>VZRO01001393.1:688086-771479 GCA_013397915.1 Daphoenositta chrysoptera | reverse complement strand
CGAGAGCCCGGCCCGGCCCGGGGTGGCGAGACCCGGGACCGGGATAGGGGAGCCGGGACCGGGATAGGGACCCTGCCCGGCTGCGGCCTCCTGCGGATCTGAACCTCCTGCTGCTTCTGGCATTGCTCGTGCAGGTGCTGGTGGGGCGGGGAACGGGGCATTGGAGCCGTGCCCGCTGGTTTAGCTCCCGCCCGGCTTCGTGCTCCGCATGGGAATGGGATCCGGGAGCGCTCCCTTGCTGACCCTTTGGCTTGCAGCTGGAACCATCAAGGTCAGGCGTTTCAGCGGAGAAAAGTGCGAAGTTTCCTTAGGAATCACTGGAAAGTTGCAAGTATCGGAGTTGGACTGGTTACTGAGAAGAGCAGGGTTTTGCTGAATTCAGCCTTTTAGTAGAGAAGCCCCGGAGAAGCTGATAACTCTTTTCAGTGCTGGCTGTGGGATTCTGTAGTAATCCTGACGCTCCCGTGACCTCTCCCTTTTCTTTCTCTTTTGTGGTGATTTTCTTTTGTATTGCTTAAACAAAAGAAAACAGGCCCATGTGTTACAGGAAGACCCTTTCAAGGGGAATATTTTAAGCAAATCTAATTTCCATAGGATGGGAAAATTACTTTTCAGGAGCAAAGAGGTGGTTTGTTTTGGTTTACATTAAGGAAAAAGTGTCTAATTTGGGCTTTGTCATCTCTGTCATGGATAATTCAGTAGTATTTGTGGTACTGTTTTACTTTTTTATTGCAATATCAATTTCTTTGACTTGGACCATTAGGCATTGCTACAAAGGTAGGCCAGCATTGTTCACCAAGCTAAATGTTCTTTTCAGAAGAAAAAAGTTCAGTATCAGGGTTGAGTCCTTTGTTCTAGGACTGAAACAATGTAAGTTGCAGCTCTCATGAGTTTGGGTGAACTCAGACCCTGATTCCCAATTTGAAGTTCCTTCAGTAATTTTGTGTGTGGCTTTTCTTGATACTTGTTTTTCTCCTTAGGAGTTTTGCAATTCTGCTCTCACTGGTATGAAATGGTTTCCCGCAACATTTATGCTGCGGTGTTTTTCTCATTGCAAAATTCCAGTCCCCACCCATGATCACTTCCACTTCCTGCCTGATGTGGAGGTTTGTAATGCCTGTGACCAGCGTTTGTGCTGCCTGCACGCAGGAAGTCTGGCCAGATGTCTCTTCTGGCTTCATGTGTGCGAAAACAAGCAAGATGCAGCCGGTGTGTGCGTGTTACACACTCTGATTTCTCTCCTCGGTTTTTCCACCTTTTCCAGAGTATAACAAAGCATTTCTAAAATCTCCTTCACCCCCCTTGCTCTCCCCGCTTTTGTAGTGAGCCCAGACAAAGAGAAGTTCCTAATTAATTTCTCTTCAGGCATTTTGCATATTGTCTCCAAGTTGCTGAAAATCAAGGGGAGAAGGCAGCAGGGGAAAACCAGTCATAGCCCTGCCCTTTCTACAGGCAGTTTAATAAGGCATACATAATTTTTGTTTTCACTCTTCTTAGACAAATTTCAGAAAAAAAGTTTATAAAAGCTTTAATACTTTGTCTCAAACTTGGAATTTTTCTTTTCAGTTTAAGTTTGTATTTTTCATCTTTGGTTAGTTTGAAAATCCTGGTGAGCTAAGATGTAGTGCAAGGAAGGAAACTAATAGGTCTTCCTTGTATTTTGCAGCAAAAAAGTGCCTGTGGCACTGGGTGGTAGCCACGTCTCTGGAATAAGTAAAGGTCCACAGTCCCTCCATGTGTTTGCAGTTGAACAATTAATTTTAAATTATAAGTACTATTTAGTAATGGTAACCATGAAGCAGAGCAAGTTCTTAATGGATGACGTCGTCAGTGGATCCATAATCTCACGTTCACAAAGACATACCTGGAACTGAAGGGTACAGCACCTTTGTGCTGCTGTGAACGTTCACAGGGTTCTCTGAAAGTCTTATGGATCATATGGATCAGTTAAGGAAAGTTCTTCTCTATGCAGCCCTACAATCTTAAAAAATGCTGCTCAGTACTGTCTTTTAGTTTTTCCAAAGTGCAGTAGAAAAACACAAGAGGATCATATTCAAGATTTTGGGGCTGGTGGAAGCTGTCTTTTGGTTACAAAGAGTTGTTTGAAAGCTTTTTGGAGCAAGATGTCTTGCAGTTCATCTTTATCTTTCCTGAATTATTTTTGTTGGCTGTTCAAACACAGGTAATTGAATTATTATAATGCTTGTGTCAGAAAAAATCCTAAATCCTTTTTCGATTTTTTTTCTTCACAAGTGTGCTGCAAGGATCGTTGTGTGTGTACACAGTGCCTTGAGCAGGACATGCTTATTAACATCAAAGACACTTTCAATTCACTTAAAAATAACAGAGTAGATGTGACAGAAACTATCCTAGGTCAAGGATGTTAATTATGCTTGCTCATGATTTTTTTTTAATGGGCAAGAATACTATTTGGAAAATCACTCCTCCTTACTCACACTCCTTTTCCTCTCTTTTTTTGCCCAGTGCATACTTCAGCCTTGAGACTGCTGGACATGTGTCAGTACATTATACAGTGCTTTTATTTGTTAGAAGGAACACTTCTAGCTTTGTCTAATGAACATCTTGTGTCAAACTCAACTGTAAAAACTAAGGCTTAGTAACTTTTCTCCTCACCTGCCAACTCCCCTTTTAAATAACAGTGTAACTTCTGTGAATGTGTGTGCAGTGAGGTATGCGGGCACAGCCCCACTTAGCTGTGACGCTGCTTACTCCTTGCTCAATAATCTGATAATTACTTGGGCTGTGGAAAGGACTTGGGCTTTGTGGCATTGGTTGGGTATGTAAGCAGTGGGCTTCATATTGCCAGACTACTTTGAGTACTTTTGTCTGTAGTAGAGGTAAGAATACTTGGGTTTGTCTCAGTAGAGTTATGAAATAGGTGGATATTAATCCTGTTTGCACCAGACAATTTTTTGGAGACGAAAGTCTTGACACAGGTTAAAGATATTTTCTTCCATAGAGTTCAGTAGATGTGCAATGTATGCACATTTTCTTTAGCTGAGACATGCTGCTCAGAGTGTCTACTCTAGCATTTTATGAGTGTCATAAATAAGAGCAGAAGACAGGGCTGACATCTAACTGATCTTTGAAGGCTTCAGCTATCCCTTCTTTGTTCCATCAGAATTACCTCTAGGAAATATTTTGCTCAGCAGAACTGGAGTTGAAACTTGGTAGAACTGTGTTTCTTCAGTCATTAGATTTCAGTGATACGGTTTTCTGACAATTGCCACTGTCATGAATTGTTCAATTCCACCGCTGTTTGCTCTTCTTGATATTAATTTGGTTTCTGTCAAATTGATAATGTCTGAGTGGAATCTTTGCCTCACCCAGGGCTGAACATGGGCAGATTATGCAGAACACTAGGTTTGATGTTTCTCCATTGTCAAGACTAACTCGTATGAAATAATTGCTACTGACCCGTTTAATAGAGTGTGTCATGCACATCACAAGGCATTTATTTAATTGTGGTGTTTAGATACTTAAGTCCTCAAGTGGGACTGACCAACTTAAGGTTCTTGATTCCTCTGTGGCTCTTTCATGTGTCATTCCCATTTGGGACTATGTCCTGTGACTGGGTTTGTGCTGGCACAGGGACAGCTGGATGGTCTGGATTGCTGCAATCTTATCTGCATACTTAACCCATAACTTAAAACCTCTGGGGAGCTTTTACCCTCCCTTCTCCCATGGCTCTCTGAGGTATCCAGGTATATTGTAGCCATACATGGATTTTGATATTTCAGATTTAAGGTTGGGTAGCTTTGTCTGTGTTGACCTAGGAAGAAATTTCTCACAGGTCCAGCAGTTATGTCCATAAAAAGCTTATGTGTTCCTGGAAATGTTAACTCAGGAAATCAGTATCTTTAGTACCTAATCTGTGTCTCTTTGAAGTTTCTCTTTAATTTCATGGTAAGTGTCTTTAGGGTTGTTGAATTGCAGTGTGTTTGGAGCTGAAGCTGTGCCTAAGATGTCTTCTTTCCCTTGTGTTCTCTGTGCCTTGGCACAGCTGCAACTCAGGTTTGGGCTTTTGTGTATCAGAGGTGCTGAAGGTGCTCACAGCTGGGAAGGTGATGTAAGCCTGCAGCAGCTTTGGAAGAACCGGGTGAAAGTGACTTAGCAGGAATTCTTTCACATTTGTGGTCTGTCTGACAGAGTCCTGTCAAGGCTGGTCTTTAGTTTGGTCTCCAGGTGAGCAGTGACTGTGTGGGAGGAGAAGTGTTCTGCTCTGCAGCAAGGAGGACTGAGGCTGCTCCCTGCCTTAGTTCTTACGCTTGACCCTTTAATTTTTCAGTGGGGAAAATGAAACAGTAGTTTTAGACTTTGAGGACTCATTATGGAAGACTCAGAAGGACAGCACTTCAGCTCAGTGGAAGAGGAAACCAGATACTGGAAGGAGTTGGCTATGAAGTACAAGCAGTGGTAAGGCAGTGCCTTCATTCCTCCAGGTTGTTGGATAAGGTGCATAACACTGCATGCAAAGACACAGACCTTTCATTGCTGCCTGTTTAGCTTGCTGGAGCATTGTTTCAATAGAATTGTTCAAGAGTGTAAAACATTTCCTTTCATATTTCTCTCTGTTTCTCACTTTTTACTGCTAATCAATAATGGCTTTGTTTATATTTCCAAATAAATAATAGAATTGAATAATGGAATAAATGTGTGATGGCAATAGACAAGTGACAAACTAAAGAGATGCCACATATCCTCAACACCTATAGTGTGAAGACAGACTCTGGGGTTTTTCTGTTTATTTGGACTTCTTTTATTTACCAGTTTGTTATGGGATGACTTCCCATGCATGGCAGAGAAACATTTGCATATGGTTCTCTCCTCCTATTGAATACATACGTTGGAGAAGGGCCTTCTGTGTTCAAGAGCAGTGATTTTTTTCCTTGAGTGTACAAGAGGTGTTTTTTTCGTTTTTCATTATGATGAACTCTGTCGCTGGAATTTCTCTCTAGTGCTGAGAATACACAGGAGGAATTGCATGAATTTCAAGAAGGGAGCCGAGAGTATGAAGCTGAACTGGAGACTCAGCTGCAACAAACAGAGTCCAGGAACAGAGACCTTCTGTCAGAAAACAATCGTCTGCGGATGGAGCTGGAGTCAGTGAAGGTAAGAGCTGGTGATGCTCGTTGTGTGCACATCCTCAGCGCAGCGGTGAATGGGACAGGTGTTTGCAGACTCTGTTTGCCCTGTGGTGTCACACTCAGCATTACAAAGAAATTGAACAGAAGACTGCAGAAAGGAGAGTCTTGAAAAATAAAGAAATGCCAACCTGTTATCTGGTTTGAGGATTCTGTGTTCCTTGGTGGTGTCCCTTGACCCCTGTTCACAGGCTGTAGCTGTGTGTCAGGATAGATTTCAGGTGGGAGAAAATTATCCACAGTAGAGTGGAGACTAAGTGTGAACACAAGAGAGCTGCTGTTATATTCCTTCTTCCATCTATTAAGTGCTGTTCATATATTTCTTGCTGTCTGCATCATGCAGTCACAGGTAACATTGCAGAACAATCAAAGTACAAACACTGCAGCTGTGTTTTTGCATTACGTAAGGAAACTCAGTTTTAAACCCTTTTTACATAGTTGTGTATTTATCATCTGACATTTCAATAAGCTGGGAAGCAGCAGCTGGTGGTTAGCACATAGAATTGAGAGTCATAAAACAGTTTCAGTCCTGGGTTTGTTATTGCATCTGTCTGTCCTTAGGGAAAAATGAGTTATCCTCTTTGCACTTGGTTAGCATTCTATGAAACTAAGAACCAGCAGAAAGGCATTAACTTCCAGAACAACAAAATATAAAGGATATGAACTTACTGAGACGGGGCTTCTTAACACAGTGGCTTAAGGAACAATGAAGCTATCTAGAGTATGAAGAGTGATGAGTGCCTCATTTCAGTCTCATCAAAGATGCTGCTAGTCCCCTGTGCTGATTGATAGGTTTAGGAAATACTGGTAAGTTCTCCTAAGTTTGTAAAAAAATTGTCACTGAAATTGGTGGGACTTTTTAAAGTTTTATTTTAGGCCTTTTGCTTACAGATTATTTACAGTCACCCGAGAAATACTACACTGTGTTTTGTAGGGCTAGGTCAATCTCTATGGAAGCAGAGATTAATGTAATTACACTTCTTCTACTCAATTGGATGCAATTATGAGCTAATGGGAGTGAAGGTATTTGTATAAGTGATTAATCACCGGATGAATCCAGGTTTGCAATGCCTTTTGTTTAAACTGTTGTCCAAATTACTGTCTTAAGGAAATACTCTTTCATTCCAGGCAGATGTCCTGTCCCTCTAGCACCAGCTTAGTCATTCCCTCCACTCACTGCTTTTTGATAGCAAGACCTCCAAGACTTGTTTCATTGTATTTATGTTGCATCAATCCTTATTGTTCTTGTTGTAGCACCTTAGAAATATTAAATGTTGTGCATGGTGTATGGAGTATTGGTCTGCTGTTCCGTGTAGCCACATAAACCCACGGAAGCTGATGGTTTGGGGAGAAGACAAAAGTTTGACAAAAATAAAACCCATAGTTCATTTAATTGAGGAGTGTGCAGACTATTTTCTTTCTGTAGAGTAGCTGGGATGAGAGGAAGGGACAGTGAACCAGCCAAAACAGTGAAGAATGAAAATAGTAGGAAGCAATGCAGAGCCTCAAAAAGTGGAGGGTAGCCATACTTTAGAAAATCTGAAATTATTCTTCACAGTAGATAACTTTCCTAAGAAATACATTGCTTGAAATAAACCATTCAACAATCGGCTATTCATGCAGCCTGAAAACTGCAGTAACATCCTGCAGTGAAGGAACAGAGCCACTATTGAGGGCCGAATCAGCTGATTGTTTATTACAATTGGCTAAAAACAAAGACTCAGACCTTGCAGTTCTGGTCTTTTATCTGAATCAATTCAAGAGCAAAGCATTAATCTTGTGGAGCTATCGAGCAGCAGTGTTAACTGAGTCCATCAAGGGTTGGGATCTGCATCTAGGTCAACACCAGTGAACTTTGCCAGGCCCACACAGCTTGTCGCGCTGAGTTTACCAGCCCAGTGTGTGTGCTTGCTTCCCCTCAGAAACCAGAGCTCACACTGCCTAAAAATTGATGGGAATAGTGCTTTGGAGGGTTAGTTTAGAGAGTCTTGAGAAACTAGTAGAAAGTAATCTGCCTCTTGGAGCTTAGAGGCTCTTAACTGTGTTACAGAGATTTGGAATTACAGCAGTGTCACCACACTGCAATCAAATAAGGATTTATTAGTTCAGGATGGATATCTCTTTCCCTCCTATGCATTTCATGTGCTAAAATAGCTGTCTTCACGTTCACACTAGACTACTTGCCATGGTTTTCAAATTCCAGTGCATGGATTTGTTTCCAGTGACTTCAGGTGTTTTATACTTGAATTCTGTCTGGAGAGCACTTCAGGAATGCTGCTTACACAGCAGTCTTGGAGTTTCTAAAAAACCTCTGGCATGTTGAAGTGGTCTGGTAGCAAGGTGGTTGAGTATAAAGCATTGCAGTAGTGTGCTGTGAAGCTTTCCCTGTCACATGCTGTGGAACTAAATCCATGTTTTGTGGTAGTGCAGGAGAGAGAGATCTGATGTGGAAGCTAAGTCTGCCTATGCCTGTCTTAAATGTACCCTTGCATATGTGGTAGAGAGGGAGACGGAGTTTGGTTTAGGTTCACATCCAAAGTATAACTGTGCCTGAAATGTTCTGTGATCTAGAATTCTGAACCTGCTTTGGGCTAATAAAATCAAAAGGGCAGTGCAGAATCTTGCTGATTCCACAGCAGCATGTAACAGTGTCACACTTGGAATTTTTTTTAAAATTCTTGTTACTTTGGCTCCTAAATACTGCCTCACTTCAACTAGGGTTGAAAATTAATGGCTTCTCTTGTGTCCTGCTTTGTGTATTGCTAAGAAACTGTGCTGAGTCAGGCTGTCTGGGAGAGGCAAGGAATTGCCCTGTTCTATGAGTATTGGGAACTGTTCCCCAGCACTTTTGTTTGATAAGGAGTGACAGGAAGAGCTCTTGTTTGCTGGCAGCCCAGAATTATGCGAGCAATTGAATTTGTTGGCATTTTACCCTGTGTATAGTGATGTTTCTCAAAAAACTTCAGAGCATCTGTCTCTGTCTTTCAAGGGGCTCAGACAATGCTGCAGAAAGAGAACATGTGCTGCTAAGTACCTGATGTGCTGTTTGATTTGCCTTTGAGTAGGAAAAGATTGAAATGCAGCATTCGGAAGGATACAGGCAAATCTCTGTGCTGGAAGATGACTTGGCACAGACAAGAGCTATTAAAGAGCAGCTTCAGAAATACATTCGAGAACTCGAGCAAGAAAACGATGACTTGGAAAGAGCAAAAAGGTGATCTGCTTTTTGTGAAGTTTTTTTTCCACCTCTATTCTGGTCTGTGAGCATGGTGTCACTGAGCTGTTTGTGACACTATACTCGTTAATGTTGCCATTCTGAACTATCACTTGTGTGATGATTGTGTTGAAGAGATTGGTTGCAGATGGGCAATGTGATAATTTTTTTTTTACCTCTTCCACTCCCCTGACTGCACTCTTTCATATCTTACAAGCTAAAATAAAAAATAATAATAAAACAAACTAAACCAAACAAAAATGCAACAGTATCCATTTTCTTATGAGAGAGGGAGTCCCCGACATGCTTGAACGATGTGGTAGTGACACCTAATGCACTGTTTTTCAGAGCCACTATAATGTCTCTGGAGGATTTTGAACAGCGTTTAAACCAGGCTATTGAAAGAAATGCTTTTCTGGAGAGTGAGCTGGATGAGAAAGAAAACCTTTTGGAGTCTGTGCAGCGCCTGAAAGATGAAGCCAGAGGTTAGAAGTTATTTGTATATTTTCCTTTCTCTCCTACTGCCTTATAGCTGTTCAGTCCTCTCCATGTGCCTTAGAGCTGGGCTTTTAAGTTTGCTTCTTTAAAACCTGCTATCTGAAATGTAGAAATAAATAAGGAAACTTAAGAATGTTCTGCCCAGCTCCTTGAACTCCTGACCTCGTTCCAGAGCACTCACAGAAACAAAATTATGTTCCAGCCTTCTCCTAATCAGGGCTTTAGGGAGTTGAGAGGAGCCAGTCCAGCTGGGGCACGTGCTGATGTGGCTTCCTGTAACCCATGAAGGTCAGCTTTAATACATATTAACTTCATTTCCTGGCCTGTGGAAAGTGGAGTCAGTGAAACACTAATGGGGAAGTAAAACAGGAGGGCTGTCACTGACTTCTGGTTGCCTTGGAATGCACTGGCTTTTTGCTATCTGTCAATAAGGGTGGGAGAGAAGAGAGAGACCCTGAAGCTGGATAAGCATCTGTTTTCAGATCTTGGATTCTGTGCCCTTGAATGGTATCCATAAGCTATTGCCAGGCTGTGGGACAGAAGTGATCTATCCCTTGGCTAGATAATGGTGTGGCTTCCACCTGGCCTCAGCTCAAGTTTCCTTCATATGGAAACCGGGATAGGAAAGGGTACAACAGGTAGGATCTCAGTCTTGCAGGAAGCCAGAATGTAGCCAAGGTGTGCCAGGTTGCCAAGCCTCAGACTTGATTTGCGTCTACTTACCAGCCTGTAACATTTGGAAAGGAGTTCATTGCTGTCTGAAGACGAGCCTCGTGAAAGGGTTTGAAAATGAAAGCCAGGTAATAGCAATGGAACTAACACTACTGAAACATCTTGAGCCACAATCCTAGAAAGGCCTGTAGTTATGTGGATTTTGAATATATGCCTGGAATAACCTTCTGCAAGGATAAGTGACTTCACCTCACCTCCATGAGGAGAAAAACCTTTCGAGCAAAAGATTACCTCCTGTTTTTATCTTGGTGGCTACATACTCCAACACTTGCTTTGGGTTGCTTCCTCCATAGATCTACGACAAGAGCTTGCAGTGCAGCAGAAACAGGAGAAACCCAAAACACCGATGAGAACTCCCCTGGAAGCAGAAAAAACAGACACTGCAGTTCAGGCCTCCTTATCGGTGCCCTCAACACCCGCAATGCGTCGGACGCCCATCACCATACCCACCCCTGGGACATTTAGGAGAGGTGACTGGCAGGGAACCGGCTCAGAAATAGGATTTGATGCTCCTGTTTTTGCTATAGTTTGCTCCCTTCTTTTCATTCCTTCTTTAGCCACAGAGTTGAGTGTGTAGTGTATTGTAAATACACCTAAATCCAATCACCGTGGTCTCTGTATTCATAGACTGGGATTTTTTTGAGCTTTTTCATAGTTCATTTCCAATTGACTTGAACCGTCTGGTAATAATGAGGGATAAGATGAGCTGTTGGAACTTTATTATTAGTTCACAACTGTCCCGGAATGTTGATCTAATTTAAGGGAAAGGTTTTAAAAACCTGTGTGATCTTTAATCGTGTTCCTTGAGTCGTCTTCTCTAAGAGAGTAGGGTGAATTTTTTTTTTCCTTTTCATGAGTAACATATCCTTCTTTAACCTGCCCTGCAGGTCTTGAGGACAGTTATGGTGCAACCCCTCTCACACCAGCTGCAAGAATATCTGCACTTAATATTGTGGGAGACTTGCTGCGAAAAGTGGGGGTGAGTGATTACCTGCCAGGCAATGCTCTTAGAAAGCTGGAGCTGTTGGAAACTGCAGCCAGCACTACTTATGCTGCTGTTCAGGGGAGACTGGAAAGAGTCTTTTGGCCCAGGTTAGCTAAGCATGGCCTTGGGATAGTTTGGACTTCAAACGTTTCTGACCAACCCCCAGATAAAATGGACCATGCTTGTTTTTCTAAGTTCTAATCCAGATGGAGATAAGATCTCCTTCTGTGAAAATCTGGAAGTGCGTGTGCAGAAAAAATAAGTTAGCATGAGTAAATTGAGAAGGGATCTGTTCCGATGAAAGGCAGAGAAGTTAGTAGGCTGTTGCCTGCTGTCCAAAAGGCTTCTGGTGAAGTTTACCTTTAGAGTCCAGTAGTCTTTGGAGCAAGGCCTAATGTCCTGCTAAGCTGTAGTTTGATATTTAAGATAGTGCTGATGCTGGGAGAGTTATCCTAGTACGTGTGTTTCATTCCTTTTGCCTCAATGCTGTGTTGTTATAAGCATTTCTATGACTCTTTGATGGGCTGAGCTGCAGAACTGATACAGTCAAGAAATAACTCAATAAAGGTGAAGTGATCTAGAATGGATGGTGATGGAGAATAGAATATCTGTGGGTCATTCCCTCTGGTATACCACCTAATACATATCTAGGGAATCAAATAGCTCAAGTGAACGTTTAGTAATCTAAAAAGTGATGTCTGTAAGAAAGATGTAAAAATCTCCCTGAGGAAAGTGAAGATTTTGTGTTCCTGGTGATGAAGAGTATCAGCTCCCTAGAGAAACAGAGATTCAGCTTTAGGGAGATGAGTGTCTTCCTCTCTTTACAAATTCAGAACTCATGTGACACTGGGGTCTAGCAGGTTCCTCTACTGGACAACTCACTCTTAAAGAAAGAAAAAAACCCCAAACCCACGCACTTAGTGCCATTTTGGTGTGCCACAATGCCATCTGCTGAAAGAGAAGAGTTCTGACACTTCCCTCATCTACTTACTTCAGGCTTTGGAGTCCAAGCTTGCATCGTGCCGGAACTTTGTGTATGACCAGTCTCCAAACAGACCTTCGGTGTCCATGTACATGAACAGAGATGTCCTTGAAACACGCCTGAGTCCTCCTCAGCCTCTGTGTGATACAGGGTGAGTGCTGGGCTCTGCTGGTGTCTTAATGACAGCTGTTGGTGTTGGAATTTAGGGACTGGTATTTAGTATTTAAGTCTGTTTTGGTAGGAACAGATTTGTTTTCAAAGTATGTGAAATTATTCAGGATTATGATTTGATTTATTGATTCGTCATTGATATATGATTTGAAATTATTAGGATTATGATTTCAGGTCAGTTTAAAATTTGGAATCATTAGCTGCTGAAATTGGAAGACTGGCTGAAATCAAGTTTTGAATACCTCAAATTTGAAGCAAGGGCAAGATGTGTTTTATTATAAATCAGTGTTTAAATGGGACCAAGTACAACAGTTCTTGCTTATTGGTTCAATTTGTTTTATGCTTTTGTTCGTGTACAAGTGATGTCTCAGGAATGTTACAGCATGTAGGGAGACTTCCCTTATCATAGTTAAGATTCTCACTTACGGGAGAACTGGAAAAAAGGTGAATAGTAGGTCCACTCAGAATGCTTTACAGTTGCTAAGAGGTGTTTTTAAGTAGCAGCTGGCAGGAAATTACCTTACTTAACTTACAAATTTCTCTGAATGTTTGAACTGGTGGGTTTTTTTAATCAAATGAAGAAAAATCAGCAAGGTTATTGCAAATTGCAGTAATTCTGCCAATCCTGTACTGCACATTCTTAAGGTTCTGTGTAAGTTAAATGCCTATAGTACACTTTGTTTCAGACTTAATTATTTAGCCAGACCCTTGTGCTGTGAGTACTGGTTTGTCCTGTTACCCAGTGCCCAGTGGTGTTGTTTAGAAGTAATGTTCCACTTTGTACTTACTCTCCTAGCATGGGGAGAAACCTCATGAAAGCTCCTGCAAGAAAGCCCCAGGGGCCATACATTTACATATTAATTGCAGCTGATTATCTATCTACTGCTGCAATTCTACATTGAAATTCCCATACCTGTAAAAGGTAGTGTTCATTACTGAAAGGGAAGTGGAGCCCTGTTTTACAGTGGAAGCTCAGCCCAGTTAAGGAATGGGCTCATGCAGTGCTCGGAGTGCTGTTCTTTCATCTGCTGGTGTCTCAGCTTAGTGGTGTGCTCTGGAAGTGAGCAGTTATTTTGAGCATGGTTACACTGAGTGAGAAGTGCACTGACCTCTATTTTGTATTTGCAGGTTGGTGAAACGTCTGGAGTTTGGAACAAGGCATTCAAACATTCCAGGGCCCATGAGCCATCCCTCACAAAGTGTTGTCAAGATGCTGCTATGAAAAGCCTGGCTGGCTTTGGGAAAGGAGAAGAAATGTGTATTTCAAACTTTAGTTTTAAAGAGAATATCAATGAGCAAGCAGACAGCAGTGTCAGGGTAGGTGAGAGCTGAACAAGAAGTCTTCCAGTGTGGCCCCTGGGCAAGTTCTGTGGGTGACAGTCTGACAAGGCAATGCTGACTGTGGCAATGCAGGACTGGGAATTGCGTCCTGCATCAGCTACTGTTAAATAGCTCCTTGAAGGTCACTTCTTTTGACACTTCCAAAGCCATTGTCCTTCTGCCTACAACACAGCAATATTCCCTGTGCAGCTCCTCAGGCTTTGGCTTTTGGTGTTAATTCACCACCAATTCTGGCTGAAATTCTGCTTTCTACCATGGATGTTGTGTGCTGCAGTCATCCAAATTAAAGGAGTGTTTTTATGTGGAGAAAGGTGTATTTCTGCAGGGAAGCTGCTCAGCGCCTCACGGGATGTTTGCTGACCAGAATGTTGCTGCACAAAAACCTGCCTCTGTAGTGGCAAGATGTTTCTGTAAGCAACGATTTGTTATAGGAGATCCCAGAGCTATGTAGACATAGGTTTTTTTGGTTTTTTTTTTTTGGTTTTTTTTTTTTTTTTTAACACCCTATAGTGATCCATAAAGCCTGGTGGTTGTAGGGAGCCAGACCTGATTAAGTTTCTAGTTCTAACATCTTGATATGTGGGCTTTACTGCTTTACAAACCTCCCTTCACTAAGGTGCCTTGGGTTTTAGTGATTTTTTTCTTGTTTTATTTTTCTATATGAATGTATCAGCTATTACTAATTTAGAAATGCTTTTCTAACCTGAAAAGCCCTTTATGCTAGAGGAGTGTATATGAGTAGAGAATTATTTTTAAAGAATTTTTCCCCCTGTGGAATATTACTGCATTTGTTTTTTAAATGGAGTAGATTCATTCCCAGTGTTAATGTATTTTATGGAAGCCTGTACTTGCAAAACTAATAATGACTATGACTAAACAATTTTTATGGGGTTTTTTTTTTGGCAGGGGATGGGGAGAGCTTACTTAACAAAAGAATACATAGATGGGTTTGATGTTTTTTGGCGGGTTTTGGGGTTTTTTTTAAGAAAGTGCTGTGAAAACAGCCACTGATGCATCTATTTCTCTAGAATATGAAAACCACTGATCATTTCCATTTTTCTGTCCACCTATGAAGTTGGTTTAACTGGGGAGCAGAATAAAGCTTATTTTGAATGTGAGTTGTTGATGCATTTTGAGGTTTTTTGCAAGTTGTTGCTATGGTTTATACATGTTCAGTTTGCTGGTTCTGCTCCAAGCATTGGTGATTAAGACCATTTAATATGAAGTCTGACTTGCTTGTCTCCTTGTTCCTACACATGCAGGCTCGCAAACTGTGTTAACAGCTAGCTCTTGAGCATCTTTACAGAGCTGGGCTCTGTGCCTGATCAAGCAATGATCAAGTCTTATCCAATAACTCCTAACCCCTCTCTGCTCAGTTTGTCATCTTAATTGCTCTAAATGGATTCTTCCTTTACTCTTTCAAGAGCTGAGAGAATTCTCTAGGTTCTGGTTCTGCTGGCTAAAGGGTGCCTAGTCTGAATCCCCAGTTAATGATCTCTGTGCTTGTGAAACAATGCTTAGATTTAGAAGATGATTGCTTTAGCTGTCAAGGTGGATGTTTGTGCATGATTTGCTCTCTCTGTAGTAACACTGCTTAAGGTTCACTTGCTGTTCAATCAAAGGCATCAGGTAAGCTCTCTGCACTGGATTTAGAGTGATTTTACATCCTGCATTGCTGTGCATGGCTCCCTACTGCCCCGGTGTGACCACAGAGCTGCTGCTGTCTGAAAGTGCTTGAGCTACATGGGTTTGTGGTAGGTCCTGGTAGCTCCCAGGAGTAGGTTGTGGTCTTGCTAGAGTGCTCCAAAAATAAAAAGTAACTCCATGCTGAGCCCTTAGTGCAGAACAGCTTGGCTTGGATCCCTGTGTTCAGTGTAGGCTGCTGTTTCTAATGGTTTCAGCCTGCTCTTGAGGCTCTGGTTGGAAATATTTCTGCACGTAACAGACATCAAAGGGGTGGGTTCGTTGCCCACATGCAGACTCATAGGGCCCTGACTGCTTTCCAGCTCCTGCACCAGAGTGCTGCAAGTCTCCTGCAGGTCCTGTGTCTGTCAGCCCTTGGATGCATCCCAGGGTACCTCACCACTGTGTGTTCCTGAGGGAATCAAACCCATCCCATGTACTTAGCCATTTTACTTCCAGTTCAGTGTACAGACATTTTGTATTTCTTCAAAAGCCTTGCTTTGGAGAAAATCAGGGTTTTGTTCTAATGATTACAGATGGACTTGTGTAAGAAGTATTTCAGTTTTAGAGAAGCTCTGCTGCATCCCCCCTTCAAGTGACACCTGTACACAAGAACAGTGGAGTAATTTTTATAGCCTTTTATTAGTGTGTAAGCACATCCATGGTGCATATAAAACTGTAACAGTTGACTTCAACTGAACAAATGATATTTTTCAGTAAGTGATTAAAAAGGCACTTCCACCTTGTGAATTGTGCATCAGGGGTGTTGTAACCAGGAAAAAAACCCTATATTAATTGAATACTCAAAACAAAATGAAAGTTTAAGAAAAGATTAACTGACCAATGCCTTTTTTTTTTCTGCAACAATCTCACAAATCCTGTGTAGCCTATAGTTCACTGGGATTTAAATAATTTGAGCTACTAGAACTCACCTTCTGCAAGATTCTCAAAATTAATTACTCTGTTAAAAGTCCCCACCTTTTCAAATACACTTCATGGTAAGATAAGTTTTGGAGTACTTTTAGTGTCAATCTATACATTGGAGACAAGGCAGCTGTGCTTTTATCTGTCAGAGGAGTGGGTGTATGTGACCTTGACACTAAGAGTAGACTTATACAGTGCTAAATATCATCCTCCCTCCCTCCCCTTGCTGCAGTGCAATTTTTAAAGCGTGTTTATTCACTGGCTTTTGTTCCATTGAAATCTCCGTCTCTTGCATCCATTTCGTCATCACCTCCATCCGTTGCATTCTCAATTACTCTTCTGCCTCCAGATCTACGGGGTGGGGCAAAAGATGCTGGCTCATTTCCCCTCCTGCAGTAAGAGGGGAAAAAATAGAAAACAAAAATCAGGTGTTAGGTCATTTGGAATCCTCACAAGTAAGCAGAGTTTTGTAACAGGACCTGTGGGGCTGATGTTTCTAAATGCAGAAAAGCCAAGAGCTGTGGGCCTTTAATACTAATAATCCTGTTCTATAACATGTAATAGTAATTTGTGAACAATTTTTAATTTGTGAAATTTCCAATTGCTTGGAAATGTGATGGCTTTCCTGTTTTTGTGCTTGTGTCCTTGTCCTCCTCTAAATAGTCTCATCAGCCCCAAATCACCCCCACTCTTCCCTTCATTTTACTGGTTTCCCCTATGGGAACTGCAACTGATGGTAGTTGAAAGGAGCGGAAGCCACAGCAGAGGAGAGTCCCTCCTGTCCCTCTGGAGGAGCAAGGAGAGAGAGCAATTTGTACAGAATTTCTGCCCACCAGTTCCTGAAGGCCCGTGAGCCCTGGGCCTGGGGCAGTGCTGGGGGTGTCAGCAGGCATTTCTGAGCCCGCAGTTCCTCTCTGCACAGGCTGCATTGGTCAGAGCACCACAGGTGCTGTGACAGGTGTGACATCCAGGTTCCGAGTAACTCCAAGCTCTTTCCCAACAGAGAGAGGAAACAGTCATTGTTTTGGACCTGTTGTAACCCAGGGACTGATGCTTAGCAGTGCAAGTGTCTTCTAGGAAATGCTTTTCCCACTTTATCCCCTTTTCCTATCCCATCCTCCCTCCCGTCCCCATATATTTCATAGGCACATCCCAAGGCAGGGAGACTTTGGTCCTCAAGGTTAATTTTTGGGGAGGTGTGAGCAAGTGAGACAGAAGATGGGTTTGTCCCATGGCCTCCATTGCTAATGTGCTACAAAGCATTTCAGTTTTGTGACATGGCCTCTCACTTGCCCCTCATTAAGCAAACCTTTGTAAAGGCTTGAGACCAGAGATAGAAGCAATAAAGTAAATGCATGATCACTGGATATTGTGCCAAAAATACTAATTTGGTGTTAAATATATCCGAGACTGCACTTTTGGGTACAGCAATCATGCATAAATATTTAAAGGCTCGTCTTGTCCTTGCAAAAGACTAAGCCAGTGCCCTTTCTGAAGCAGCTGTTTAAATCTGAAGTTCAGTCTCCATATGAGGGAAAAGGGTAGGAGCATTGGCTGGACTGACTTAGTTCAGAGGCACGAATCTGCATTTCCAAGATGGAAATGTGACATGTAGTCTGTTTTCCATAATTTTTCCTTTAAACTTCAGTGTGAGCAGGCAATTAGCTGGCTAATAAAGCTTCATGTAAGATCACTGATAGCTAACCATGGCTGTTCTGGTGTTGATGGCATGTACTGAACACAGGGCTGTGTCATTTCTACCCTGGTGTGTGTTTGGCAGGGTGTAACAGCAGGGTCTACTGTGTTAAGGCAGCAGATATTTGTTGTTATTATTTAGCAAGAAAGTTCTAATTAGGTTAATGAATTTGTTAATTCTTGTCAATAAAGGAAGAGCTCTCTACCCCCTTGGATTTGTGCTGTCTAGACTCAGCTACTCACAAGTCATTTGTGCTGCAGTAGTTCACTGAAGTGCTATAAGAGAACATGGGACTGGGTGGAATAACAGCAAGAGTCTCACCAAATTGTGCACTACAGTTTTGGCTACAAAGTGAACTCCTTATCACCCACTAACTACTTATTAACAAACTGTTGCAGTATGCATAAACTTACCAGTTCTTTAAACTGGTATTGGCCCTGTGGATAAACACTTTTTTTTTCTATCCGTTTCTCTGAAACAAGTCTATGTGTTTGATAATACTCATGTGGTCATTTGCATTAGTACCTTTAGAATAATGTGTGTGTCTGGGACAAGCCTTCAGCATCAGTGTTTGCTTAGCACTTCTGTGTTTAATCTGCCTTTGAACAAGTGCTACTGGAGTAGTGCTAGAGTAACAGTCTGACTGGAAATATTAGGCTGACTAAAAGGCACATGCAAGGACAAGACATCATCTTTAAATATTTGTGTATTGAGAGCAAAATCCAGCCTATGTAAAATAGAAAATATACAAATATTACAAGGCAATAGCTCTTTAATTTTTACAGTGCAGGTATTATTCCTATCTCCAGAGAATGTGCTAATAAGTATAACATAATGCTGTGCTAGGTTGCAGTGTCAGCTTTAATTTCTGTGTCGGTGCTCCATGTTTTAATAACAATAAACAAGCAATGTAATGTCTATAAAATAGCTCTAAAAGCCTCAGTAATAACTCTAAACAATACAGGCACAGAGTGTTGTGTAATGAAAGGCAAGGCTTTCTCTTTTGTCTGTGATTGTGTGGTGTGTGACAAATCACATGCAAGTAAGGCTTCCCAAATCTCAGGTGAATTAGATGGGCTCTTACCTTAGGTCAGCATTACAGTAGGCACAAGAAACACTGTGAAATTCTAATGACATGCTGTGACACTCCATATTCATTAGTCCTTTTAATCAATTTTACTAATCAATGGTGTACTTTATTTGAAAAAAATTTACTCTTTGTGGCAGTGCACAAAGATGATGTGCAAAAAAAAATTCATGCAGAAAAAGTCAGAGTACTTAATTAGGTACTCTGTTGGTAGAGCTTGTGAGAATGCAACGTTGGTAAGTCTACGTCAGTACGTAACCTACTTGTAAGAAAGA
The DNA here is from genome assembly GCA_013397915.1 of Daphoenositta chrysoptera. NCBI lineage: Eukaryota > Metazoa > Chordata > Aves > Passeriformes > Daphoenositta > Daphoenositta chrysoptera. The sequence continues at coordinate 752,726 of VZRO01001393.1, read as the reverse complement.
TGTATCACTGATGAACAGCTGATGGTAGCTAGATTATTGTAATATTTGTCTTTTTTTATAAAACAGATTAATACCAAGATATCCAAGCCTTCACAGTTTGCAGAAACCTCACATAATTTTAACCAGGGCCAAAGAAAATGGAAATTTGTGCAATACAAGCTAGCTGCAAAGTTGAAGGCATGGTACCTGCTTAGTCATGCGAAGGTTCCTGTGTCCCTCTGAAACAAAGATAAAGAGTCCTGGGCAGTTATACTAGGCACATGGTCATGATCAGAGGTAGGTAATTATTTTTAAATAATTAAACAAAGTACATTACAGCCAATTACATTACATTTAGATAAAACAAAAATGAGCCTTATGATGTTCTGTGTAAAAGGGCTGGACACAGCCACTGCTTCATAAAGCAGCCAGGAGCATGTACTACCCAAGATGATGCTAATGGAAAAGGCTGCCACTTCCCTAACTCTTCACTTTGAAGGGAATCCACATCCAGTAACACTGAAGCATGTTACTGGTAAATACCCTGGCAAACTACTTTGAGAACACAACTAGACAGGTGCTTTTTTATCATCTGATATACTGTTGGTCCTAGGTAGATGGCAAAATGTTACGGTATAGTGACGCAGATAGAACAATTTCTTTATAACTCAAGTCAGCCTCTTTATTTCAGTGAGCAAAACTCAGGAGTGCAGAACTCAGGGATGTAGCTGACTGATCACAGCTTTATCTTTTTCCCACACAGTTTTAAAAAAAATGCAAAGGGACATTTTAATATTTTCCTTGGTTTGATGACACTGAATCCCATAGTGGTAAAGTCCAAAGATACTTTGGAAAAAGAATAATTTAATGTGCTTTGCCTTTTACTGCCTGTGATGTCCAAGACTGTTCACAGTCGTTATGTGTGAGTTGTGCATGTGTGAAAGTGTGAAAAGCACAAGCATTTGTACCCTTTTGTGACTGCTTCTGTACAAATAGATACAGCCATTATATAAGGGGTGTTTTCCTAAGCAACCAAGCCTAATTCTGTTCCAATTTAAGCCAAAAGGATTTTGATTAGAGAAGAGTAAGGCCTGTGCCATGTTATCACAGTTCATCTCAGCTGAAATCCTGAGGCTGCTGCAGTCTATGGAACACACTTCACTCCTCACTTTGGCCTTTTGTTCTGAGTACCAAGCTAACACAAGGAGCGAGTAACTTTGCAGCATTATCAGTCTCTGTTCTTTACCTGACAGATTTTTTTCCACTTTTGTAGTTCAGTTCTAAATTTCAAGGCTGTCAGTGAGTGGGAAGGGCTATCCCAAACAAGGGCACTGTACCTGAGCTTGCTCTTTAGCGCTGCAACCTCACGGCCCAGGGCTTCATTACTCTCAGTAGCTTCATCCAGCTCCCTCTGCAGCTTCCTGCGGTTTGCGTTGATGCGCTGGGACTCCTCTTCAGCCTCCTCCAGCTGCCTCTTCAGCTGCTTGAGCCGTGTGTTGCCCTTCTCGGCCTAAAGGGAAATTTTAGAGTAATGCTTTAATTTTAAACAGATCTAATAGCTTTACGTTCCTCATTTTAATTTCTTGCTTCTACTGAGAGTTGTACTGAAACATGACCCAAATCAGAGATGGAAGCTTATACCCTGGAAACAACTTTGCTTTGTGGGAGTTCATTTTGCTGATAGCTACTGTATTCAGACGTAACCATGTTTCTTTTGCTGCACAGTCCTACCTCTGCTTTTCAGGCTTGCAGATGGATATGCATTAGATAAAGCTAAAATTTTAATATAAAATGTGTCCAGCATCTCTATTCATAAAGCACCAAGGGTGTTGTGTGCAGTTCTGTATATTGCTGTGCAGTCAGACTGTTGCAGCTGGCTGATTGACAAGGACTTGTGCTTTGGCACTTGATACAGCATGGAAGAATTATATTGTCCCATCTTCTAGTAATGCTGTATAGCTCTTATTGCAGCATAGATTCCAAGCATAGAGTCTGCTTTCTAGAAGGGCATTTGCTTGAGGCAGAACATGAAATCCTCCTTTCTTAGGACAAAACCTGAAAACTCCTGTGCCTTTGACTGAGACCTTTGTGACACAGTCTGTACCTGATCTTTGTACTGCTCTGCTTGCTTCCTCTCGTCCTCCACTTGCAGCAGTGCATCCTTCAGCTTCTTGTCCTTCTGGCGCAGCGTCTTGGCTGCTGCCTGCTTCTCTCTGCAATGACAGGGCAGTGTTTGGTGGTGTGGAAACTCTGTACTCTACACCTCCCTCAGACTTGTGGCTCATGAAACTGGCACCAAGGACCCATGTGTTAAAGGTCTTACTGAATTTAACAGGTGAATTCTAAGGAAAACTTAAAGGCCCTGTTCTTCTGATCAAAACAAAAACAAATATATGTCTGCTGTATGCTAGAGGTGCTCCAGGAGATGTGTTCTAAACACAAGGTGATTTCCTCAAATAATCCAACAAGTGGCACAGTGTGTTCTGGTAATTAACCTGGCAGAGTCACGGGGCAGTTCCTCTAAAATGTAGGGGAGCAGATCCTTGCCTTTGGTACCAGTAGAACTTTTCAGCAATAAAATGGATCTTAATCAGAAACTGTAGCAACTCCAGTTACTTGCCGTATGTCTCAGAAATGTTAAGTGAGAATGAGACTTTGCCAAGTCTTAATGGCTCTGAAAGCCTGAAGACACAAATCCTGCTTGCCTTTGTTTATTTTCTGTCTCATTAACTGGAACAATAAATGGACAGCTGTGCCCTCTGGGAGCCCAGTACCTGGCTTCCTGTTCCAATTGCTCTTCGAGAGAAGCAATTTTGGCCTCCAGAGCAGCAATTGTAGCTTTGAATTTGTTCTTCACAGCTCCCTCCATCTCCTGCAGCTTACTCTTTAGCTCTTTGTTCTGCCTCTCCAGTTGCTGCCGAGCGTTTTCGTTCTTCTGTGCAGTTGAACGCTCTGTTGCCAGCTCATTGTTCAGCTGCTCTGCCTGCAAGGTGGGAAGGGATGCTGTCACAAGTGTTGCATGCTCACAGAAGTGCTGCATGCTTTCAGAGAAATGACAGGTGGCAATTTGGGATGGCAATTCTCCAGATATTCAGAACCACAAGTAGCTTTTGCTGGAATATGAACAGAAAGTGCTGTGTGCTGGAATGAGCTCTACCTGCTGTACTGCTTTCCTCATGCGGTCACCCATTGCCTCTATGTTGCTCTGCTCCTCTTCCAGCTCTTCCTCCAGTTGGGCAATCCTTGCCTCCAGGCGCCGTTTCTCATCCTGAAGGCTTGTCCTGGAAGTTTAAATTAAAAAAGTGAATAGTTATGGCTCTGACCATATGTTATGAATGTATTATAAACTGCCAATAATTCAGAAAGAGAACTAGATATTTCAGTGAGAGTAGTCATATGTATGCATGTTGTGTTGTCAAGACCAGATGGCTGTTGGGAAAGGAACAAAACTTCTCTTGGCAGCATTAGTAGCGTGTTCAGAGCCTTGTGTGTAATTTGGTGTATTCCTACCTTCCAGAGGCAGCGCTTGCAAGTTCCTCTGCCATCTCTTCTTTCTCCTGGTCTGCTTGTTTGCGAGCTCTTTCTGCAGCAGCCAGGTCCTACAGAAATGGAAAAAGCAGCATAGTAAAGAAATGAGTAAATGGTCAAATGGTTATAGCATGATTCAGAGGACTGTAAACTTTCTAAAGCTGGTATGAGATGGATTGTCTTGTTAACAGAATAAATTCTTGTCATACCATAAATCCTAGGGAAGTACAATGAAATACACTTTATCCAGCCTGTCAGCTGGTTTCTATTTGTTTTAGTCACAAGATTGCCATTTAATACAGGTAGGAATAATAGCACTAAACCCTCAAGAATTTATTGCTATTGAAAACAATTTGTGGTGGATCATACAGTTCATTTCCCTTTAAGGCTGACAATCTGTACCTTCTTCCAAGGTGATTTTTTTCAGCTCAATCTTACTATGCTCAGATGGAGATCCAGCAGCTTTAGTGGAGTTCATGGAGCACATGGAACTTGTAACAAGTTCAGTCCCTAAGTGCTGTTAGATTACTTCACTGCAGTTCTGTTTTGCTACTGAAGGTCATGTATAGTTTCCTTTCTGCTGTAGGTTTCCCACTTTACCTCCTGAAGCTGCATGAGCTCTGCTTCCAGGCTCTTTGCTTTCTTCTCATTTTCTCTGGCTGTAGCAAATATTTCTTCTCTGGCAGCCCGTGCATCATCCAGCTCTCGTTGGTAGTCCTTCATCTGAGCCTTGTTGAAAGGAATAACAAATTTGTTACAATTTCAGTAGGAAGAAATGTGGAAGGAACAGAACACGCACACATTTACATGGTCATAATGCTGCTTAAGTTATATTTTCTGCAGTGATCTGATAGCACATGTTGGAAAGATCTGAAATGCTATTCCAAGGAGGGCAATGCTTCCAGTTGAACACTGCGTCTTTTGTAATGCTGATTGTCCATATTTCCTCTGCATATTTGAGTACATGTACAATCTTAATCTTTCTGATTAAGAAAATTTTTGTTGTTTAGTTGTTAGCATGTGACAGAACAGTTGATATGGAGATTTAAAGTATAAACAGGAACATGCTAATTTAGAGACAACCTAATTTCTAAAGAGTCTTATGCTCTTGAGTCAAGTGTTAGAACATGGACTGAAGCCCTGTAATAGATTTTATCTTACAGTCCTTTCTCTTCATGTGAATCTTTGTTTTCCTCCTTGTGGGTAAGTCAGCAGCAGATGAGTGTTGGCTAGAGAATTCTGGAAGATCTCTACCACAATGAAATTTATTATTTTAATCATGTGCCCTGTGAATTTTTCCACTGTCATTCAAACTGAGCATTAAAATACTGGTATTTGAATGTGGGAGTCTAGTTAAAATTCCCCCTCTAACCAATCATTTGTAATGGGCATCAAGTTCACAAATGTCACCTAACTTTTGTATTGTGGCTGTACAAGACACAGCAGTGGGAAAAGCTGTATTTTTGGGGTTACATACCTGTAATTTGCGAAGTTGTTTGATGGCTTCTTCCCGACCTTTATTAGCAGAGTCAGCCTGGCTTTCCAGGTCTTTAACATCCATCTCCAGCTTCTTTTTGGCGGCAGCTGCCAGGGCACGTTGCTTCCGCTCATCTTCCAGTTCCGTTTCATATTCATGGAGCTGATCATTAAGGAAAACAACTTCAGTTTAGGAAAGTCCTTGGACACTCTTAAACACTCTGTGTATATCTGAATAGTGTATGCAGACACCATATCCCTGTGACCTCCCTGGCAGTTAGAATAGATTTCTGATTTGTCCCAAAATTAAAGGTTTTTGAAAGGACTCAGCAATTTGGGTTCTGTATTCATGGAAGAATGTGTGTTACAAGATGATGACTACAGCAGTTGTCGTTGCTGTCACAACACTTCTATACAAAAAAGTTTTATCCTGTCTGTTTTCATCTCCAATGCTTTTGTATGCATTCAGTGTACCTTGGGAAGACAGATGTATTAGAAGTTGTATTTTTTCACTTGCACTGAGAATACAGGGAAGGTGGTTCTGGCTATGTCAAAAATTACACTTCATATGTTTTTATACTGTATTGGTTGTAGATTTGTTGGTAACTGTGCATCTGCTACTGAAACAGGGAAACCCCCCTGCCTTTTTCAGTACAATAACCCTTTTATTTTCTTCTTCTTCTTTTTTTTTAATCACCAAGTATAAGGCGATGTAATGCTTTTTTCTCATTATAGTTAGTGAGGTGCTTTTAATAATGGTATTAGGTTGGGGCCTTTCAACTGACTTGGTTAGATATTTACAAAGGCAATAGTAGGGAATGGTACCTGTCTGAGGAGCTGTCTTTTCTTCTCCTCATTCTGTTCATCTCTGGCTTGTAAATCTCTTTCAAACTGGCCTTTCAGGGCCTGCATATTAACTTCCAACCTGAGTTTGGCATCTTCAGCAGCTTGTAGCTCATCCTCTAGCTCTTCTAATTGTGTCTTCATCTCTTCTACTTGCTGTTCAAGGGTCCGTTTAGATTTCTCCAATTCGTGGACCTTTCAAGCAATTAGAATTTATTAGGCTTGTTACAAGAAATAAAAGTAATTCTAGTTATACACAGTATACCTGCAGTATAGGCCACATTTGAACCAGCAGCTGTGGACAATGAATGAAATAATTTACACTGAAAATGGTAAATTAGCTTTATTTTGTACACTTGCAAAACTGTCTTAAAATAACATGAGATTCTCTTTATCCCAATCTTTCATTTTTAATCTAGTCAAATATCATAATTTAATTTATTTAGTATTAGAAGTAATATAATCACATCCCTGTAATAAAATAAGTTATGGGACATGCATAAATAGAAATTTGCTGCAGTTTTATAAGTAAATATAAGGCAGGTGGCAAAGTCAAATATAACTAAAAAAATAAGATTTGCAGAGTTTACAATTTCAAAGAAGTGTAATAAACCAGTACATTATTAGGAATCTCTTTAATGTTTTTCCAGTCTTAGAAATCAATTAGAATCTTCTTCATGCTTCAAGTTATGTTAAAAATAAACATAGCCTACAGTTACTTTGCCAAGTCCCTTGAAAGCTTGGACACAAATGGAATAACCTTTGAATTCTGTATGAAATATCTGATCTTGCTGAATGGATTTGTATGCTGCAGAAAATTTCCTACACTGAAAACAATGATCTCTTTTTTTAGCTGCTATTTAAAGTTATTGTTGTGGAGATTATTCTAAGGCCAAAACTTACATTCTTGCCAACATCATCTTTGGAGCTAACAAGATCTTCCATTTCAGCTTTCAACATTTTGTTTGTTCTCTCCAGTTCTTCTTTGGCTTCCAAAGCCTCTTCAAGTGCTCGAGCCAATGACAAAGCCTTTGTTTCCTTTTCTCTTGCTTCAGCTTCTGCTCTGTCCCTTTCATCTGCATATTTTGAGGAGATGTTCTTCTCTTCAGCTAGCATCTGTAAAAAGGTAGTGTCAATATAGGACACTTATTAATAATATATCATTATATATGATATAATTAGTAATAGGATTTTTCTATTGTAGCTCTCCTGTCAGTAGTTGATGACAGAGAAGAATCTCTGATAAAGGCATATAAATACAAAATTAATAAATAAATATAAATACAAATAAATACAAAATAAATACAAAATTAACCAGTGTTTGTATAATTAAATTTTAGTTAATTTTTTTCTCCCCTTATCCCAGTGGACACTCTGTGAGTTCCAGATAGGTGGTAATACAGCACGGGAGAATCTTAAATCCATACCTGATCAAACTTCTTCTGTTTCTTCTCCAGGTTGGAGACCAGCTGACGCTGGTTGTCTAAGTCTACCACCAGGTCATCCAACTCCTGCTGGAGTCTGTTCTTGGTTTTTTCCAGTTTGTCATAAGAAGCAGCCTTTTCTTCAAACTGTTGTGTGAGACTTTCAATTTCCTTCTGAAGTTTCTTTTTGCCTTCTTCCATGAATTCTACTGTGCTAGTAAATTCCTGTATCTTCTTCTTAGAGTCAGAGAGCTGAAATTTGAGTTCAGAGGACAAACCTTTGTAGTTGTGACTACAAAACTTGGCAGAGAGACAAAACTTGGCCAGGAGACAACTAAGGAGCTTTCCTGGTTTGACTTGGGTGAAGCTGGTGATGAGTTACTCATTGCCCAGCTTCCATAAAATGAGGCAGAGCACAGAGCTAGGATGCATATACAGGCCTTGTGTGCAAGACTGTGGAGCTGCCTTGCATTTGTACCTGTCCTAGGGATGACATTTTAAAGGACAGGGAGACTGCTGCCTCCATTGTGGAGCACCACTGGTGCCATCTGAGCTAACAGCACGAATTTCCTGAAGATCCGTGTGCTGTGTCAAGATAATTCTACAGATCCTCTGGAGTTCCTAACAAAACTCTCAGTGATGGAGCTAATGATTTAACTATGGCACTGATACCTGTATTGTCAGTGTTGAAATATGTCTCTCCAGATTTTGTTTTGCTTCTACTTCTTCATCCAACTGCTCCTGCAAGCTGTTCTTTTCATCCTCCAACTGGCGGAGCTTGGTGGACACATTTAGCTTCTGCCGCGTTTCTTCCTGAAGCAGCTCCTACAGTCAGTTGGCAAGACGGTCATTAGTTTATGTCTTTTTAGAGTGCATTTTATGAAAATTGTACGTGAGCTGTTCTTGGATGCAAGTTTACCTGTGTATCTTGTAGCTGAGATCCTAAGGCTGCAACATCTTTGGTCAATTTGATATTCTTGCTTTCTGCTTCATTGAGCAAACCGGTGACATTTTCAACCTCCACCTGTAAGACGCCACAGAGAATAAACTCAGTTATTTTGCAAAAATTTGAAATCTTCCTCGAACTTTAGTTTCCTTGGATTTGTCTGAAATCCTAACTAATCCCATTTTTGTCTTGTTTACGATAATATTTATTACTCTATATCAAAAGCTAGTCATATTCATGACTATTGACAATGAATTACAAAGGAGAATGGGGATTTTGAGTGGATTTTCCTTCCTCTTCCCAAGTTTGACAGAAGTTAATGCATTTTGATTTTATTTTCTTATTTATCCACCAGCTTAAAATCATAGATAAGTAAGCATTCTCCTTTCATTTTCATCTTTTCTGAGCACCTGTGTTTAATAGCTGTCTAATAAATTTCCAAAAACCACATTCCTGTCAATTATCCTCCCCACCCAAAAATGAACAAACAGAAAGAAACTGTCAGATCTGCATCATGGTCACTAAATCACTGATGGCATTACAGACTGCAACATGTACAGAGGGATGGTGAGACTAAAAGCTCTCAGTTCTATGAGATGGAGTGGTTGTAGTCAATTAATTGTGTGATAATTGAGGTAGGAGTTTAAGATGACAAAAAAATGGGCATTTCAGCTGTAGGGCCATAATTCCTTTAGATATACCCTCACAGGACAATATAAACTGGGCTTCTCAGTCCCACGGGGTCACAGCAAAACATCCAACTCCTTCCTACCTGTAATTTATGGACTTTTTCATTGAGTTCTGTCCGAACACGCTCTCCCTCAGTGTATTTGGACTGTAAATCCTGCAGCTGTACTTCCAGCTTCTTCTTTTTGTGCTCCACATCTTGTTTGGCCTGATTCAGGCTCCTGACTTCATTAGCCAGATCAGCATTGTCTTTCTCCAGTGACTGTTTGGTCTTATCCAAGTTTGCTTTTGCCTACAAATATGTGAAGAAGTGAAGAAAGGTGAATTATAAGAGGAAACCATTATTTCTAGGAGATAGTTTTCAATGAGATGGATTTCTCTTTACCCGTTTAAATTGTTCCAGCTGCTCTGTGAGCTCTTCCACAGCCTGAGTGTGCTTTTGCCTCATCTCCTGGACCTGGGCTTCATGAGTTCGAGTCTCCTCCTCCAGAGCTCTCTTCAGCACCGTGACCTCCTGCTCACGCTTTGCTCTGGAAAGTGGCACACATCAGTGGAGTAGTAGCAGATAAGAGCATTCCAGCCCTACTGCACAGCCAGTGGACAGTATTGTACTGAGTTTGGTGACATTTCTTTTTGCCCCTTGTGCTACCTCTCCATACCTGAGCTCCTGCTGGGTGGCTGTGGTATCCAAAGTATCCTCAAGCTCTGTCTTGAGAGCCTCCAGCTCTTCACCGAGGTCTCTCTTTTGTTTTTCTGCTTTATTTCTTGCAGCTCTTTCAGACTCCAGATCTTCCTGGAGATCAGAAATTACAGATTCCAATTCACGGATCTTCTTGAGGGCATTGTTCTTCTGAGTAGTTTCATCTTCAAGCCTTTTTGAAAAGAGAGCATTTCATTTTAAAAATTAAAAAAGTAATAACGATTTCACTTTGAGTCAGTATACACTAAAGATTTATAGGTTCTGTGCAAGCAAGTGCCAAAGAAAGGGGGGACTGATGCAAAAAAGATCAGACAGCTGTGCTTTATGTGTATGCAATGTCTGGAGATGCTGATCAGTTGATTGAGCAAGTTTTGGTTGAATGTTTTCCCTCTTAAATTTATACAGAAAATCAGCTGAGATTCTGGAGTGGATCAAGGTCAGATTTTTAATTAATTTTTGCCTGTTGCCTATGAAGTACGTTGTTGTATTTCATCGTACTTGACAGCACTGCCCTTGCCCATGGGAAGAGGAGTTTTCATTGATACCTGGAGGTAATTTAATAAAATAAAGTATTTGTCTATGGACAAACAATAGCATAATTATTTTTAACAATAGGACACTTGGAAAATGGGGAAGCACATGGAGGGGATGAACTGAGAGATGAGATTCATGGCTGCAGCTTCTCAGTATCTGGGAAGGGGCAAGATGTGTTCCAGCTTGGGCTTTCCACCATGTGCAGACCCAGGAGAGAGTACCTGGCCAGAGCAGCCTGCAGCTCTTCCTCCTTCTTGGCCAGTTGTGCCTTCAGGTCAGCAATTTGTGCCTGGAGCTCTGCAATCTGCTCATGTAGATCATTCGCCTCCCCTTCCAGCTTCCTCTTAACTTTGTCCAGTTCTTGTCTGCTCTTCTCTTCCTTCTTCAGCCGCACTGAGAAAGGAAGGACTTTGGTCACTGGACTGTGGTAGTGCCAGGAGTCCTTAATCTGACCCCAAACTTAGGCAAAAAATTGTTCTGGCCTCCAGTGTGGCCATACATTTAACTACAAGTCACTGTGTTTTTTGGAGCAACATGCAATGCCTTATTTCTAGCCATCCTAAAGAAGCATTTCTTTATCTTTCTCCAAATAAGCTTTTTCCCCCCCTCAATTTTCTCTCTACTCTTTTGTATGTAAAAAATAGAAGGTTTCTGTGGTTTGGGGATTTGGTGATTCTCACCAAACTGGCTCCAGCATAAAAATTTGGAAAACACCACCAGATTTTTTTGAAGTTCTCTCCAGATTCTGTTTAGGATTTTTTCTTCTGTGCCAAGGAAAAAAAAATAAATTCTCTATACCCCCCAAGAAACTATTGTTCATGTTACCTTCAAGTTCTGAAATCATAGATTCATGTTTGTTCTTGAGCTTTGTAAGATTTTTGGCTTTTTCTTCTTCTTCTGCAAGATTTGTTGTTAGATCGCTTATTCTTTCCTCAAGGAGTTTTCTTTCCTTAAGAAAAATAAAATACTTCTGTTAGCAAAAATGTCTGTCATTGGTCATCATAAATCAACTCTTTGCCAACCAAAACTGTCCTTTTATGCTGTATTTCTTGAGATGGTAGTTATGTACATATTTCAATTTTTCAGTTACAGAGGAGCTACGGAGTGGTGTCTATGACTTCCATGTTCTCTAAGGTGCTGCTCTTAGAATCTTGTGCTCTCTGATGGCTGCTAAGTACAGGGCCCAGTTCACAGGAGCATTCCCTTTTAAAAAGTACTGGAAGACATGCTTATTTTCAGTTTTAATAATGAAGTTTGGTTGAAATTAGTTGAAAATCAAGGGAATTATTTAGTCTGCTCTTGGACAAGAAGATGTGTCTTCCACTGATTGTGCTTGACTGCTGTGGATATTTTGCTTGAAGATATTGTTGCTACAGCAGATCTCAAACACAGTAGTTTTACACAATTTTGAGTTGTTTAAATGAGCACTGAAAAATTACCAGAAATGCTTTTGATACAGGCTGGACTGATGATCTGGTGTAGCTGTACATCCATGAGATTAGATAGTCAAGAGTATTCCTGTTGTTCTAGGGGAAGAGAAGGTTTTCTCTCAACTTTCACTATTTTCAGAGTGAGAAAGTGGACTCAGAAGACTTACCTTGCTTAGCTTGTTATTCTGATCTTCCATTATCAGAATATCATCTTCCATTTTCTTTATCTTGCTATCTGCTGCTACTTTTTCAAGTTGCAGTTTCTGCCTTGCAGCTTCTTCTTCTTCCAGCTGCTCCTCAAGGTCCTTTGAGGGGGAAAAGAGAAACCCACAAAACATGAATTCTGGAAATAAAATACCTCTTACATAACTCTTAAGAAATGCTTAATGTTTATTACTGTATGTTGTAAATTTTGTTGTTTTTAGTAAGAACTAGACAGTCTGCAATACTTGACAACATAGAAGGAAAGACTTGTTAAAATAATGTTTTAGAGAAAAGATTATTTCTGTTTGAGATGGGGAAAAAGAGAACTCTGGAGGAAAGAGCATCAGTTAATTGTCCTTAGTTCAGTTGCACAGACACATATCCTACAGAGGGTTGTGTAACAAGCACTGTCCTAGGATCTGAGGTTTGCAAGTCTCTTTTGTTTCTCAGTGACATCCAAGTAATTGTCTGTATTTGTCATGTATCCCTCCTTACCAGCATTTGCTGTTGCATCTTTTTCTTCTCTGCCTGCAGCTGCTGGCTGCGCTCCTCCTCCTCCTCGATTCTGGCTTCCATCTCATGCAGGATCTCTTCCAGCTCTTGTTTCTTAGCAGCTAAACGGACTCTCATCTCCTCAGCCTCAGCATACAGCTCAGTTTCTGCCTGAAGCTGCTCCGCCAGGAGGTTCTTTTCTTCAACAAGCTGCGCAAATGAAATGGAGAGGAAGTTAAGGCTTGGAGTGCAAATTGGCTGTTTTACTGGACAGTCCTGGGGTACAGGCAGGCAGCTCTACCACCTATTCTTGTGTGGATGTTGGGCCTTTACTGAAGTGACTGGGAGCTTGTCTGAACTGACCTTCTGTTCTGGACTATTGCTGTGAAGACAATCACGAGTGCAAAGGAGAGAGACACCTTCATTATAACAGCTTCTACACATGGTAAAAGAAGAGCTAGTGTTTCCCAGAGGCTCAGAGCTGTAAATCACCTGTGAGTGTTTCTGTTCAAGCTCCTTCAATTCACTCTCTGCTTTTTGTTGTCTTTCCTTAGTTTTTTGTAGTTCTTCGTCCTTGGCCTGCATTTCTTCCTCTTGGCGGGTGACTTGCAGAAGTGGTTTCACCTGGAAACAGAAAGGTTTTTTAAGAGTATTTCCTGTCAGTATTTGTGTTGCTGAACATGGTGCTTAAAGGACTGACTGGCACTAATGGCAGTGATGCCATTGCTCAAGACTGGGCAAATACTGTCCAGCCAAGCTTGATGTGAACATCTTTAAAGCCCTGAGCCACAGCAGTGTTGCTCTTGGCTGTCTCTATGTTAGTTCCTGGGGCCTTGTGAGCACCTCTACCTCTGATAGCGTCACTTTTGGAATGGCTCCAGGCCTGTTTTCATCCCTTGATAATGTACAAAAGCTACATCTTCTGCATAGAAAGGCAATGTGCACACACACAGGTGTGTGTTACACCCCATTTTTCATTGCAGAGGAGATTGCTATCAATCCAAGTAGTAAAAGTTTTCTGAATCCAAACTGAAGACCATTTTTGAAACACCCAAGCCTCTTAATAGGAAAATAGACTTAATTTGCATGAGTGTCCAGCAGGAAGATGTTTAGTGTCCCAGTTAGGAATTCCTGAGCTACTGGGTTCCCCATAGATATATCACTCTGGATGTTCAGAAAATTCAGTTTTATTCTGTGTTCTCATTATCCACCCCTGTGAAATTATTTCATTTTGTGGCAATTTAAAAAGTCCCCAAACACGCAAAATCTTTCATGAATTTCTGCTTAAGTAGATTGTTTTCTTCTCAAGCTAGAACTTTAATGTTAATGGCATTATATAACTATCCAGAGTATCTCTAACCCCACATTCTGTGAAACTAATGAGGCTCTTTGCCATCAGCTGCACTGGGCTTTGGAACAAGGAGTGCGCCTGACAATATATACCTTAGTATCACGTGCATTTCATTTCTTTTGGAAAACTGAGGAGAGATTTATTGATAGCAGTCACTCACTTTAGTGAACAGTCTCCACCACTGCCAGTTCCTCAGCTTCAGGTAAGCAGCACAATTTCTCTGGATAACCTTCATTGCAGTCAGCTGCTGCTGTCTCTTGGCAAAGGCTCTGTGATTGAAAATGTAAAGCAAGTTGATTCAGTCTGAGAATAGAAGGTGTTTGCAAGGTACACACATTACACAAAGAAAACTCTGGCATGAGAGTCTGCTGATGAGCAACATGGTTTGGGAAGTCTGGCACAAATTCTTTTGTTGCTTCAACAGTGTCTGTGCTTTCTTGAGGAAGGGTGATAACTCTGGTTAGCTGTCTGATATTTTATTTTGGTTTTTTGGCTGTTTGCATTCCATGGGTAGGCACAGATGTATAGATCTAGTTCTGGAAGCGAACATCTTTCCAGAGTAGACAGGGACTCAGATCTTGCACTGATCATCATTCTTGAAATATATTTCTTTGTCTGGCAATTTGAAAGCCTTGATAATATGCAGAAAAAAAGGCATTATTGTTGATAGTTTTGTGGTGTACATTAACTGACGTCATGCTAGATGATCAGTGCTCCACACTGAAGCTGTGGAAGAAAATATTTTATGTTTTATAGATGCCAGGGGTGCTGCTACTTGTAGAGCATAAGACTCCAGTCATGGCTTAGGATGCTCCTCCTCCTGCTGGTACAAACACATAAATGTTTAAATGATGGGTCATTGTCTCAGCTTATTATACAGAGGGGTATGAGCAGCCTCACAATGTAACTGCTTCCCTGTAATTACACTAATCAGCCTCTTCTGGGCCGGAAGTGAAACCTTCATTGGACTTCTAATGCAGTATAAATAATAATGAAATATCTCAATATCTTCAGTTTGTTATGTGGAAAACTAAAGGCCCCTGCAGATACTCTGCTGCAGAAGACATTCTATTTGTTAGCACATATTCTTACTTTCTTGCTAGGTAGCCTCGGGACATAGCTTGGAAGGTGATAATAACGTCTGTGATCTTCAGGTCTCTCTCTTCTTCCAGGTGAGCCAGAACACCAGTTCTGAAGAAGATTTTACTCTGTCCAATTCTGTACAAGTTGGGATCAAGCTCCAGTGCTTTGATCTGGAGGAAAACAGGGATATTGGTTAACTCCAGTGCTGAGGTTTAGGATACTAAAAATCACTTCTCTTTTCTGTTCAGTCTCAACATTTTTATATAAGAAGTATAGGCCTGTTTATCAATAGGATCAAAAATGCTTTCCTCACCATGAGTATGCAAGCCTGCTTCCCATCCATGAATCCTTTAGGAATGGCATTTGCAGCAAGAATTTCATATCTGCCAAAAGGTGCTTATGTTAGGGAGGTTGAAACACACTGGATGGTTTTGTACAGACAGACAGACAGGTGTTACAGCTCTGCTAAACCCAGAGCTGGGGCTGAGGGACTCGTACCGCTGGCGGAACTCCTGGAAGACGATCCTGTTGGGGAATCCCTGCCGGCAGATACGGATTCCTTCCAAGACACCATTGCAGCGCAACTGCTCCAGCACTAAATGGGCATCAAGTTTGCCAGACTGAAAGGGGAACAGAAGGTATTTTTAGCACAAATTTACAAAAATGTTACTGTCCACATATCTATGTTTGAAGACATTGTTTAGCTCTGCCATGTGCAGCAAGCAGCTCAACAGCAATAATGTGCCAAGAGTCTAAAAACCAAGCATCTGAAATTTACCCTTTTCTCATGATTTGGAATGATGCAGCGGACAAAGTTAGGATTGGTATTCCTTAAGGTGGTCATCAGTTTGGTCAGCTGCTCCTTATAGAGTTGTCCGACGGTACGGAACATGCCTTTCTTGGTTTTTGAAGCACTGGGCAGTGAACTTTCACTCATCTTGGCCATTTGGTCCAGCCCAACTATACGGTCCACTGAAATCGAAAAGAAAGAATGGAACAGTTTATAAACTGTCCTTGCTTCACATTACACCCATCACTGGCATTGTTACACTGCAGCTTGCCAAAGAGGACCAGTATATTTTTTACGCAATAGAAGCCTTCTGACAAATGTACTAGCAGCCCTTCTGGGTAAATAGTCTACTTCTGTCAAAAATGAAAGTGTGGATTTTGTTAAGTAGTGACAGAATGGAGCAACTGAATACCCAGGATATATTTTATTATGTCCACGAATTAAATAGAACTGTAGAGAACTTACATGAGAGGATTCATAAAACCTTACAATAACCTGTATTAAATGAGGTCTACAATATTACATATTCAGCAACATTATAACAGTGTGATGAATGATTTTTATTCTGTTGCTGAATAATATTAAGGAAAATTTTTGATAGTGCTTAAAACTCTCTAATGAAGTTTTTCATAAACATGTCTTTAGAACACATTATTCTTATTTCTTAGTTCAGTCTCTTCTGTGTTTATCATGTTCACACTTGTGTGCTGCCAGCAAGGAATGGCTGTCAAAAAGTTCTGGTAGGAGTTTCTCCCTTTAAACCCCATCACTGATTTAGAGTTGTGATTCATACCATCCTTCCAAAGGTCTGCTACAAATTTGTCTGAAGACTGGTTCAGCAGAGAAGTCACATTGTCATTTAGTGGATCCATGTTCTTTGTCAGCCAGGCAGTTGCATTGTAGGTAACCTGCAGGGAACAGTGAGTGCTACATCAAAAATTCGTTCTTGATAAGAAATCTGGAGTGTCCAAGAACACAGGGCACTGTATTAAACAAAAATCAGACAAATAACATACAAAGCTTTCTAGGGTTGAGAGTTGAGTATTTATTCTCACATGTACTAATGTCTTTAAAAAGTCTGCTTGCTAGAAAAGAATCCAAATTACTTGGATTTTCAATAACCTTGGTGCTGGTTATTTTTGTTTTCTTCTGAGCTTAGCACAACCATGATTTGCAAATCTCATTTCATGTGTTGTGTAATTAAAGCCATGTCTCATCAATGCAGGTACCAGAATGTTTCTCTTTGATCCTTTGGGTATCAAAGAATCAAAGTTCCCTAAGTCAAAATAGCTCGATCTGTCCAGTACCTTTCCTGCATAGTGCATTATACAGAACTCTGTTTTATCCTTGAGTTGCTTGGGCTTCTGGAATTTGGGATGGTTGCCTTGTTCTTGAATTAGTTTCTCCACAAAGGACGTGTCAGTAGCCTTGGGGAACCAGCACTCTTCATCCAGCAGAGCCAGGACACCAGGAGGGTTGGTCTGCAATGGGAGCAGTATCAGATCAGAATCATCACAAGCAGAGGCAAAGACAGAGCACCAGCTTCTTCACCCCTGAGGTTAGAAATCCTTCCAGGAAATAAAGGATCTCTTGTTGTACTGGCACATAACTCATACCTATGTAGTATCCCACCTACAGAGAGATAATCTTACTGGTCTTTCGATCAATTCAATGCAAGGTTGCAGGTCAAGGCCAAAGTCAATGAAATTCCATTCAATGCCCTCTCGCTGGTATTCCTCTTGCTCCAGTATAAACATTGTGTGGTTGAAAAGCTGCTGGAGTTTCTCATTAGTGTAGTTGATGCAGAGCTGCTCAAAGGAATTGATCTGTGAAGAGGAAAAAAGTGAATTCATAACGTTAGAAAGAGACCTTCAAGAGTGAACTTAAGTGACTAGATGGTATTTGCTATTTTGTATTTCTTTTGGCATATTAAATAAAATATAAGGATCTATATAAGTTTAATCAGCTTCTGTCCTACAGTATATACCTCAAAAATCTCAAATCCAGCAATGTCAAGGATCCCCAAGAAAGAAGCTCCTTGTCTTTTTGTTTTATCAAGAGCTTTGTTCACGCGAGCCAGGATCCAACGGAAAAGACGCTCAAATTTTGCCTTGGCCAAAGCTTCTATGGCAAAGTCTGCCTGGAAAAGGTAAGAGGAGATTGTAAGTGAAAGAATTCTTCTAATTTCTGAAGAAATGAGACAGAAAACAGACATTTCCCTTTAGACAAGATGTAAAGAGAAATAGAAAAAGGGAGAACAGCTTCAGGAGAGCTGAGCAGAGTGCATGTGGTACCTGCTCTTTGGTCTGAGCTTTCTGGACAACATCTCGTCCGACCTTGATCCTTGGGGTCAGAATAGATCTTGTGAAATCTGTCACATTTATCCCCATCAGGTGGCACACTTTCTGTGCAGCTAGAATAAAAAAGTGAGATTTTATTTCAGACGGAATTGCCTCTTAGTAGGTCAGTAAATGTGAATATGAGTAGCTCAGCAAGTATGTGGAGTTATTTATCTTCTTTAAAAGCTCCTCTGTTGTACATAAAAGAGATGATACTTGCCATAAAAGTAATATTTGTGATCCAAGCAACAAATTCACCATTCATCAATTTATGGATTCAAGATTACTAGAAAAGGTAATGATAATTGAGCTGATTTTAAGTATGGGTTTATATTTTAAGGCCTGAGAGCTACATAGGTAATAGCAATTAGATAAAAAATACAGATAGAGTGCTTATTCAGTTGCTATTTTATTAATTTCTTAATGTTTACTAAATTTTGAAGTGGAAAATCCTACCTGTATCATCTGGCATAGAAGCTTGATCAGTGTTTCTCTCCTTCTTGAAGACAATATTACCCAGTTGTAAGACAGATGAAACAACCCTCAGTATAGCTGTAAGAGAAACAGGTAATATAATTGAGGACCAGAATGGCCATGTTTTGAAAGCTCTGTTCTCTATAATAACATTCTATTGCCTATGATAGTCTGTACCTCTCTGGAAAGAGTTAGGCTTCTTTTAAAGGACTGTGTCATAAACTGCAGGAGTTTGAATGCTGATTGAGTAACAATCTCCACAATCTGTGCTGTGGAGTAAAAGGGCCAGTCTGGGAACACCAGCACCTCAAGCTAAGTTATGCTGGCTCCCCAGGCAGATCCCCACATCTCGGGAATTTGTCTCCCACTCAGTGCCTGTAGCATCTTGAGCTCAGTTACTCAAGAGTATTTCTGTCTTTAAAATAAAAAATGTATCTGAATTACCAGCAGCTTCAAAAATGTGTGGCACTTCTGAATGTCCAGTTATTCAGGGACATGTGGATATTTTGTTGTGCAACTAAAATCAAATGTGTACATGTCTTTGAAGGATTAGTGTCAAAGTACAGAAAAGTAACTCACATTTGATTACTGAAATATATATAAATGTGATTCCACCTTATCTCAGGTAGTAAAATCTACTGATATATTACAGATGAGGTTGTATGAATCTGGGGAGTTCTATTTGTTTCTCTGATAAGAATACTGTCCTAATGGGCTTCTGGTTTAGAGCATGAAATCAAAGGGGTCCAGACAGTAAAATAATGGCTCCTGTTACTGCAGTGGAGAATGCTGCTGTCCACACCAGTACTGGCTGGAGAGTGGACCAGTGTGCACCAGTAACATCATCAGGATGGACCAAGGCTGGGGTTTTGCTCAGCATCCCTCATTCACTGATGCAGGTGAGGGATGTGCTCTGCTGCTGCTGCAGCTGCTCCAAGGCTCAGGCAATGGGAGGATGCTGCTTTTGCCACCAGGTGTCACTTGGGACATGGCAATTTGCATCCGAGGGCCCTGCACACTCCCAGCAACACTCAGGTGAAAGCTATGCAGGTGGATGTCTCTGGCAGGCCCATGTTTTCAAGACAGTTTAGTTTTTGCATGCTCTTCGCTTTTATTCCTCTTTTCTGTGAATCAGTGAGTACATACGAGCTATTTGAGCCTGTTCCATTTCTTTCAAAAATAAATCAGATTATTTTGCAACTTCTTCATGCTAGCTGTTGGAAAGTTCTGAAAAATGGCTTTAAATGGTCATTACTATTGATAGAGCTGGCTTGGACTCAGTAATCTCTTTTTGGATATGTAGGGAGTTCCAATGAGAAATATTCCCTTTCATAAACAAATTAGCTTTGCCAAGTGATTATTCTGGACAGAATTAACCTCTGCATTTGCATCTCTATGTAGTGTCACTTGCAGATATATCTTGAATATCTGTATATACTTGTATATCTTGAATACAGTGTTGATAACAATTCTCACATGTCTGTTCCTCATCAGTAAAGCCCATAATTTTCATGGCTTCCAAGGTCTCCTGGAACATTTCATCATCTTGTTGAGAAGGAATAGGCACGTAGCCACTAGATAGAAAGGTGTAATTGTTGAAGCCTTCCAGCAACAAATCATCTAAAAAGAAGAAAAAAAGCTTTATTTAAGTGCATCTACTTAATGCTCTTGGTTCATGAATTCTCCTAAGGAACAACAGAAAAACCCCCAACATTATCACCAAAGGAAGATTCTGCTTGTATGAGGAGTTTAGGGTTTTGTGGTGCACAAATATTTTCAAAATAGCTATTTATCAAGCTTGATGGTGTTAAGTTTCCGGTTTTCATTAGTGACCAGGGAATGTCTCTGCACCTTGGGTAATTTTGTGTCCTATGGACTCATCTGAGCCATTCTTCCCAAAATTCTTTTATTTAGTGCCATATGTAACCTACTCAGAATTATGCCTCTCCCTGTTGGGATTCAGGTAATAATAAGAATGAAATCAGGTAACAACCAAGGTGGGCCAAACTAACAAGCAATTCAGCCCTATTCTATGGCCACCAACAGATTCTTAGGTAAAGAACATAAAAGCCAGTTATCCGTTGCTTTATACATTCTTTGGCATGGATTGAGGGAAATATGTCATATTTGAACCACGAACCATGATTCCAATGCATCTGAAACTGTGGCTTTCACAGTGTAATAACATGCTGTGGCAAAGACATTTTCTTAATTTATTTTAAAACAAGCTGATATTCTTGTTGGAACCCCCAGTTTCTTTTGTGTAAAGCAATTAATAACTCTTTCCAATTTATCTTCTTGATTATTCAAGATGGGATGTGACTAGGTCTACATCTCCTGTAAATTGAAATATCCTGTAAATTGCAAACAACCTTCCTCAAACAGGTGGACATGAATTGATGCTTTCTTATAATTCACTAGAGAAAATTATTTTCCATAGGTAAAATACATAGCTATTTCTATGGCTGTTTATTTATAGAAAGGATTGAATGACATACAATTACAGAAATTAAGATAAATACTTAGGCAAGCCATTGCTCAGACTATTCAATGAGATGAGACAATCGTTAGCAAGGAACTTACTTCTCATTTGTTCAGAAGCTCCAGCAATCAAATAGTAAAAGATATGAAACGTTCTTTCATCTTTAGCCTGACGAATTGCACGGGATTTTTCAAGCAAATCTGTTTGTCAAGTGTGTTAAAAAAATCAATAACATGTTTCAGTCTTTTCTTAATTGTGCCATCAGCCTCAGAACCATCAATAGCATTGTCGAAGTACTTGCCACAAGCTTGTCTAACGTGAATATGTGTCTAATTCTGTGGCAGGAGCTCTGGTATTGGTATAATGCTTACCACAAAAAGCAGATCAATTTCCTGTCTCTTATTGCAGGGTAAATGCAGGTAAATGGTAGTCATGGCAGTAAGCACAATAGACCTAAATGCTTCTAAAATCAGAGGTATAAAACAAATATTATCTGCATCACAATATAACTCACTGCACTTTGAAAATGAAGTACCAACATAATTCTTTAAACATAAGGTGGGGCTGGTAGAAAAGGAGTTCTTGAGGTAAGTATTGTAGGTATAAAAGCAATAAAATCAAGTTTTATTTATGGACCATTTTTGTGAGTATAAGATAATAAAAATGAAGTTAGCATTGTTAAACATCAAGGTTATTGATATCCAGCTCCCTGCTCTGGGTGTGTAATTTGACACAGCAGTCAGTATTTAGCATCCTGGCAAGACAAGTTCTCTGGTCATAAAACGTCCCTTGCCATTGGCTAAGTTATGGTTTGTCCAGTTTCTGAAGCTGTATTTGGGGAATAGCTCCCTCTCCCACAGCTGAGAAAACA
The DNA here is from genome assembly GCA_013397915.1 of Daphoenositta chrysoptera. NCBI lineage: Eukaryota > Metazoa > Chordata > Aves > Passeriformes > Daphoenositta > Daphoenositta chrysoptera. Next base: position 731,093 of record VZRO01001393.1, on the reverse strand, counting down.
GCCCTGGAAACATAAACCTGAGAGCAAGACAAACTGAGAAGCTGGCATCAGCACAAACGGAGCCACTTCCCTTCCCTCTTTGTTTATAGCAGCCTTATCAATAGTTGCCTTTCTTAGACATGCAATGAGCTTGTTTATCTTACTTCTTCTCAGCCTAGTGCAGCTCACTGAAAAGGATACAAGTCTCTATGTTTGCTCCGACAATGTAGCCCGTCACATCGAAGTTGATGCGGATGAATTTGCCCTGTGAATGAAAAGAAGATCTAAACTGGGCTGTTCTTTCAGGTTATGCCAGGTTTTCCAATATTAGCCAGTATTTAGCTTGTTTCATAAGACGTGCACATCCTCCTCCCAAGAATAACATGCTTGACTCCCTCCTGCTGGGACAACCTGTGGAACAGCCTGAAAGGAAGTGAACTTCTCTGATATTCCCTCTGTACAGATTTCCCCCCACATTTTGTTCAGGCACTTGGAGGGAAAGGAGTTCTCCCTACTAGACTAGGCTTTGGAAGCAGGGGTAGGACAACATCTTTGTTCTACTTTGATTTCCACAGGGTCAGTGAGGGAACAGTGTTGGCTCTTTGTAACTCACTCTGCTAAGGCTGACCCACATGGATCCCTAAAATTTGCAAGGACAGAGCAGAGGTGGGAGAGGAGGGTCTGCAGGGAAAACAGGCATCTGCCAGCACTCACAGAAAGCAGTGTCATCAGATAATGACAGCTCTCAGCTCACAACATTCTAACTCAAATCTGTATAACAGTTTTTTTCTTTTTTCTCCGTTTTTTCTCCATTTTTTCTCCATTTTCTATTTAATATCTTAACCATCACAACAGTCACACCTTGTGAGATATATACTCAGCAATGGGGCAAAGAAAATGGAAGTACAGATTTGGTTTGCAAATATTCTGAAGGTGGATATGTGCTGGAGCAGGAGTTGACTCTGAAAGGTCACACATAGACTGCAAATCGTGACAGAAAATGTTACTGTCAAGTTTGAGTCTGATCTTTAATCTTCTATAAAGCCAAATTCTTATTTCCGAGGGGAATTCGAAACTGTTTTTAAGGGATCAGTTTTAAGGCTCTCTTTAGAGAGAAGCACTGATGGGGGCCACTGTCTGTACACCGGCTTTTAAAAGGTTTTTTACCTCCCCCCCCCCACCCCAGACCAAACTGGATTTCTCCTACTTACAAATCTGGAGGAGTTGTCATTCTTCACAGTTTTGGCATTTCCAAAAGCTTCAAGAATAGGGTTTGCCTGTAGAAGCTGTTTTTCCAGCTCACCCTAAAATTCATTCAGAAGCAGTTAACACTAAACTTCATAATTACTTACATGAAACCACCCCTTCTACATGGGAGAGAAAGGTGAAATCTAATTTAAGTCTCTATTTTTTTTTGCTGAATACTGCATTTCATGTGGATTTGTTTTCATTCTCGATTAATCTTTGTGTTTATCTATTTGTGCAGTTGACTGCTGCCCTGTACACATGACCCTTTTCCAGCCCTGTTGCCTGTGACAGATCAAACTCTATCAATCTGTTTAGCATCATGACTGGCCTTCCTTTAAAAAAAGGGTCATTCAATGTCAATTTTTTTTCCAGTTTAATATAATTTTTAAAGGGCTATTCTTAAAGGAACCTCTAGCATGTTTCCAAGTTAGTTTATTGAGACCTTTTGCTAGCAAATGAAAATGTAATTAGAATAACTTGACGAGAATAATTTTAATGTAATGCAGCACAAAGCTACAAAGCAGATTTCATCAACTCTATTAATAATGATCCATGCAAGGCTACTTAGGTTAAATATGGAATTGCATTGATTTATTTCAAACTAGGATAATGAATTCTCATGCAAACACAGAAATTTCATATTACATTGTTAATTGTGATTGGTAATAGCTAAGGAAACAAACCATGCAATGAAACAAGCATGCATTTAATTATCTATATTTATCTAATCCTATTTCTAAGCAAATCAATGAGGTTGAAAAAATACTTTGCATATGTATACTGCTTTTCAGAACTTTTCATTCAGCTTTGTCCTGTGAGATCATTTACATTCACATTTACTTTGCCACACTATTCTTTGACTACTACTCCATGGTAACATGCATTATTTCAAATAACTCACCCTGAAAAGGAAAAAGTCCTTGATAGAGAATAGGATATAATTTAAATAATTTTAATTATTAATTAGGCAATATTTTGTTTGAATCTTGGAAATAATTTGGAAAATGAAAGCGCTTCCCAATTAGTGCACAAATCTGGTAACCTTTCTCTAAATGTCACCCCTGAATGTCTTGTAACTCCTGTGGCAATGATGAGAGCTACCTCAACAATATAATTAAAAAGCTTACTACCCAAGAGCTGGAGGAAGAAGGAAGGAGTTTCCAAACAAGTTCATACGGGAATTCTAGAATAAGTAGTGAATTCCTAAAAGTCCCTGAGGATTCTCTGTACTGAGCAGCTCTGTCCAGTTACACTCTGTAGACTTAAAAGCTCCAGTGTAAGCAAAGGGTGTTGCTGCAATCAGATGGTGGCATCTAAAATAGAACCTTGTCTGTTAAAATGAGACAGACACCACCTGCTTCTACTGAGAACTGAACTATGCTACAAACCTGGGTGTAGAACTACGGCTCCACATGGCTAGCACGGTGTGCAGCTGTAAGTCCACCAAACTCCACAGAGGTGCCTATGCCAAGCATGAATTAATTTTTTTTTTTTGCAGAGAGATTGTCAAAAGAAGTACTAAATTAACTAAGGGGCAACACTGTCGTAGCTGAGTCTGAGAGGCAGCAGTCAGAATGGTGCAAAAAAGACTGCATGAAAGAAAATAAATCCCATTTCCCTGGCACAGAAACACCAATAATATGCCAGCAAACCTGCCTGGATTCCCAAAGCATCGCTATGAGGTATGGCACACAGAGAGGAGGGCCTGTAACACACCTGCAGACAGGTGCTGCAGCGGGAATTGCTCTGGTACATGTCACAGCAGCAAGCTAAGAACATGCTGACTCTTGTGGTGGTGAACAATTCTCAACAGTTACACAGAAATGTAAAATTCCAAGCAATAACAAATGAAAAGCATGCAGCCAAACAAATCAAACACCGTGAGGTTTAGGAATTATTTCACAACAGTCCTAAAAAGTTCAACCTGAAGCACAGAAAGCATTTGGGTATTTAATTCAAAAACCACATTATTTAATTTCAGGCTGAGTGGCTCTTCCAGAATCGTGGGAAATTTAATCCAAACTATGGCAATTTGAACACACACAGAGATATAGAAGAGGGTGATATTTGAAAGATGACCCAGCCTGTGTCAGACCTCATTCTTTACCATGGAGCCTGACACAGTTAGGGTTGATTTGTGAGAGCATTTGGTGCTATTGTTGCTTTTTATCATATCATACAACATATTTCAACAAAATCTCTCTTAAATTTTTGGGGTGCAACAATAGCATGCAGATCTACACTCAGTGCCTTAAACACACATCAAACAGTCTAAGTTACTCACGTAGGCAAAAGATGGACCTTGCTGTATTGAATAACATGGTATAAAACAAGTGTCAGTATAATTTCTATTAGACAGACATTTTTATTGTTTTTCCTGTATTAAAATAACCAGTACACAGTTTCCATGCAAATAAACCAGGACTACAGATACGAGCAATCTATTGCAGACATACCAAGGGTACAAGTACTATTAACATACATACAGCATTTTAACTGAAGAGAAAAAAAAAAACCTGAAGCAAAGGGATGGGATTTGGATCCAGTCCCACATTAGTCTCTCGGGACCAGACAAGGGCAAATATTTTTATGATAAATCCCTTATTCTTCTCTGGTGCCTTTAGTTATTCATTATATTTTAATGACTGAATTTGCAGTGTCAGTAGACCTAATCACTGAATTACTATTTGTCAGCATGGTACAGAACAAATTAGACTTTCTCTCAGCTCCTCTCTGATGGATATTTGCCTTCAGGTCTGTCTCAGGGAAAATTTGATCCTGAGACTCACATAATTCCCCAGAGGAGTCAGTAGCAACTGCAGTTAGGGATGGCCTTGGCACCCCAAGTTCATTTCCCTCAGACACTGAGCAGGATATCAATAGGAAGAAATAATTTTTTTTGCATAAACATTGAACATTAGTCTTGGACTGTTTTCACTAAATTTAATCACAGATTTCTAGAAAATACTACTCAAAAGGACATCTACTTCTCCTGCCCCAAATTAGAATCCCCTGTACATAAAAGCCCAGTTGTTTGTGGTGGAAGAGGGAGGGCTGCACACCCTGGGCTCTGCTGACGCATGGGCAGGGGCAGCTGCGAGACCCAGCACAGGGGTAGTCATGAGATTTTTACTTTATTTCCGCCTTCCCTACTAATTACTTATCTTAGACCCAGTCTTGTATTTGAGACACAATGAAATGTCTTCCTGAATTAAGCCTGTATTTTGTCGTAAAAATGAACTGCTTCATTTTTTTGCAGAAGTTTTGAGTAACATTCAAAAGGCTGGAAATGACATAGGACCTGGAGTTGTATCATTGAGAAGAGCAAAGACAGCTGAGAGCCTCAGCCATGGTAATGATCTCCAGGAACTGGGCAGGTATATGGTTCGAAGTAAGAAAATTAACTTTAGTCTCTCAGGCAAGACTATTACAAATTTTGAAGTCACAAAGTACTTATAAAAAATTGTGCCTTTAAAAATTGTTACTTCTGACAGAGCAGTAAAAAGACAAGTTTTATACCACGACTCTTATCTAGTTCATAAGAAAACTTCCTAACGAATCCAATCAAAACTTTGGAAGTTTAAATGCTGGTATACATTTTTGTGATGCAGTTGGACAATGTGTTAGTTACAGGCTTTCCCAAACTTAGTTGCCAGAGGTCAAGGGTAAAACAAGGACTCGAGCCCTTGCAGACTTCAAGGCCTTTGTGCTGGGATATAAATAGGTGCTATGCATATGAAAAGCTATGAATATTTCTGTTCTCCCTAAGTTCATTCTGATTTGATGCCTAAGATTGTGTCAAACAAATTTTTTTTTCCATAAACATAGAGCTGTGACCTAGTTGTGTACTGTTAGTATGGACTGTTTGACAAGCCACAGTCCCTGACTTGCACAGTCACCTCAGCACCGCCCTCAGGGGCCTGAGGGAGAGTTGGGTATGGAAGAGCTCACTTACAGTGACGCTGGTGTCCTTTTTGCCCTTATGTGAAGAAGCAACAACAGCCAGGTACTGAATGACCTTTTTGGTATTTTCTGTCTTGCCAGCACCAGATTCACCTCTGAGGGGAAAGAAAATAACACAAAAGAAGGTAGGTAACCAGTGGACTCCTTCTGCCATGTAGATGTATGTAGTGCATAAAAACAGGACTGGAAACTGCCCAGCTCAGTTCTTATTTACCCCAGAACACCATCTCCCAAATCCACCTGACTTCAGCCTGCAAAGAATGCATTATCAGAGCTATATCTCTGTCCTGGTAGTATTTTAAGTGGACCTTGGGCCATTTAAGGGAATTCTAAAACAGGATGCATTTTTGAACAGCAGTTCATCTTGCTTTGGCAGCATCTGAACACTTATGAGAAGTGGAGCTGGCAGGGAGTCTGCTTATATTTTAAGATAAAAAAATACAACTATGATCTGATACAGCAATAAAAGAAAACATCAGCAGTAATACAATAGTTTTCTCTTCTGAAACTCTGGCATTAAAGTAGACTAACAGCTTGATCCTGCCTCATCTGAACTTCATGTTCAGATGCTCCTTGAATTTAGTGGGACCAGGAATGGAGCTGCCTGAGGTGTCCTTGCTCACTGTGTAGTAAAGGACATCATGGGGAGATGTCTGACCAGCAGAACTGGCATCTCAGTTCTGCTCCATGCAGTCAGTGTCCCTTGGGAAGCACGAAGGCAGTAATAACTTTTTATCTCTTGGAAGACTTCCAGGTTAAGTTTATTTACAACTCTTAAGCCCTCTCTTAAAGTAAAAGAGTAGTTTTCAAAGTACAGATTGACAGTCTTTTCTCAATAGAAATTTCCAGCCAATTTTCCTCTCTAATTGTTACATTACATCATCTTATGTCTTTCAGATACCTCTGGCTCTGATGATTATATGGAGAAAAATGTTTTTATACTGTCCTTCTCAGCAGTCAAAAAGGGTGGTAAAGTGGGTGTGGATGTAACAAACGAGTTCTTTCAACTCAGCTAGTGCTGTGAGGAGAGCAACAATCTAAGTTGGACGTCTTTTTCTTTGGATCTAAACTAAAATGGATTTTAAAAACATAAAAGAACAATACATTCAAAAATTCCAGAGATATTTATCAGCTCTTTTGAGTCTGAAACCATTCTGCTGGATCCACTGTAGTTCTGCTTCTTCTCCTAATTAGGAAATGCAGGAGTTAACTTTCCCTACCAAAGAGCCAGTGATAAATGGACATGAAAATATGGAGAAGTGCTGGACAGAATTTTCAATACAGAATGACATCGATGTAAACCCTAGGAAATCAGAAACAACTCCTGTCTAAGGTACAACATGATAACAACTGTTTCTTCTGGCTTTTAGAGCTTGAACCACAAATGATTGAGATTAATAGATTCCTTTTCACAAGACCTGGGTTAATTTGCACAGTTTAGAGATTGAATTCATCTCTGCCTGTGCTTCAATGCTAAAACATTTCTATGTTTTACTGATAAAAATTAAGTGTCCTGGGAACAATTCCAAGCCAAGCACACCAATTTGAAGACATATGCACACAAACTTTTCAAATAAATCTACCTTACAGCTTTGTTTCTTTGGAAAAAAAACAACCAAAACAACTTTCTTCAAACAAACCCTGGGCTTTGAACTATTCCATTTTATTAAGGGTTATTTGTAGTTCATCACATCATCATTGCATTTCCTTTCTCCCAGGGCAAAAGTGCCCATCATTCGGCTTTTCCCTGAATCTCTGTGAGTATTACCATATATGGTATCATTTTACTTGTAATTATCCCATCATACTGTAATGCTTAAGTTACTTAACATTTAGTTCTGTTCTTTCATCCTTAACTCTTTGCTTCTGCATAGGCTGAGGGCTTTCCTGTTTTCTGCAGATAGCCTTTGGGGCTTTAACTTCTTTTTGAAATAGACAAAAAGTTCCTCAACATGAAATACAAAACACACAGAACCTCAACTGCTTTGGAAAATTAGGAAAAAAGTCTCCAAGGTCAATAAGTAATGAAGAATAATGTCTTAGCTGATGAATACATCTGATTTTCAACATATCAGATCAGTCATAAACGCCCATGACAACAGACAGGTCTGATAAACAAGTATCCATTAAACATTAGTAGCCCTCATAGTCTGAAGGATGTATCACAGCCATATGACAACATGATTTCATCTCAGTGATGAAATGCCATGTGTTTGTAAACCAACTAATGAGGAGGAACAGATAGGCCAGGGTCAATGCCTCTACATATCAAGAATTACCAAGGAAGACCCAGGAGGAGAAGAGCATGTGAATCTCTTAGTTCACTTCACAGGTGGATGAAATTCTTCCTAGAACTATTGAGTTGCAACAGAACTGGTCATGCAGATGGGTTTTTTCTCTGCATCTGCCCTGAAGTACTATAATTTCTGAGGTGGCAGAAACAACTTCTATTGTGAGGTAGAATGAGGAATCCCACCTGCTTTAAAGTCTACTTGCTCTCTTCAGCTCAGTGACTGAATTTTTAAAGATGGGTCTTTTTCCTGCAAACATCTTCTGGTGGTTTTGGCATGGACCATACATGATGGGGTTCCTCCCAGGAGGCATCTGCTCCTTTCTTCTGAGTGTCCATTTTCCTCAGACTTAATTATGTTCCAAGTAGGTGTTCACCATATAAATGCTGTTACTTCTCCTAACCATCATCTTTAGGAAGCAGACTGACCATTTGTTTCATTGAAGCCTCTCAAATAATTCTTTTTCCTGCCATACACAAGGGAGCACATTTACTGCCAGTGCTGTTCTTTGCACCCAGCTCAGACGCCCAATGCAGAAAAACAGATCAAAAGCAAGTCCCATTGCACAGTTCTGAGCAGCCCAACAGCAGTACTTTAGCTTCTTCCTATGCAAGTTTTCCTCCTAAGAAACTCTTTGGCTTTCCCAGAGCAAAGGGCTCCACTAGGCTAACAGGCTTGCTGGGTTAAAAATACCACTTTCACATCGTGGGGTATAACTTAAACTTATCCTTCCCTCGTTGCTTGCCAGGCATGGTTTCAGGAACTCAGCACAGGATTTAACGCACATAAGCTCACATATATATTGCTCAGCTATAACAGAGTTTTTGTACCTCTTGAGCTACAAAATCCTCCATGACTCCATTAACTTCACCTTAAATGAAAATTATCCCAGCTAGAATAGGTTTCCAAATAAGAACAAGGTAAGACTAGCAGATTGGCCCTACTGCTGGGGGTTGAGCCTATTGTGTAACTAGGAGTCTTGTACATTTGAGAATAACTGGGGAAAATTAGTTTTAAAAGTGTATTTTTTTGTTGTTGAAAGTTTGAACGCTTTCCATGTTAATATTATGATATGAGACTTAGCTTAATTCCACTTTTGGAAACATCTGAAAAGCAACAGCAGAATTTATTTTCAGTGTTTGTTTCAGTAAGCAATGAACCACAAGAATTGCCCGTTCACACATCCCTTAATCCTGCTGTGCTGACACTGTGGGAAGCCCCTGTGCACAGGGCACTCCATGAGGTGCTCTAAATCACGTTAAGGCTTGGCAGCCCTTGTCCTGCAGTATGAGATGTGCAAACATAATGAAAAGCTTTGTCCTAGACCAGTTGTACCCCACTGGAGACTCGTCTTAGAAACCAGCCCACTGATCCTACGGGTTTACTTGCAAAACAATTCCCAAAGGAGACAGAGTGAGTTCAGCACCAAGCTCTGCCTGGGTCTGGAGCTCCACGAGATTTCTGTGTGGGAGAGGGGCCAGGCAGCAGCCTGCCAGCTCCAGCCTCTGAGATTTACTGAGCTGGGAAAGAAGAGTTTAGCTCTCTCATGGAGGCGTCTTTTGACTAATGGGGCTTTGCAGTTTGGAGATGTTCTGGATGATTTTCTTCTTGATGCGCATCACAGCCGGCTGAGGCTCTGGAGAGTTTGCCCAGAGAGAGACGGGAAGAAGGAGAAAAGGGCAGGATGGTAACTGCCCTGCTCAATGTTTTGTCCCCATATCAAATTAAGTGGAAATATGGCCCTGCTACTTCCCTTTTTTTAATAGAAGCTATTCAAACTGAATGTATGTTTTAAAAAAACAAAAAGATAATGAAAAAGTACTTGATTATATGTGCAGGTGTTTAACAAGTACTTGTTTCCACAGACTTCACAATACCCCAAACACTCAGAACTTTGATCAGATTGTTTTCTCAATCATTTAAGGTAGATTTTTTTTTAACTGAAACTTGTGCACAATCCTCTTAGCCTCATTTGCTTTCTAGAAAATACCTGCTCTTTTCAGGAAGTGGCTAAAATATGATAACGCCAAGATCAGACAGATTTATGTGGAAATTGTTAAAACTCTCGTGTGGTTAGTTCTGCAAATAAGCACTAGTGGAATTTTTAGTGAAAAACCTTTTGAAATCTCCAGGAGAATCCACTTGTGTCTTTAGAAATCAAATAACAAGAGGCCAGAAGTCTCCTGTGAGGGCTTGTGCCTCTACTAACATTGGAAGAAGCTTGAAAAGCCACAAGTCTGTTCACTGGCCATTGCCTAGTTCAATTCACACTTAATTGCTGATGCACTGAGCTTGCTCAGGTCTCTGAGTACCTGGACAGATTTCTTGGGATTTTTCCTTCAGCAACATCTATCTGGTCACTATGGACTAAGAGTGAGTACAGACTATTTCGTAGCCAACTCAGATGTCAAACAGGAGAGAGCACTGTGGGGAGGCTTAAGCACAGGCAGGAGTTTCAGGAAATCCCAACAGCCAGGCAGAGCAATGAAGGCTGCTCAGAACAGCAAAGAGACCGAGACACAAGGGTGGAGAAGTTTTACCTGCCCTAATTTTCAGACACATAAAAGAGTAAGATTTCATATTTCATACCTTTAGTGCAGTATTTTGTATTGTATATTTATTATATATGTTATGATAGGTTGTGTTATGTTACAATAATGCAGTCACAGATATATTAGTAAGCACAGCCATGGTATAAAGTTTTTTGTGCTGTAAATGTGCATGTGGGATTTTGAGGTTGACTGTAAAGTGCCAGGAGAGCAACTGGCAGGGAATGACACGAGAGGATGCTTAGTGATGTTACCCATGGGAAGAGCTAACAGCAAAAGGATGTGTGTGCACAGAGGAGAGTAGGCCAAAGGCAGTATGAGTGTAGTTATTAATAAAATGTAGAAGAAATAATGAAGTCTGGAAAGACAGAATTCTGAGGAAGCACTGGAACCCATGAGCATTGAAGACAGATGGAGATTTTAAACATACCATGGCTAATCACACAAAGGGGAGGGATTGAAAAAGGATGCAAACAGTACTTAACCTCATGAGGGTAGGTTTAACGAGCTGAGGGTGAAGTCCTGAGAATGGGTACATTTATAGTCAGAAACACAGAATCAGGCTCAGTTCTCAGATCCGTGCCCCGCCTGTGTCCCGGGAGCATTTCAGGGCATCTATATGAATCTTTACAGCTGTTCTTTTACTATTTAGGTACCAGGCCTTGGAAAGTTAAAGCCTGTATCTTTTTCAAGAAAAAATCCTGGTTGATCAATGCCATGAAGTCTTCCGTGATTGTTACATATTTTAGGCAAAAAGATAATTTCTTAGAATTTTTAACAATTCTATAAAATACTGCAAATTGCTTCAACTTGACAGCTGCCAAGCTGAAAGCCAAGTGAACTTTCTTCCTTCTGCACAGCCAAATAAGGTCAAGAAGAATGTTAAACCAGTAGTGGTTAAAGTTGTGTACATTGATTTTAGCTTGGCCAATCTTTTTGCTTTAAAAGACATGTGAGGACTGTTTTAAGCTATGGGCTGTGATGCACATCCAACATACATCAATTACTCTAAACATCTTGAGGAATCACTTGCTGTGGCTGTTTTCAAAATGGGAAAGGCATTTGATTCTCTCTATTTTATATATTACTGGATGAAAAAGGCATTTAGTTTTCTCTATTTTATATATTACTGGTGTGAAACAACTTAGGTTTCCAGCAAGACGGCCAGGTCATTTCTGTAAATGATAGCAGCAAGAAGTGAATCATTTAATGGATTTTCATGAACAAAAAGGCATAGATTTGCAAAAGAAAGTCCCTTTCTGGAAAGTAACAATGTTCCAAAGTTAAAAGAAGATTTACTAGTGGAAAAATAAACGAAAGTACAGAAATAGAGGGAGGAAATGCATATTGTAAATTAGTCTTCATAACCATGACATGTTTCATCCTGGGAAGAATGTGATGGTCAATTTTTACTTCATCATTGCAGGAATTTTAGATTTCTTTTAGGTATTAATGTATTTGGGGGCAGATTTTTGATTGGTATACTTAAAAATACTGAAGTCTTGTTGTAACGGAGGTTAGAGTTATGATAGCCCTTATGGTACCAGACACAGTATGTAATTTTTATTAGGTGACAATTTTTTTCCAGTCATCAGTGGCACTTAAAAATAATGTTATGGCTGGTGATCAGTAGCACTGCTTTTAAAAACCTTTAGCGTAAATATATATTCCATCAGTAGCCACATTTTCTCAGATAACCTAAACCTGACAGATTACAGCATCATTGCATGAACCTGCCATAAATAATACACATGCCAGCTCTGCAAACACTATTAGTATTTACATAGAATCAAATCCTATCTTTTATCAGGAAAACTGGTAAATGCCTAATTTAACAAACACAAAATTATGTCAAAAGCATTTTTGATGGCATTCAAGCAAATAAAACCAACTAACAAGCAAGAGAAGAATGGAAAGAGAGTCAAAACTGAGGGTTAAGCAGGAGAACCCTGTCCAGTTCAACATTTTGACTGATTTTTCAAAACAGGCAGGAATGACAAACCAGTGGGATTTTGTGGAGTAATAACCACACTCCTCAGTTGTTCACTGTAAACTGTTAAATCTCTAAGTTCAGACAGTCAATTTAAAGAAATAATTTTATGCATTAAAGACTTCCTATGACACTGATACCTGCTCTTTATCTATCTACTATCTATCTTTATCTATCTACTGAAGTAGGTTTGGTCCTGGAGTTCAAGCTTACTGAAGGTGAGGTGAATGTGTCCATTCCATCAGAATTTGAATCAATTTTGAATAAATAAAGACATTGTGACATTGAGATACACTAAAATAGATGATTTTACTTACGTGCACAGGATAGACTGGTCTTCTCGATCTGTGAATAAAGAAAATAATCCATTAATTAGGGGAAATGGCTTTTCTGACAGAAGCACTTATATTTATAAGGATTTACATTGAACAGCCTAGGCCTTCTAAAATTTGACCAATCATGATTAGTCAAAAGTACTGGGTTCACATCTTATTTAATTTGCCCTGTCATTTAAATAACCATCTCTAATGGAAATATTTTGTACAAAAAATGAACAAAAGGTTAAGAGGTCAAAAATATTTTCTGTAAATTCCATCAGAGATGAACTGTAATGAGGACAGCAAAAAGATCAGGCTCTCTGTAAGAAGATTATAACAATTTCAAACCTGAAACTCAAGTTTTTACTATGCTTATGAACTATGGCTAGCAGCCCACTTGAAACAAAGTCTGGACGGATAAAGCATCAACAACCAAAACGTTTTAATCTGGTCATGCAAAGCTTTGACTTTTGAAAGCAAAGCAGTTCAAATACCTGAATAACGTAGTCTGTATTTCATTTCAGACTGAGAGACAACTTTTATCAAGAGGACAAGGGATTTCTTTGGGAGATCTTCCAAAGAATAAGACAAAACAAGATACTTTGTAGAGTTTACAAGATCATGTCAACAAGTATGTAAGTATTCTTCATGTTTTTGACTACGAACAGACCATCAAACATTTTGGATCAAAATTTATATAAAGGAGGACCAAAGTTTCCATTTCTACTAAGTGAGGCATGTAAGAGTTTTCAGCACACCAGAGTCCAGTGTTCTGTAATGCTGCAGGAAGGTTTAGGATTGCATTCCACCTCCATAACCTTGGAGGGATCTTCCCTGCTTATTCATCTGGAGTTGGAGTTTCTCTCTACCTTCAGAACTTTTACACAGATTCTTCTGCCAAAAGGCATGATGAACATGCTTGCTGTGATCCACTCTAAAGTACAACTGTTTTCTTCACTTGTCAAACACCAGGGCAAGTTTCTCAGAGAGGTGTGGTATTTCCAGCCCTGGAGCTTCTTGGAAGCAGACTTGAGCAAGGCTTTGAGCAACCAGCCTCAGCACTGAAGTTTGCCTTTCTTTGACTGAGACTGTCAGTTTGCTTTTACAGAGTGTAAAAAAAAAACCTTCTGGCTTAGGAAAATAAATTTCCAGGCAGGTCAAATACATTTTTGAAAAGTGTGCTTAGTTTACAAATCTGAGACTTGAGGCAGGTAATTAGGCAGAAGCCAGTGCTTCTGTATGGTTTGTCATTATTTATATAAAGCAGAGCCAGCATCAGCCTTTGCTCAGAGGTTAAGACACCAGCTCCTTTTCCTCAGAGTGTGGGGTGACTTGCAGGAATACCTGTCTGGTTGTTCACCCCTATTCCTGACCCTGTATGTCATAAATACCATGAGATAAACCTATTTAAACCTGTTTATTAAGCTCTCAAGTTGTATCTGCTGCCTGGCCCACAGCCAGTCTAGGAAAAGCATTAGAGGGTTCTGTAACGGCTTGGATTGATATTAAAAAACTGTTTTACTCCCAAAAGCTATAACATTAACTGCTTTATTGATCACCACAAAGAAATGGTGCCTCTTAACTGCTTTGTTTCATAAATTGATACAAAATGACTCGTTCCATTTCTGTTGGAGGTATTTGTCAGCAATCAGCACAGCAGGACTCTTCCACATAAACATTTGGGAGGAGAGGAGCTGTGAGCCGTGCTTGTTTTTCCCTGCAGGATATCAGCTAGGCTTTCTTTTAAGTTAAAAAAGTGAGAGTATGGAAGAACTTTTGCTAAAAATACATTGTTGTGTAAATAGAAACCATGGGCATATATTGATATTGCATCACTAACCCATAAATACCATAAAGAAAATAAAAGTGACTCTTGATACTCAGCTGCCAGTGGAATTTCTGAGCTCAGGGAACGTTAGAAAAAGCTGGTCTCCTCCAAGCCAAGTATTATCTCACTACTCTTTGCTGCCCATTGCTGCCCTTCTTTTGTTCCTCAGTAGGGGAAGCCCCCTGAAGGTGTCTCACAGACTGGCCCACCACGGGGGTTTGTGTGAGTGCCTGGGGCTGCCAGGGGCAGCCTGGGGATATGTGAGAGCAGAGGAAGGATTAGGAAGGTCAGAAGCTGCACCAAATGTCCCCAGGGATGGGTTAATCATGGGAGAAACCTCATGCTGACAAACGGTGCTGTGCACACTCATGGAGGGAGAACCCCAGATGTTATTCTGTCTCCTTCATCAGTTCTAACTAACTGCAACTGTAAGGATGAAACGTATCAGGAAGTCTAATCCTGTTCTGTTATGACCTGAGCTGCAGATACTGGTCTCATTTACTTTCAAAGGCTCTCCATTTGATTAATCCTATTTCTGTTCTGGAATGTTTTATTCCGTATAGAAAAGACTGTGCCCTATTTTGTGAGTCTGCAACTTTATGTGGTTAGATCTATCAGAAGAGAAAGTTGTAGAAATAAAACTTCTTAAATGTGATTCCTGGGGCTTAAAAAGCAACAAAATATGTCTTCTAGATTCTAATATCTTTTTGGCTAATGACTTTTAAGAAAATTTGACACTATCTGGAAGAGTACCATCCACCTCCTGTTTAAAGATTTTTTAAAATTTTCACCTCAATTTTTGATAGAGACCTATACTTACATTATAAACCTCACCAGCTTTTCTAAACATGTGGCAAGAGCTGGTTTTCTTTTCTTTCTGTAATCTGCTTACTTTTTTCACCAAACACTTCCAGATTGCCTGTAAGAATTCTTGCCCCTCTGTTCTTGATAGACCAGTTAGCTCTGCTTTATCACAAACAAAATCAGATGGTTTATCACAATGAAGTTGGCAGCTTTACCATAAAAGGAAAAAAAACCAGACTGAAACCATATTCCCCCACTCATTTACTGCTTCTTTACATTTGTTAATAACTCCACTGCCTAAAGGGGACATTTCTGTACAGTCCTGCTGAGGACACAGTAAACAGACGGCTTCTCACAGCAGCCTCCTTTTCTAAGACCTTGGGAACTGTGTTTTCCTCCCATACCTCCAAGTAACTACCAGGTTGTTTGTTTTTCCATTTTTAACTCAAGCTTGCATAAAAGTGGCTGCACAGAAAATAATCTCCTTGAATCTGCAGAAAGCTGTAATATATCTTCTCCAGGATGATTTATTGCCAGAAAACTTAATAAAGACCTAACCAACTACACAAAAACTTTGTTACTACTTCTACATAACATGATTTTTCACATTTGTACTGTCTATTACTTATTTTTTGTTTCTGCAGGGAAGATGACTGCTCCCTACTGGAGCAGTGTCTCAGCTCCACCATCACTGGAAGCCGCCAGTGCTGCAGGAAGGAGTCATCCACCCATGCCAGCTCCTCTTCCCTGGCCTGCTCTGCCTCCTCCTTGCTGCTGTGACCCGCATTCACAGACCACACTGTGCACCAGGAGCGGGGACCCACTTCAGAACAGCAAAAAGCCAGGGATGGCTTTCACCTGGAGCAGTTTTGCATCATGGCTGCATGCAGAATGCTGCTGGCAGTGCAAGAGTTGGTATGGGGATCAGGCCCTTTGCATGGAGCTACTTCATCCCAAACACAGGAGAGAGCAGAGGGTACAGGAGCAGGGGGAAATGCTTTATGATTGCAGTCTCTAAGTGTAGCAGTAATCAGCTACAGCTGGCCTGTCAACACAGCCAGGAGGGCCCTGTTCAGCATGGTAACTCCTGGGGACACACACACAAATGCTCTTGCAGAATTCTCAGTCTTTGAGATTAAAGAAAATTAAAGTTTATTCTTGTTCTGGCTGGAAATGAGCATCCACAGCTGTGCCTGGGCAATGAGCATACTGCATTAGTGACATGGTAATCAGCAGATTCAACAAGACACCCAGTACTCCTGGCTGAGCATAAGACAGCATGACAGTGATTTGTAAAAGGGTTTTAGGTGCTCAGAACCACTTGAAACAAGTGGAAATTTTATCTTTGCCCAGCCAACATCTTTGATAATTCCTGTGTCCTGTGAGATGTCAGCTTTTCTGCATATTTGGAAGAAAGTCTGATTATATGATTGCTGATAGCTGTGGCTAAGTGTTTTATCAGAACAGCTTTGATGGGACTTGAACATCATCCCTAATGAATACATTAACCAAGTAAGTCTCTGAAGCAGAGGAGGAATGCAGTGTGCACAGCTCATGTTTTCTGCTGAATGTTCGTGCCAACACAGGGGAGGGTGAGAATGTGGAGGGCTGTGATTACCAGATGATGAACCTGCAGCCAGACCAGGGATCTGCAGACACAGAGGCTTGGTTCACCAAAAGATAAAGGATCTCTGAGACATCTGAACAAGCTGATTGCTCTGGGCCAAGTGGCTCTGGTCATGAAGTACCAGAATATAACTCCTCAGTCTCATGAATCTAAGACATATTTTACTTTGGCGAGCAGAAACTATGCAAGTTTCCAGATAAGGACCAGTACTGGCTTTTCACAGGGAAAACATTTAGTGCTCTGATCCATGTTTATGAGTAAGAACTTT
Source organism: Daphoenositta chrysoptera (assembly GCA_013397915.1). Lineage (NCBI taxonomy): Eukaryota > Metazoa > Chordata > Aves > Passeriformes > Daphoenositta > Daphoenositta chrysoptera. The sequence continues at coordinate 714,229 of VZRO01001393.1, read as the reverse complement.
CGTTTATATTCAATTTGGAAATATGCTCACAACCCCCCCTGAAGCTCTCTCTGCCTATATGTGTTGTGTGCTCACACAGAACCGTGTTGACACCCACTTTTCAACTCCAACATGAATAGAATTTGGCTGAATAACCAGAGTTATTTTGAGGGTTGGTTTTGTTTTATGCACAAAACACGAGTAGGTTTTTACAAACAAAAGCACAGCTTTAAAAGCAGCTGGGGCCCTCTTCAGAGATGGAGAGACTCCAAAATGACATGTGCAAGCAAAATGTGGGTGTCCTGGGCTCGTTCTGGGAGCTCTGGCCATTCCACTCCCCGGCTGCTGTGCCAGCTGTGCATGGTTGGGGTGGGAGGCAGTGAAAGAGCATCCTCTTAAAGGTTCAGCTGATCACCTACTCCCTCCTCGTTCCTTTCTACTTGCTCTGCCCCTCCTCTCTGCTGCCAAGAAGAATTGCAATGAGGGCACATGAATAATGAGGAATAGAGCTTCCCCGAGAGCTGGTAGGGCCAGGTAATTATTCTAAGCACCAAAAGAAGTGAATCGATAGGAGCCTGCACTCTTGCTGCCACCTCCCTCCAGCACCCAGCCCGGGAGGCACAGCTGAACCCAGGCTCTTCTAAGTGCAGATAATGGCCCCAGCAAGGGCAAGCCAGCTCCAGCAGCTTCCCACTGCTCAGGAGAAAGTGCTGGGAGGGACAGGAGATGGTCAGAGAGTGGAGGAGTGGAAGATATCCCTGTGCTGCTTGGATCAGGCTCATCTGTGCTGAGACTAGTTTCACGGTAGGCAGAAAACTCTTGTATTGTCAGGACAAAACTATTGTGTTTCAGCATAGGCTGCAGTCATATGTGTTTTTTCCTTTCCTAAAGATAGATTATAGCTCTTTTTTTGTTTCTTTTCCCCCACCTCATTTCTAGGGACAAGTACAGTACCTTGCACAACTGCTAATGATCTGTGGGAGCCAGGAGCTTCTGCCAGAGCTCCCCTCAAGGCTTGCTGCTTAAATAAAGGATCTGAGGGAGCAATGGCTTCAGGGCCTGCTCAGAGCCCTGGACAGTGCTGGATGCAGAGCACAGGGTTCAGGAGGGAAGCTGGAGCACAGATACATGACTGTGGCTTAGTGGGATAACCTTCTGCCAAGTAAGTTTTTTATAACTGTGATTATATTACATAGTGTGTAGGAAGATCTGTTTTCAGGATACTTTTGTTGCTTTATTGGTCCTCCTCTGCTGCACTGTAGCTCTGCCTTCTGGGATGCACTTAAATAAAGGAACTGAAATAGCTCCAGAAAAGAAATGTCATATAAGCCATAGGAAGAAAAAATCCTAATCCTTACATTCCAAACTGGAATGCCCTAAACTTTAGGGCCAAGCCTGTGAATCTTGATGAGCCATAGCTGTCAGACAGAATTTCTGTAGGTTCAGAATCCTTATGAGGGCATATAAATTTCAAAGCATTTTATAGAGCTCCTGGTTTCCTGTAGCACCCAAGGTCAATGTGAGATGGCACCTGGTCATGCCCTATAGTCTGGAGGTGTGGCAGCCTCCTACATCCATCATTTTAGCTTTTTCATGCCTAAATGATGGTTTTCCTTAGAACAAAATCCCCTCAGTCTGTCAGTAGTGACTGCAGGAGGAGGAGAGCACTGTGAATTTTGGGGATTTGTTTGCACCCTCTCTGACTGCTTTCCCACTGCTCATTGCCATCCTTGTTGGAAAACAGAGCATATCTCAACTCAGGGTTCAAGACATCCGGCTGTAGGGAAAGTAGGCCCCAAAAACATTGTTTGAATCTGCTTTACTGGGGGGAGAGAGCAGCAATGCTGACAGATCCAGCAGTGCTCACAGCTAACTTTGGAATAGTCTCCACTAGTGGAGAGGAAGCATTTTCCATGCCCGTATTTGCCAAAACTATTTGCTTGACTTTGAAACCTTCCCACATGCCTCGACACAGATGGGTAAAAGGATTGTTTTTCCTTTTTGAGTCACAGTGTTTGTGGACTGCTGTTCCTGCCAAAGAATTCCTCTGAAACTTCTAGAAAGGCAGTGCTGCCCTGTGTGAGAGCTCTCCTGGCTGGGGGCTTGCAGGAGCCCACGTGGAGTTCCCAGGTGTTTTCTGGCACCCGCGGGGCAGGGGTGGCAGCCGGGGCTCTCCTACCTTGCAGCATGCTCCTGTAGGCCGTGTCGGCGATGGCGTAGATGTGCGGCGGCATCTCGTGCCTCTTCTTGCCCTTGTACATGTCAATGATCTTCTCTGAATAGATGGGCAGCTGCTTGTAGGGGTTGATCACAACGCAGAAGAGACCCGAGTAAGTCTGCAAGGGAATTCAAATAAAAGCTGGACTTAGTATCACATGCCATGTCCAGGCTGGGGAACACAGGCATCAGCTGCATTGAATTAATGGGATTTTAGCGAGCAGCGCTCCTTTGTGTTCCGCGCAGAGTAAGAAATGAAGCAGAGATTTTCTGAACGTATGTGTATGGGTAATTTCCGAGTGCACAAATAATTATTTCTAATAAGTGAGCTGCTGGAAAGTAGGTGAATTCAGCAATCTGTAAAAACACCATGATCTGATGTTAGAGCTCCTTAACTGCAGTTATTTTCAGTACCCTTATCACACATAAGGGTATGGTAACAACTGTAATAATTAATAGTTCTTTACATGTGTATTTTCTTATCAGAATATGCTATAAATATCTGCTCACGTAGGCATCAAATTCTGTAAACTGAAATCCTAGGTAAGAACCTTGGATTGATGTTTGAAGGGTTTTTTTTAGAAAAAGCTTCTATGAACACATGTAACAATCATGATTGATGAGAGTCCTTAAAAGAAAATTACTCAAGTTCCAAACAGATGCCTTGAGAGACTAACCATGCCTTCACTACGTGGCTATTTCTGCAGGAAACTTAAGGAAAAATGTGGTTTGTTTAGAATTTAATGAAGGTATTAATATAAAAAAAAATATATATAAACAAACAAGAATATTGGCTGCCAGCTGATAGGTGTTCATCCATGTTGTCTTAGCTTTTTCGGGTTTTTAAAAATTTTTCCTTTATTTCTAAATATTCCAGCTATTGAACTGGACCAGAAATAATAGCATACGATAACAGATGATGAGCCATATTTCACAAACAGTTGCTAAAAGTAAGAAATTTGCACGGGTATTTAATTTTAAAAAGAAAATTTAAACCCCCAAAATAAAAAAAATACCAAGTTATGAGATCATAATTGCAGGAGTATTGTGATATTTAAACTGGCCTATGGGGGGGGGGTGGGGGGGGTGGAAAGAAACTGTGCAGTTTCTGACATAGGCAGAAGTGGTTTGTTTGGTTGGTCTTTAAAATTTTTATGATTATTTGTTTTATTTTCCTGCCTGCTGCTGAGAGCTCAGAGGGGCTGAGCTGCCGTGCCCAGCCCCGGCTGTGTGCCCTGCGCTGGAGCTGTCCCGGCTCCGCGCAGAGCCGCTGCCGGGCACGGCGAGGCCCTGGCACCCAGGCGGCTCCGGGCGCAGGGATTTCCCTTTCCTGACCATAATAGGCAATGGCCCAGCACAGCCCCGGCACAGCCGGAGCACTTTATATGGTATTTATTCGGCACACAGGGCCAGAGCCTAGGGCTCCAGCAGCGCCTTGGGTGCTCCAGCTGTGCACGGAACATCTGGGCTGCTCCTGCTGCTGATGGGGACCTCCACCAACAGCTCAGCTTGTGCCTGTGTCACCACAGTCCAAGAAAATCGAGCTCAAATCCTCACCAGTTCTCAGCATCCCCAAGCTGAACCCCTTGGTGTGGAAGGTAGGGAGTTGCTGGGCTGGATTTTCACTGGTGTGGGAGTTCAGAATGAAACTGTGCTGCTCATGTCAAAATGAACTTTAGTGTTGCCAGGATAACACACTTGAAAAGTGACAGTTTTATCCTAGAATGACCACCAAGGCCCTTATGGAAAGGACAGCAAGACATTTTTTAATAGTATAAATAGATTTACTGCACACACTCAACTAATCATTCCCAATCCAAGTAAAATAACAGGAGAGGAAATCAAAGAAATTATTGAGGCCTCCCTTGACTGCGATTTCCAGTCATTTCCTGACTTGCCACATGCAGGGCTGTTTGCACACCCAGGCACACAGTAACATACCTTTGAAAAACGAAATTTTGAGGCACTAGAAGCAGGCTTTTAAGGCAGAGTAAAAGCTGGAGCTGATGAAGTTCAGGAATCCTCATTTCTAACTAGACTGTGACTGATATGATCTGTCACCTCAGGAAATTTAATGAAACCCTCTTATTTTGGTTGATTGTAGCTCTAGGTATCTGCTTTTTGAGGATTTGGGGGAGCTAGATTAATATAGATGTTTTGACACAGCCAAGTGTGTGATTGAAAGTGGGGGCATTGAAGCTTACATGTCTTAAATCCTTCTCCCTGGGGGACAGCCTGTCTAGAGAGGGGGACCCCCAGCTGAATTTCTCCCCAGAGGGTCTGAAGGAAGAACATAATTTGAAATATCTTAGGGATACTTCCATGGGAGTGCTGAGCTTGTGTATCCCTCAGACAGCTACTGCTGATGGGTATTTACAGGAGACTGGCACAAATACACATCTGCATTGTAAATATCGAGGTCTGGGCAGAAGAGTCCAGGCTCAGTTCCAATATGCGTATACAGCTTTATGTACCAAAGAGAGCATTTGTCACTGTTGAGTGAAGACTGAACGAGTAGTGCCTATGAATACAGCCACAATGAACCTGATTCTACTCTCAAATCCACTGGAGTTGCATTGCTGTGTTATTCATGCTTATATAATAATTTTTGGTGTAATTTATGTGTGGATAAAGCAGATTCTTTTTGTTCTGAGCAATTCTTTTTGTCCTGAGTTAGTGGCTCATGGTTCTTCTTGCCCCTCTATCTTAATTATCTGTGATGAAGCAAAAGGCCGAGGAGTTTTTCTAGTGTTCAGTCACTCTGTGAATTTCTGCACTGAATCTTTTTATTTAATAATATTTATTTTTATTTAATAATATTTAATGTAAATGCAATGATTTTTTTTTTCCAGCTGGATTGATTATTTTTCTTTAGCAGATTTGGGAATCCCCATTTGCATCAGTGATGCTCTGGAGAGAAAAGTGTTGAGGTCATGTTTTCTTTGAATGTGTGGGACTTGAAGGGATGCAAATTAGGCAACACATGACAAAGCCAGGAGATGATTGTTTACAGTTAGTTTTACAAATGGATGAGACTCAAATTCTCTTTAGAGGCCCTCTCTGTTTTTAAAAAGGTATGACAGCATCTAGTAGGGCAGCACTATGTAAAGCTGGACCGTTTCAAGCAGGTTTTGGTTACTGAAAATACGAATAACTTGTTGCACTACAAGTCAAATTAATTTCTTGGAAACTTTCACCATCTTAAAATTTAGTCTCTTGAGAAAGAAAACTTAATTTCAGGTACACTTCCATTTTTGCCTCCATGAAAAACTCTTTGATTTCTAATTGCATTATCCACTTTTGGAAATTAATTTCCTCTTTCTGTAGAAAGTGGAAATTCCACAAAGTAAACATAATGGAAACCCTGGAACATCTATGTAGAGTGTTGCTGAGAACACCAACAAAGAAATACCCACTCCCCCAGTTTATCCTAGTAACCTTCTACTAATTCTTTTAATTCTTGCAACAATGCAGAACGCTTTCAGAAAAAGTCTATTTTAATCATTAAATATGATTTTATATTCCTTCAGGAACTTCTTCATGTGCATTTTAGTACATTCCTGAAGAAAAGATCTTGAGCTTAGCTCTTTGAAGTTATGCATAACAAGTAAGTAGTTCCTTGGTTGTACTCCATATAACTATCTTATTTTCTGCTTCATTTCCTACTTTCCAATTTAGCATTCCTCATATCAGTAATAAGACCTTGACTACTGTTTCTACATAAGCTCTGTGCTTTCACTCATCAGTGGCCTGTCATGCAAGTAAAATTTTCGTAGATTGAAACTGTAGATAACTTTTCTGCAGCACAGCCCAGGGATCCTCCATGTAAAATCAAAGACAACTGCTAAATTCCTTGGAAAAGTTTTGGGCTTTCTTACTGTGCTGTTTGTTGACTGTTGATGTGGATAGATCACAGGGTTATCAATGTCAAAATATTCTTGTGTTAATATACTTGTGTGGACTGAAAGACAGAATAGTCTTGCCATAACTCATATGAATATAGAGAAATTATAATTTGTCCACGCTTGTCTGATCTGTAACTTGACCAACATGAGGGACAAAACGGTTTAGTGGATTCATGACTTTGCTTCAGTACATGCAAGTACTCTTGCCTGAATTCCAGTGGATTTGTCCCTTTATCCAAACATAAGGTTTAACTCAAGCACCACCAAACCAGAACTTTTCAGCTGCCTTTCAGTGGGAGTTTTTCCTGAGAAAAACTGCATGATTTGGCTTTTCCGTATGCTCTTTTTGCAAGTTACTGGAAACTTGTTCAGGTTTGCAGTGAATTAATTTAAAAGTCCCTATTATTTTTTCCCCCAAACAGCAGGACTCAGATTTTGTTCACCTCTCAGAGAGTACTTTCCAAGCCAACAATATTCTTTCGGAATCTGTAAATTTTGCCGAAGAAACCTTCATGTGTTTCAATTTAGTTAAGAAGGCATTATTAAAGAAGCAGGGGAATCATGGGGAATAAAGTGAATTTAAAACTTTTTTGGGTTAGGATGCCATTACTGGGGGTTAGTACTTGCATGGCAGTGTTACACAAGGCCTGTATCCCAGGCAGTGGGTGGGATCCACCTCGTTGTCAATGGGACATGGTTGCATGCAATAGGAAATGCTCTGCATGTGCTTGGGTGTACTCACATAAATTAGACCTGAGAAGTATCTCTCCCTTAGATTGTGCAGCACTGAAGCTTCATTGAGGCAAGTCAGCTCTGCCATGTCCTCCACTTTGGAGAACTTTGGAGGGTTCATCTTCTGGATGTCATCCTTGCTCAGTGTCACTTTCTTTCCATTTTCTGCCAGTTCAACTGTCACCTCATCCCCTTTTTCTTCCTTGATACTTGCTGCTTCAAATCCATGTTTCTCTGATGGAATCCAAACCAGTTTCTTTGCTGACCAGTCAGCCTGGGCAAGTGGGTTGTTGATGAAGTTTTTGTCCACAAAGAGGAATTTCTCATCATCACTGAGAGGTTTTTGAGCCATTTTGACTCAGCAGACACCTGTTGAGGAAGCAAAATATTCTGCTTCAAAGGGATAAAGGAAGGCAAATGTGGAGACATTCCAGGCAAAACACAGTTGTCAAATATGCCATGCATAGGTCCAAAGCACTATAGGTCCTGTGTCATATCTATCTGTATGTCTATCTATAACTAATGCCTGTGCAATGAGACTGTCAGAATTGCACCAGGACCACCAGCTGAACACCTTCCCGCAGCCTCAGCTCCTGCCCATCACAAACTTAATTGAATTCAGACAAATACAAAATTTCCCATCACCCAAATGCTGTTGGGTGCATACTGAAATATCAATGCAATAATGAAATAAATAGTAGAAGAATGGTTCCCAGGCTGTGTTCCAGCCAGGACAGAAATCAACCTTCCTTGCAAAGGACTATTTCCAATCACTTAGTACCATTTCATTTGGAGAAGAGTAAGATTAAGACATGGTCAACAGAAAAAGCAGAAAAAAAAATTGTTACCAGTACTACTGGTGAAGGAGAAGTAATTTAGAGTTAGCCCCTCCCCATGGGTCAGACAGTAGCAGTTGATCATTTATGAAGGGTAAATGTCTATCACATGAGAGAGAAAAGAAATAAAACAAGCCTGGAAATTGCCTAAGCTAAAAAAATACTCTGAACCATGATGCTCAGAAGGATGATGCATCTGTGTCGTGTAGTTGCACTTGGACAGAGCAGCTGGATGTATCTGCTCCACAGGTGAGAGCCAGAGGGGAGTTTGCACGGTGCTGAGACAGGAGGCAGCTGCTCTCCTGCTCTGGCAACTGAAGTTTGGATGTAGCTGCAAGATCAGTGCTGATAACGCTGAAACTTTTTAAGTGTTTTGCTCTGTCTCATGGGGGCACAGGTCTAAATGAGGGAAGGAGTACACAGAGGATTTGTGGTTTGCTCCAGGGCAGAAAGAGTCGTGCTGGCTGGGAAACCTGCTGTGCAGCAGAGCAGAGAGGAGAGCTGGGGAGGAGCTACAAAGAACCGTGTGCCCAAGAAAAACATCTCTAGGAGACAGAGGCTGTTTCGTTTCCTTATTGAGATTGAATTTAGTATTTACAGCATTCAAACAAAAATGAATCTGGAGGGAGCTTGGAGAACTGACTGCTAAAGATGTCAGCAGTCAACCCGTAAGCGGGACAATATTTGTAACGACCAAGCTCTGTGGTATGTAGCCAAATGGACACCCTGTGCTCTGGGAGTATCAGAGCTGGCTTTCCAAATATTTGTCCCTGTAGTCTTCCCACGGATTAAGGTTTTGTTGCAAGGCCACACTCTCTGAGGGGTCTGAGAAGGAAACATGGATCATGCAGAAGGTGACAAAAAGCTTAAAAACAAAACTAGGATTTTTAGAGGCGCCTAAGAAAGTTAGATGAAATCCCACTGAAATCCAGCAGAAATTAGATGCCCCAGCTCTTTAAACTCCCTCGACAATTATCTTGTCTTCAATAAAAAAAGCTAAATGTGCTTGTTCTAGAGCCTTGCCTGGAAATCCCAAAGAGGAGAATTCACCCAGGTAATCCATGAACATGCAATGTGTGAGGGAGGCCCTGGCAGGCTGGACCTGGGCACTGCCACTGGCCCTGAGCAGCATTCCCCACTGCCGAGGCTCTGGGAGGGAGCATCTGTAGGATGTGGCCCTCTGCTCGCTCCCAGGAGATTCTTGGAAGAGAGCAAGAGGAAACTATTTGACCTCTGTGTGGATTAAGGCAGAAAATGCTCCCTCGTTGCCAAGAGGGCTGGTGGAGCTGCACAGTTCCAATAATGGAGATGGTATTCTCTCCAGCTGAGCTCTCCAGCTGGCGGCTGCAGGGGAAGCTGCTGGACAGGGCAGCCATGGAAGCACTGCCCCATCTCCAGAGCTCCAGCTCCTGGGGCAGGGGCTCAGGGAGCAGCAGGAGCTGCCCTGGCCTCTCCCACTGCAGTGGCAACAGGCAAGGCATGTTCTCCACCCCATGGCCCCAGCAGCACGGGAGGAACTGCTCCAGCAGTGGAGACAGAAATTTCAGCCCATCCTATGCCCAGAAGAGAGCTATGGGGCCATGCCGAAGCATCAGAAAGGTTGGATGGTGCTGCCTCTGGCTCAGTGCCAGGTAACAGCACTTTTATATCAATAGGAATTAGATACTGCTGTCAGAAACACCAAAAGTGAGGCTGAACTGCACAGCTGAGCTTCATGGGGTCAAATCCTGCTATTCTGAGGCTGCTCACAGAAAATGATGATGGAAATCAAACTGCCAAATCATCCTGACTATCGACCTCAAAAACCCAACTGCAGCTAAAACTGCTGGCCTGCTACAAAACACATCGCAGTGGGACATCCCAGAGGTTTGTCTGTTCTGTTGCCCAAGGACTGAGGAAAAGTTCCTTTCTTTGTTACATGCTAAGTCAAAAACATCTTCCACAGATTCTAGCACGAAACTGAGCGCTGGTCTGTCTCCATTTGACCAAGTTCTCCTACTTCTTCCTGCACGTACAGAGGAAGGTGCAGAAAAGTTTTAAATTCAATCTTTTTCAAAGCAAGATCTGCTTGGAAGGTATATAAGGTGGAATGAACTGCAGAACTTGGAAATACAGGTTCTTATTCCCTACATCCAAGTACTAGGACTAGTTTGAGGATGGTAAGAATAGATCCCCTACAAGAACTGATGAACAGATAGTCTGAGCTGGATCCCAGAACTCCTCTGAAACACAGTGAGGAGAAAACACAGATTTATGTGAAAAGAACTGCTCATTATTGAAACTCTGGAATTTAAGGATAAAGTTTTAGCAGCTTCTGACTATTACTGTAGTAAAAAAGGAAATGCAGTTAGGAAGTGTGGATTAATGGCTATAAATAATTTATTTATTAATGTGCACTATTAATTTTCACTATAAAGAAAGTGTTCTGAATGGAAGAGGTAGAATATAAGCTCCACAAACTCAACTGAATTTGTCCTAATGAGGACTAATGAGCTGCTAATGAGATGCTGAAGCTTTCTGATTAATAATTGGCAGTATATCTTCTGGTCCATCTCTGATCAAGACTGCACTGCACTGGGCCAGCATGTGATTGATATTGGGGAGATGGGCCAACGGGAAAGACTCCTTACTGCCTGCTGAGAACATTCCCTGGGAAGGCAAAATTTACCCTTTAGCCAGTTTCTGTTTCACCCATAGGACTGGCTGAGACAAGTGGAGATCCCTCTCCATGTGCAAGAGGTGGTAGGAGGTTCTCATCCATTTAGCCCAAATCATGCACAAGAGTATACACTTTTATACCCAGAGGTGAGTTATCCTGAGAATGGGAGCAGGAAAAGCAATCACAAAAATACCATTGATACGAAGTTTCTTGCCTTAGGTACCCAATTACACCTAACCTGATCCATTTGTTGTACTTGTCCAGCCTCCAAACGTGTGTGGATATTTCCACAGCTCACTCTGTCTGCTGTCCCACTGTAGAGATATCTGGCTGACCTTCACTGCCTCTTCCCTTTTCATGTTAATGACAGAAGCTGAATGCTGTCTTTATAACTAGTTTATCCTGAGTATATTATTTCAAGGATGAAATATAAATACTTCCAGGAAGTTCACTTTAATTAAAACGTTATTGGCCAAGCAGACTTGCCTCCTGAGTAAGAGCTTGGAGGGACTGCTTTTCTCCCAATGAAAAGATAAAGGACATTTATCCCTTCTTCTGTAGGATGTTCATGTCAACATAAAGCCTTATCACATCTGTACAGGGAATAATTATTGCGACAGAGGAACATATAACCAATTATTTTCAAAAATCAAGTCCTGCTCTCGTGAGTAGTTTCTGATGAAAGAGTGTAGCAATAACCTGCTGCTTGACTCAAACTGCATTTCTTGGGCTACAGTAATCCCTGACTTCTTTCTTTCCTTATATGTTACTTTTCCAGCACTTCACTGAATCATCCAACTGAGCACTGCTTGGAAAAAAAGACAATCAAAAGATAATCTAGCGGTGAATCCTAACCTTGTGACCTTCATTTGGGAACGGGTCCCCCAGCATTGACAGCTTTATCATGAGCACTGCTATCAATCCCTCCTGGCCTTTCACCGTTCCCCACTGTGGACCTTTTCATCTGGAAATGGAGGTACCATCAGTCTGGGGGTTCTTTTTTGGTTGGTTGGTTTTGGTTTTTTGGGTTTTTTTTTTCTGTAATGCATTCTCCATATACTTCAATCAAATTATCCGTAAGTGCCTTAGTTGCAATAAGGTCTTCTCACCTTTGTTAATGTGAGTTACTACATATCTCTGATTAAAAACTTGATTAATTTTCTAATATTCAAAAGAAATTTGCCCTAGTTATTGCCTGTTATAAACAGTAAAAATCAGAAAAGAAGGAAAGAAAGGGATAAATTCTCTTTATCTAGAAAATATCAGCTATTTCAAATTCCTGTAGATGTCACTCTATTAACTAAATCAGATTCTGTATATTGATTAGAATTCACAAATAATCCATAATTTAACTAGGCTTTGCCCGAGTTGGAAAGCTATCTCTAGCTCTTGGTTTCTCCTAAAATTAACATACTTAAAAGCCAACAGATTTGCAACTAATGTCTCTGCGATTTTCAAAGCATTGGGATCTCTGCATACATCCCCATGCTGCCTTTTATGGAGATGTTCTGCTCAATACTCGCCGTTCTGCAAAAATGTAATGATACCAAATTCAAAACAAATACCTTTTAGGGACTAGTGTGTCAATTGCAAATGAGATAATAAAATTCGTTGTTTACATCCAAGCGAACACGGCCAGGGCAGAATCGGGCACTAAATTGAAGTGACAACTTAATCAGAACTTTGCTCTCAGGGGGTTCATCAGTTCAGCCCCCCTGTGTGAGTGGCTTGAGGGAAGGGGAACTTGGGGTGTTCAGCAAGTCAGTGCATCCAGACAATCCTGCTGCAAACTGCCTGTCCGGGCAAAGCTTGGAGTGAAGGACAAGGTGGGCTTGTTTTTCAACAAGAGTATTTTAGAAAAGATTGTACTAAGATATATGTGTGAGATAATAATGACAAGCCTTCTGATTTCCGTTATATTGAAAATATCTCATGATGCTCCTTAATTATGCAAACATATATGCCTTTCACATAAATATCAACATTTTTATAGGTGTGCATGCACACAGATGCACACAGATGCACACACACACACACACTTATGTGAAAGAAGCCCGTGAACCTCTGGGATGACACTGAAGCTGCTTTCTGCACTGCCATCTACTGTCGTTTTAATTTACTTAACGGAATTGTCTTAGAAGTTGGTTGCTTTATTTTCCCTTTTTTTAAAAGGCATGCCACCTTTGAAATTAGTGTAGTTCAGTAAATTATCAGATTAGTTTTCCTTAAAACTTCTTCCCAGCATATTAAAACTTATATATGTAATTCTGGGGCATTTATGTAAAAGTTTCCATTCCTTCTTCTAATTTTAAAGCATTTTTCCTGTTTACAGAACAAGTTACTGATAAATCAATTATTTTATTTGGTTGCACTTTCCTTCAGCAGTCCTTTATTAGGACTGAGAGGTTAGGAACCCTTAAAGAAGATCAGCAGCTCAGGTTGCCAGGCTTTTTCATTCCCAAACGCCCGTGTGATGGTCACCTGCAGCAGGTGCCTGCGCCCGCCTGCACTGCCCTGCGCCCTGCGGCGGCACTGCTGCCGGCTCAGAGCACGGCTCCTTCTCTGCAGCCGGTGTCTTTCGGGCTCGGCCCAGCAATGGCAGTGTTAGCAGTGACTAGAAGCAGGCTAAAACATCTGTGCACACTTTCAGGCTTGCACAGTCTCTATGCATTTTAACCAGAACCCAACCGGTAACATGCAAACCCGGATAAATCGTCTGAGCGCGTGTGATGGGTCTGTTCCCACCCCCAGGTTAGTTCTCTGTGTGTGTTCACAGAGCAGTGTAAGAGTTAACTTGCCAGACTGCCCATCCCAAAGTGTGTGAGCCCCCAGCCCAGTCCCCAGCAGGGACTTCACCCCCCCGTGGTACTTACAGGTGTCCAATTGGGGGAGCAGAGTGAGTTGGAGATACAGCCACCAGCCGGGACAGCCCAAGTCCTTGCTGCCTTTGCAGCCTCCCTATATAGAGGAGGAGAATCTTGTCAGTGGGGAGGGGCCCTGGAAACCACGTCCTACTGGAAAATCCTTTTGGTACCTGGCTTAAAAAACAGCCTGAGCCAAGGACCTCGTTTCTAGCAGGGCCTAACCCTGGACTGTGGCCCCTGCCCCGAGACACTTTATAGGGAAGCAGGCTGGTTCTGGCTTTCAAAAAGGTGTATGAAAGAGGTGCCCTTAACTCACAAGTTCAGGGTTTCACCCTTTTTGCCTGCTGTTTGACAAAGCAAATGGACCTTTAACTCCTTCCTGCCTTGGCAATATCCCTGTTCCTCGTGGCCCTGTGCCTAGAAGGGCAAAGGATAGGTCACGGGCCGGTGGGGCACAGGATGTTTCCTACCCACTGTCAGTGCATTTTGTTGGAGCTAAGTCCCTGAGTTCAGGGGTTGCTTGGGTGAAGGGGGTTGTTCCTAACACAGCAGGACTGTGTGGGTGGAGGTGGCTCTGGGTCTCCCTGTGTTTATGTGACATTTGGAGCCTGGGGCTGGTTTAAGCTCCTTTGCTCCTGGGAAATGAGGGGGTCCTTTCCCACCTTCCCAGCAGATTTGCCAGTTCATTTTGCAATCCAGTGCTCAGCTCAGTTGTTGAGAAAGGATGGTAAATACTTGTTCATGTGTGAGAAATGGGTCCCTGTGTCCGTAAATGCAGAAGAGAAGCGATGAAGAGCTGGGGGGGCGCAGTCCCTGGGGTGCACGGACAGAACAGGGAGCAGGCACCGTGTGCTGGTGGGGAGAGGAGGACGGGGTGCTGGGAGCCAGACCTGCAGGGGTTAGGGAGTGATCTGGTCCTCATCAAACCTTCCTCACACCCCCAAACCTTCAGTCCCCAGCTATCCCCCCTCCTTCCTCCCCTAGCAGCCAACAGCCTTGTGCAGTAGGACCTGTGGATGGAGATATCCCAAAAAGGGAAAGCTAGGATCCTCTAGGAATTCCCATCAACGTGCCAAATACAAAATACCGAAACAACCCCCTCTCAGCAACAGACTAAATATGGTGTATACCCAAAGGATCAGAGCACAGGCCTGAGTGAAATTATTTCTCTTGACATCAACAGCCCTGTCTTCTCTGGAAAATAAACCCTCCTGGGGAAGATGGATGGGGCTTATATTGGTCTCATCGTCCTAAAAAATATCTATGAGGGGAGGCTGGGCTGAAAACCTCTGCTGTCACTGGGTCAGGAACTTTCTGGTGTGATAGACCTGTAAAGCCCCTTCTTCTAGTTCAGGCCAGTGGTGAAAAAATTTGGACAAAGAGGAGAGAGGGAAAGAGCCCTGGGGCTTCTGCCCTGCAACATTTCAGAAGTATCAGATGCAGGGTCGAGTTTGGACCTCAGCTGGAGAAGACCAGATTTTGCAAGGGCAGTGACACAGCCCCAGAGGTCACAGACTGTCCTGCCACAGGGAGGGTTGGTGTCTGCAGTGGTGTGGGGCTGCCATGGAGCCATGCAGAGCCTTCCAGGACCCAGCAGCGCCGTATCAGACTTGTGCATGTGTGACTTTGTTGGAGCAAAGCCAAGGGAAATTATCACCACGACATAAATCCAAGAAACTTGTCCTTGTTAGCAGAAAGTTCCTCACAGGGCAGGGTAGTTCACCCTGTTTTACTCTTTTCCCTCCAGTTTCTTGATTGCAAACTTAGCTTTTAATTAGAAACACAATGAAATGCAAGGGAATCCTCTGAAAAGTGTGATAATTTTAACATTCATCAAAGTTATCCTAAGAAGTCCCTTTTAAACACATGCAGCTGTTTTACAAAACCAGACACATTATAATAGTAGCTTAAAAAGGAGTGGAAATTATTCTGGCTGCTCTGCAAACCACTGCACACGCAGGCTTGCTGCCCAAGGAGGGTGCTTAACAGCAGCAGTGCTGGAGAGTGATATATGATGTGACATTAAATGGAGCTGGAAAGTCTAAAAAAATATTACTGCTGGGACTGAAAGAGTTGCACTCTCAAGCGATGTGGGGTAGCAACCGATAAGTGTAAGCATGGCTTCCAACCTTCCCTTAAAATTTAATGTAAGAATATACTAATCTGATAGCCTGGCTGGGGGTTCCTGAATGTTGTGGTGTTTGCTTTAAACCAAAGTTGCCTCAAAATGAAAGCTGTGGATTCCCAGTGGATGATGAATTTGTGACAAAAAATAAGCTTTGTTTAAATCTCCTTATTTATTTTAGTACTTTTCTAGAAGAAAATAAAGTATTGAGCAGCCTACCCTTACATATCTCCTTACTGAATTTGCACTGTAAATATTGTGCTTTGGGAAAAGAAAGAGGACCCAAGAAGGAAAGAAGTGAACTTCTAGCTGCCTTACCATGGCGTAACCTGAACACAACAGAGGGAAGAGAAGAAAGAAGAAAAGCACAGATGGTGATGTTAGTTCGTTAAATAATGTGTCAGGTAAGCAATTTTTGTTTTGTTTAAAAACGTTTGTACTTAAGTTTTACCAACCATGTTTCTCTAAGATGACAAATGTAATTAGAACTGGTAATTGTTCTGGTGCATTACCACATGTGTCAAAATGTGCCCTTGCAACAGGAGGGACAGTCTGTGACCAAGCCAGGACAATCAATCTTGAGAAGAGTCTGATGAGGGAAAACACTCGCCAGCTGCTTGATGTCAAGGTTTGTGCTTAACACTGGCTGCAGGTGGTCGGGCGAAGTCAGTGAAGTGCACAGGTCAGGTCTGAATCAGCTGCTGCTGAAAGGGTGTCTCTGCAAGTGTGAACAAAACTTTTGGGGTTCCTTTTCCTAAGGATAATCACTCCTCCGGAAAACTGATCCAGTGACTCCGAGATTGGGTGCCTGAGGCGAGGGTGCTCAGGAAGGAAACAGTAAGCGACTCCTCACAGAGAGCTGATAAAGCTTTAAAAAATCTCCCCTGTGCAGGACAGAAACTAAAACCTTTGAAACAGCACGGCTGCCCTGGAGCCTAGAGACACAGTTTGCTCTCATTCAAGGGGAGAGCAAAAATTTGGTCTTAAAGAACTTTTTTAAAACTTGTGGGCTAAGTTCTTCCAAAGTGCTTTCCAGATCTGATATCCACACCAGACTTCACTGGCTGCTTGTCACCTTCACTTCTGATATGTGCCTAGACAACAAACAGCCTCTTTTAATGGAATGCCCTCCATAATGCTCTTAGTTAATGTTCTGTCTCCAACAAAATTCACAAATGTATTTTGCTATTTAAAGACCCTAAACTTCTATATCCTTTTATCTTTTTTTTTTTTTTCATTTTCTGTTGTCAGTAGAAAGAATAAGGGCAGTTAATGCAAGACATCCCAGGCTGTAATTATTAAGCAATTATGCACCTTCTGAAATTGAGAAAATAATTGTTGTGTATGCTCACCTAGGTGGCAATTTCTTCTAAAACTTGAACCTGTGACTCTAAGACTGTGAAATATTTTGATCTAAATATTGATCTCACCTTAAAATTTTAAGGAATGCTAAGTGCATCCATATGGTAAAGATTTTGCAATTCCTCTTCACCTGGTAGCAAGGCAGGCAGTCTGACATTCAGAGGACTTGCTGTATGTCATCATTGTGAAAGATACTCTCATATTTCACATACTGTCAAGATAAATGCTAGACCAATAATAATATGATTAGACCAGTGTATTTTCATAGACATTTCAAAGCTTTGTTGTAAATAAATATCAGTGGAAAAACACTTTAATTTGCCTTTAATTTGCTTGTACAATGACTATTCTTTGAAACAAGAGATTGTTTCAAAACCTCAGATGTGGGCTGTTGGGTATTGGAGAATCAGGTGAAATGCAAGTTGCACCTGGAGGAAACAGGCCAAAATCCACCCACTGTCCCAGTACAGTGTCTGTACAATGGGTGAACCCTCAGAGAAAACAGTCCAAAGATTCCCTTTGTTTTAAATGTATTTTGTCTCTGATTTCAGACACACACCTTTATGTCAAAGCTCACTGAAGGATGCCTGTGTAGCAGCCTCTGCTTTCCTGACTGTGGACACAGGAGCCTGCTGAGCTGTGGGCTTGGGAAAGGGCAGGTACCAAACATCCCTTTGCCTTCTTCAGCCCGGGCAAAAATTGTTTAACTTCTGCCACTAAAAATTAATTTTCCAGGGAGATCCATGGCACCTCGGCAGCATCTGAATGATCTATGGTGGGAAGACAGAAAGCAGAACTGGTGGCTTTGGTTACACTGAAATATTTGCATAGCAGAGGAGGTTTGAGCTTTTGCATTTTCAGAGCCTTTTTCTTAGCCCTTGAAAAGCCATTTCAGGATCCAAATATACGTAACGATTTGATCCACTGGTTCATGGAAAAACAGGTGTGTAGCACTGAACTTCTGGAAAAGCAAATTAAAAATTCAGGGATGGCTCTTCAGCACAGTAGCTGAAGGTGACAGAGGTGTGAGCACAGAGCAAACCCTGAGGGCACACAGAGATTCCCGTGGTCAGCTGCCACTGATGCAGAGCTCCAGTAGACTTACAAATGGATTCGACGGAGGTTTATTTGCAAACACACGTCCTCCCCTGCTGGCAGCAGTCCTGAGACACTCACAATCAGCCAACGGGGAGCTGCCAGCACTGCCAGTCACACCAAGATGAGCTCACTGCTGAAGCCTCAAATGGATGAACGCAGCCTCCCTGCAATTCCACATTAGAGTACAGGCTGCTTGTAGAAGTAAAAGTATCCCTGCACTGTTTCCCGGGTCAAATCAACATAAAGGCAAAACTTCACAGCATGCACAACTTGGGGTCCTTTCAAATTCACAAACTCCAGGTCCTCTTCCTCTCTTCCCCCCTCCACTGTACCATTTACCTAACAATCGAGATTTTTAAGGATCTGACTCTAGAGATTAATTTATACAAAACTACTCTCAGTACAACTGGAAATATTTAACATTTATGCATTTTGTTAAAATGGGAAGAGAAAAAAAGAGATGTTATTTTTTATGTACCCCTGCAAACTTGGCTTTTAAAATAAATCACCATTTCAAAACATGTAAATACCTCAGCTAAAAAAGAGTTCTGGGAATCTGTAATCTACTATCAACTTTATTTTTAGCTTTGCCTGACTTTGAGTTTCATTTGGGAAAAAACCCCAGAAGTTCCTTCCCCTCCCCTATACCCAGTGTTACACTGTACAATTTATAGCAACTCCAGATGGAAAAAACTTATTCTCATTTGTTTGCTGGCAGGAAGATAAATATAGTCCCCATTTCCGGAGAATTAAAAACAACTATCCCTCTAAATCACTTCAATTTTCTATTAAAATTTCTTTTTCCCTTACCTATCTGAAAGTTGCAGCAACTTTTTAAAATGAATGATTAAAATGTTTGAACACTCTCAAAATACCACACTGAATAAAATTGAAAAATTTTATTCAGAAACACAGGAAAAACACACAAAGATATAAGTGCAGAAATGATACATTATTATATAAAAATTCATTGGATAAACCCAATATATTCAGGTGCAATTCTAGACACAGGATTCACTAATGTGACTCCCTATACAGTTTTCCTTCAATCAGCACTGGGGAAAGAGAGCTGTGCTAACATTTTTTAAATTGACAGTAAGTATGACCTTGTGATCCTGTCTCATGAGTAGATGTTACAAGCTAAAACGCTCCCATTGGATTTACTGGAGAAACTTATGCAATGAAGAATGTCCTAAATTAAATCTGGCAGACCCTGATATGACAAATTAGCAAATGAAAGATATCATCTCTTTATACTTTGTAAAATAAGAGGCTCTTCGATGCTCATACCAGCCATCCTTCCTGGTTCTGGAATTCTGTCTGAAAACAAAACACAGACAAAAATATTCTCATGTATCTGGAAGTCCAAGGTGTGAGTATTATCTTCTACTATTATCAACTTTGATACACCGTATCATCATAGAGAACTCAGGCAATTTTACAAAAAAATGTTTCCATGCAGCTGTAGGAGATAAAAGCTTTGCATCACTAAGATTAGATTTCAGACAACTTCCAACTCAGTTGTAGTGAATGAGCTAAAGAAACACCATATTCCACACCTTTTATCAGGATCCCCAGTCTGCTGGAATACTCATACATCTAAATAAGCAAGGTAATTTCTAAAATGAAAAGCAAGTTAAGATGTTAAATAGGAGACTTGGCAGGTTGAGTTTATGAGTGGACTTGATTACCTGAATATGCAGTCTAATTGAAAGAGCTGGGTAATTACTATTTTAAACCCACTGCCTTTAGGTCTCCACTAACATACTCCACAAACACATGCAGAAAGTAATTTCAGAATATATTACTTAAAGCTTCAAAGCCTTAAAACTTACAAGGTTTTTTGTGTTTTAAAAGCAATATGGTGTTGTGTCTTATGATTAATCCTGACTTCTGTAACTAACTGTAACCAATTAAAACTTCATGTGAAGTTATATTGGAGTCAACAGGACAGGGTGACCCTGCAGAGTCAATAGAAACAAAAGTATACTTTAAAAACAATTCTCCTATACACTCAGTTTGTTTTTAAAAATGGAGACATTTCTGATAGGAATAATTATTTTCTAACAAAGAGGTAATTTATAGCAGTTTTGGTATGGAAATTTTATTTCTTCAGCCCCCTCTTCTGGAAGAAGAAAAAAAGCATTGTCTCAATGAATTAACTGTTTAAAAACTGTTAGTATTTCTCACACTTTTTAGATGTCAATAACATCTCAGGCCTCATACTTTTGAAATTTTTGGATACAAACGAAATAGTGCATAGTATTAACAGGAGAGTAGTAAATTTTCACAGTAAAAAATGAAGCAATATGCCAAGAAGACTCTTTGAAAGAAAGAACTGGACCAATGAACCTTTTCATTCTCTAGCTTAGGTGGTATTAATTGTAACCAGTCTGAAAGCAGACCAGAAAGGGCAATTAAGATTTAGCAGTGTTTACTACAGATCAAAGAATTTTGGGCTTAAGCTTTTGTGGCAAATGGGATATGAATTATGTTCTCAGGAAAGGTTTATGCCCATATAAAGAACTGACAGTTAAAGACTTTAGAATTTTCTATAGAAATTAGGTTAGACCAGATAAGATACAGAGATATGCCCACTACTTAATGTATTTTATTGAGACTTTAGGTTAAAATCTTGTATTAAATTGCCAATGTAGTGAGACTCTCTAGCTGGCCCTTTTCAGATTTGCAATAGTATAAGGGAGTACAATTTGGCCAGTTGAACCTTTAGGGAAGTGGTGCAGCCACGTGGTGTCAGATGAAAGCATTCCTTGCACAGAGGAGGGGGTGCACTGTGTCCAGCTGCACGCTTATGCTGTTACAAGCATATGTGTGGTATAGGAAATCTAGTCACAGATAAAAGTCCTGCAAAAATGACATTGCACCCACCTTTTTGATTTCTCTCAGTAGGTGGTTTGCCAAGGTTCTGCTTTGGATAATTCAGCAAAGACACTTTTGGAAGGCTATTCTGGGTACTTTCTTCTTTACCACCATGTAAGAAATGAGAGAGAATTCCATACAGGAGAGGTCTGCTTAAGGGAGAAATTACAAAAGTAGTCTGTAAGTCTATGAAATACTGAGCATTAAAAATACACCCTTTCCCCAGGATTTCTTACATCTTAATATTTACTTCTACAATATGTACAGATCTCTTTAATGATCTAAAACACATTATGCCAAGTATCATTACATAAATAAACACAGACCTAAGCTCCCCCTGAACACCAACAGTCCCCTAAACTGCTCAGACTAAGAGACACTCTCCACTGAACTCCAGCTCCCTTGGCAGGTGAAGAACTGGAGCGTGTTTAGCACAAAAGCAGAGATTCACATTCTCACCCATGGATCAGAAGGATCCACACACTCACAAAAGATCAGACTTTGGTGGGCTATAGGCCAGTCCACCACAGCACATCTAAAACTTGGCTCTTCCTAAGCACCTGACAGATTCAGACAGCATAAGCTACAGAGAATGCTGAACATGTCTGAACCTGCTTCAGCCCTCAGTTCATTAATTCAGTTGTACTGGAGCACTGTGACTTTATATCTAATCTCACAGTAATCTTTTTATTGCTCCACACAGCACCTCACAGATATGCAAAGAGCAGATCTACTTTTTGTAAAAACAAGAATGTATTGGTAAGAGAGTTGTGTTTTGGCGTGCAAGGACACTATCTGGAGAATGCCATCGTGTTGGCAGAATTCAGTGTTAGTCTGGAGTATGTCTGAAAATGGCCCCATGTTTGGCATCGTGAAGCCAAATCCAGCACATCAGAGCAGGAGTGGGATCAGCCACATTTCAACTGCTGAGAACATTTATATGTGATTTATAATAACACTAAAGAGAAAAATATACTGGTATACAGAATACAGAATATACAGAGCATTCCAAAATTCCTCCTTACACTGATTTTCCACTTGCATCTTCAACTATATTCAGCTCTTTGGCAAGAAATTGTCTATCCAAGGGCACTTCAGGCTGGCCGGATTCTGGAAAAAAAATCCCTGAAATTCTTAAGACTGGTAAGAAAAATGTCACCAATTAACAGAAGAGCATGAGAGCACACACCTCCCTTTTAGACTTAATAACTAACAGTTTATAGTAATACCAGGGAAGTCACTTAAGCATTAGTGATTCATACTTGTATAATTTACAATAGCACATTACAATTTTTATCTTCACCCTAAAAGAATCTAAGAAAAAATATTAAAGAAGTCTTACTGCATAAAGATGAATTCATTATGCAAACAACTCTTTCTCTAAACTACTACTCTCAGACATTTCAAGAAATTTGAGTTTGCAGGCTGTTATCAAGTTTTCTTGCTCTTGCATCAACAACACTGTCCAACTATTTACCTCAAGGGCAAAGGAGCAGAGAGCAAGTTTTCTTGAAAGCTAATGGAGTGATTTGGCTTAATGCTGCAAGTAGAACTGTGAAGAGGTTGTTTGTACCCTATTAATTCCCAAGGGAAGACAAGATTATGCAGCTTGTCACACTTACTACTTCCATAATATCAATGGAATTATTCAACCAAACAATCACTGATTACTATTACAGTGATGACACAAATTCCTCATCCATACCTGCCGTCAAAACAGATGCAGTGTATTTATACTTGTTGTACTCCAGGTATTCCCGAATGAGTTCATTGATCAGGAGGTTCTCCCGGGACAGCGTCGGCCGCGGCTCGCTCCGGTCGTCCAGGGCATTAAACACTTCAGCTCTGATCCTCGCTTTGATTTGGGCAAGAGCTCCTCTCTTTTCCAGCGTGTCCTTTAAAACTATCACCATAAAAAGACGCGTTAATTCAAAGCCAAACGCATTCAAGCAGCAGCATTAATTAGCCCCGGTACAAGCAGAGTTTTGGCGTATCCCCGTGCGACAGCGATAAGGTACCTGCACCTGTGCACGTGCCAGCACCCACCAGCCTAGGCACGCCACAGATAAAAGTCACGCCGTCAGAGAAGTCACAAATATATTTTTCTTTTAGTCGCAAGCATACGTTCTGGCAGTTTAAGAAGTAGGATGTTACTGAACCAAGATGTGTTTAATACTGAAGTACAATGAAATACAGCCCACGGTACATGGGGGGCAGCGACCAGGGACGGCCGTCCCCATTAGCGCCCGCGGCAGCTCTGAGACCCACCCGGGAGGCCGAGCCGCCGGCCCCAGCACCCCCGGCCCCGCGGCAGCTCTGAGACCCACCCGGGAGGCCGAGCCGCCGGCCCCAGCACCCCCGGCCCCGGCCCCGACCTGCTTTGAGCTCTGCCACCGTCGCCATGGCCGCGCCGGGACCCGGATGGCGCCGAGAACAGTGCGCAGGCGCGGGGCTGGGAGAGCTCCTTCAGGGGACAGCGGGGCCGGGAGGGAGAGCTCCTTCAGGGGACAGCGGGGCCGGGAGGGAGATCCCGCAGGGGACAGCGGGGCCGGGAGGGAGCCCCCGCCCGGCCCCTCAGGGAGTGGGAGCCCCGGGGGATCCTCTGCTGCCAGCGGCCCGCGGGCAGGGTCGTGCGGGGTAGAAAAGCCAGCACCAGCAGCGCCCCGTGCTGCCCGCGGAGCTGCCGCTCCGTGTCCTGCTGTGCCCGCCCGCAGTCCGGCCCTGCCAGCTGGGCGCAGTGTCAGCGTTGCCGTGCTTTCTCCCTCTGCAGTTTCAGAGGTTATCAAAGACTGGGGAAAGAAACATGGAAAATGAGCGAGAATTTCTCCCATGTGTGTGGCGGAGGAGTTTTGTACCAAGTCTCTGACAGATGCACTGCTGATTAAAAGGACTCGCCAAAGCTGAGCTTGTAATGAAAAGGACTTGCCAAAATGTAACTGTATACGGGGTGTTTTGCAAGCCTGAGGATCCCTGGCGTGTCTGGGGGTTTGTGTGTATGCTCCGTGTTGCTGGGATGAGTCAAGAGTGTTTATTTTGTCAATGCATTAAGTATTTCCCAAAGGAAATGCGGCCGGTGTGGGCGAACAAACTGGATTTGCCGTGGTCTAGATGGAGCAGCCTGCTGGGGCTTGAAGGAAAATGTGAGTCGTCTTAGGCAGTAAAGCCTAAGACTCACAAGATTTAAGTGTGGGGGGTGGGGAGGTTGTTAGGATTGTTTTATGTTTGTTTTTTGACATTTCCTCTCAAAGCAAATATTTATATGACAGTCTTCCAAAGCATCTCTGGTAGAGGTCAATAAATAAAATTTAGGAAGAGCAGAAGTGATGGTGAAGTTAATGTGCTTTCCTTAGCCCGGCAGTCGCTGTCAGTGAGTCAGAGAAGTGCGTGCCCCTGGCCACCCTGAGCCTGCTGCCCGGATCCCCTGCGCGACTCTGGGGACAAACAGCTGCTTATGTTTAAAGTTACGGCATTTTCATAGTCGAAACATGTTTCTCTGCATCCTTCCAAGCTTCTCCATGACGTTGTGAGTCACTCTTCTATCACACCTGATTTCATGTTGATAAGTTGTTGCAGTTTTCCACACTGTATTTCCTGTCCTGCTTCAATTTGTATGCTACAAAAAGAAGTTCATATAGAATTTTGTGTGGTTCTGTTTTTCTGCTTGCAAGGGAATCCTCTTTTTAAACAAGATTTCAGTTTATATTTCTTGTATTAATCTGTGTTTTAAAAGATGCTGTTACAACAATGGTTTGTGAAATCCATGTTCAGTGACTTTCTGGTACTCTGAGACCTTGGTTCTGTATCTCTGCAAGTTTGGTCTTGTGTCAGCTCTGGTTTTTCTGTTCCACAATAAATATTTTGAGTCTGTTACATTTTTCTTCTGAACTCTTCTGCTTCCTCTCACATTAATTATTTACTCTGTATTTTGACTTTGCTTTGGTTTACAAGGAAATAGAATTAATTGGAAGAGAACTAGTTTGAGGTAGAGATCCAAGTATCATTATTTGAGGAGAAACATCATTAACGCGGAGCATGACAACTGGTGACATTGGGACAGTCTGAGGCTGAGAGAAAAGTATTAAGAATGTGTAACTTGGATTTTGTTAGTCTTTTAGCTTACAGTAATATCTTGAGAAAAACGTGGGTAAAAATGTATTTTTCTAGACACTCCTCACTTCATGCTTACTTACTGTCTTCTGCTTATAAAAATAAAGGGAATCATACTTGAACATAAAGCTTCTCTTGCAATACTATAGAGATTTTAACATGGTATGAACTAAGGTATGGGTTAAACTGACAAACTCGTAGAACTTCTGGCACCCAATGTGTGTGGTTTGATCTTTCTGTGATGATTCTGCTCCATTCATCAATGGAGACGTGACCTGGGCTGGGCTGGACTCAGCTGCTGCTGCTCTTTGACCTGACACCCTGAGAATGTGGGATCCAGGGGGACAGACCAGAAATATTGCAGTCAGATGGACAATCTGGCCACCACCAGCACAGCTCTGAAACTGCAGCTCTGAAAGCGCAGGCGAGTAAAGCAGTCTATGATACGCTTTTTGTATGTGTGATGCCTACTTTTAAGCTATACGTTAAACAAATGAGACCTCTTTTTAACAGCTTCGTCCGTTACCGTAATTGCCCTGGATGAAGGATTTTAAATTGACGTTTGTGTGATTAAAGATTTCAGATGTTACTGTAGAGCAGTATGTAACCACCCTGCCATTTCCTGCAGCATATGATGCCATTCCTACATACGTACCACCATACTCCAGCTGGTCTATTCTGGTACAGTGGTCAGGTGAACTGACTGGATTTAACTGGTGCATTTTAAATAGGATGTCAAGAGTGCAGCGTGAGACACAACCCAATGCAACCACAGGGCTGTGCAGTTAGCTCAACTAGTACATCTTTTGATGCAAACCTGGTTGTGGATGTTGTTTTGGTTCTGTTCATGCCAGTCAACTTGAACTAGTTTATGGCATCGAAACCAGTATAACTGGTTCACGCTGAGAAGTGAGCTATTTGAAGGTGAGCTTAGGCTTTCCCTGGGGCCTTCCCCAAGGATGGTGACTTGGCTGAGTCCCGCGGGGCCCGGGTGCCAGCGCGGCACAGCGGTACCTGTCCTCGGGGGATACCTGGGGACCCTGTGCCCAGGGGCCGGAGCAGTGCACGGGGAGGGGGATGCCCTCATGACCCCGCTGGCTCCGGTCCGGCCCGGCGGGCAGGTGCGGTGCGGGTGGGAGGCGCAGGACCCCGGAGGCTGCAGGGGCGGCTGACCCGAGCGGACGGGCGCGGCTGCGGTGCTCCGAGGGCAGCGATTCCGCCTCGGGTCCGCTGCCGGGGGCGCGGGGCGCTTCTGCGTTGAACAAAGGCACGCGTTGGGCTCTGGCCGAGGCTCCCGGCCCCGTCGTCCGCCCCGGCCGGGGAAGCGTTGCCGGCCCCGCGGGCCTCGCGGCGTGGCGGGCGCGCCCCCGGAGCCGCAC
>VZRO01001393.1:615529-677843 GCA_013397915.1 Daphoenositta chrysoptera | reverse complement strand
CTGTGCTGGGTGGGCGCTGTGCTGTGCTGGGTGGGTGCTGTGCTGTGCTGGGTGGGCGCTGTGCTGTGCTGGGTCGGTGCTGTGCTGGCTGGAAGGGTGCTGTGCTGGGTGGGTGCTGTGCTGTGTTGGCTGGAAGGGTGCTGTGAGGACATCGGGTGCTCAGCAGCAGCTTTTGGATCTGCAGCTCTGCTCCTGCCTGTGCTGCTGCCTTGTGTAGGCGCAGCCTGAGGGAATTGCACCTGTGGAAGCAGCAGGAAAAACACTGCTGTGTCCCTCTCTTCATGCGTCCCTTGCCTCTTGCCACCTGAAATGAGCGTAAAATGGAAGGGGCTTCTGCATCTCACCTCGGTGTTGCCATTTCTTTTGTACGGAGAAGTGTTGTTAAAGCTAAACATGCTCCTACTTGATAGCAACAGACTCTGGATGAAATCCTGGAAACATATGAAATAACTGATGTTGCTGTTAAATTCTAGCAGTAGTCTTGCCCAAAACTGCCCGTTTGTCCCATCTTTCTGTTCTGAACCCTGAAGTACCATTGCATTGCACACTCTTGCCTTTTATGCAGAAACAAACACCTCCGATAACTTGTAAATATGAAAGTCAAATGAAAGGTTGCACATGTTTTTAGAATATCCTCCAGCCAATATGCATAGCAGTCATGCATGCAGCACTTCTTGCTTTTATTTTGCCACGTGGCAGTGATGTGCATTACCTGCTCTGACCTTGCTGGTGTTTGCCAGATTCATTTTATAGCAAGCATTTACAAACACTGAAAAAGAAGTTAACAACTTTCTAAACAGCGTGTAGATCTCCAAAAGTTTATTCAATAAAAAGATGTCAGTGTTTTTGTTTGTTTCTTGTAAAACTGATTACATCCTCTTGATTTATTTGTATAATCTTTAATTTGTGAATTGTGAACTGTTCTGCAGAGTCATGAGACTTCTTTGCTGTTGTGCTGGAGTAGAGCAGCTGGGACTTAGAAAGCCAAAAACATTTGTGTGGTGGCTAAATGTAAGGATGACTCAGCTGAAATTTCTGATGAGTTATGCAGTCAGGAAACTTAATAAGCTTGCCCACAGCGTCTCACAGCCGCTGCTTGTCACGAACAACTTGTGTGACCCCTACACAAATACATTCAAACATAACTGGGCATTCTTATGTTCTACCAGTGTTAATTCCCTTGAATTGGCTGTATTAAGCTCAGAGATTTTCTAAAAATGAAAAATTAAAAATTATACAAAGTGAGAAGAATTTTTAGAATGCTGTGGAATTAAAGGAGAAAAATAACAGCTGAGTGTCCTGTGTATACTGTCTGTTGTATCTAACTGAGAAAGAAATCCTAGGTTCTGAAAGAAATTGAGGGAAGTGGGGAAGGAAAATGTATCTTCCATTTCTCTTTAGATCAATGTTCTCTTTGTAATTGTGTTTGAAGCTGTTTATTCAGTGGAAGATGGGGATAAACAAGGATCAAAATGTGGTGTGGTGATTCTGGGCAGTGGGATCTGCATTTGGCTTTGATGTTGGAATAGAGGGAACAGGCACTACAGGTGCTTTTGGTTCTGTTTCCTCATCTATAAAATGGGAATAGTGGCACCTGTTTCAGTGACCAGGTCAGGCTTTTAGGATTACTGACTGTCATTACGTCCCAGTGGTGGTACTGGTGTTTTGTGTAGTGTAAGCTGTGCAACTGTCTGAGAAAATGCTTTGCCACTGGAAAGTTAACACTGTAGTCAACAAGCCTTTGGGCATGGGACTGCTGCTCTTGGCTCAGTGACTGTTCAGCCAGCCGGGGAGCGATGCTTTGGCTGTTGAATATTGCAGTCCCTCTGCAGCTGCAGTGTTGTGCATTGCATTGTTCTGTTGGAGAGTCAAAAATCTACAGCACTTGAGAGGAGGTGTTGCATGTGGTAATTTTTCAGCAAGGTCAGTGATTTTAAGGTAAAATTTGCTGCAAAAGATTTTCCTAACTCAGAGCAATTGTAGATGTGGTATGAAAACTCATGTTACTACTAAATAGTCTGTCATTGTGAATAGTCCTTGTGCAAGTAATTAAAATGGTCACGTTTTTATTACTGTGAGCATCAGTTTTGGTTTGATTGTATGATGATTTATCTTGGGTTTGAGAATTGTGTTGAGAGAAGTAGGGAAACATTGAATTATGTCAATTTACATTCTCTTCTTGTTGAGTAGGAAAAGAGCTGCAAGGGTGAGCCTTTTACTTGGTTCTGTGCCTTGTTGTGGATTTTTTTATTCTGCGTCCCTATTTCTGATTTTCAAGTACTGAAGTTCAGTATTGGCTTTTTCTGTAACTTAGCCTGTTTTCTTGCCCCAGGATTGGAATTTGACATGGCACACAGAAGATCCAGACTTCACCCCATGCTTTCAGAACACAGTCCTGGTCTGGATTCCTTGCATTTACCTGTGGCTCTGCTTCCCAGTGTACTCCCTGTACCTTCGCCGTCATGACAGGGGCTACATTCAAGTGTCAAACCTCAACAAAGCCAAAACGGTACGTGACTCTTTGAAATCAGAACTTATCAGGCTTCTTTGGAAATTGCAATCTGCTTTCAGCTATGTTTTAGCACAATATTTTTTTGCACATCGGTCTTGGCCTGTGTGCACACTTCAGGTATAATTTACTTGTTCTGCTTGTGTTTGATTTCCCAGCCTTTCCTGTTTCCATTGCCCTTTTATCAGGCTTTCTGAAATTTACCCTGGCAGTGCAACAAACATGCAAATCCATATAAAGACCAGTTGGAGAAGACTATTTTAAGGCAACTCAATCTCAAAAACCAAATTTCTATAATAAAAAGAATTTATTGTCCTGCCAGCTTCTTAAATTACACAGTATACATTTCTAGAGCTGCTGCAGGTGTTCTATTCCACTTCTATTGTGAAACAGGTAGTTAATTTTTTTGGGTTTTTTCTTCCCTGTAGAATAAGTGGAAAGTTTTAAGAAGGACTGCAATAACATGGTGTACTGGAGAGGTTTTTGCCTCTGCAATCTGTTATTCAGGAGTGAGATTGACCAGCTTTCTGCTTCATAATAGGCTGAATTACAGGGTATTAAAAATCAGTAAACTTTTTTCTTCTAGTAGGAATTCAGTAATTAAAGCCAAATTGCTTTTATTTAGTGCATATAGTAGAACTGCCCAAATGATATGATTTCTGACTATGACTCCTGCTAACACATCTAGTGTTCATCTCTGTATTGTGCTGCATTATCTTTGTGAATTGATGTATTAAAGGCACTTCTTTCTTGCAGGCTTTGGGCTTAATACTGTGGATAGTCTGCTGGGCAGACCTTTTCTACTCTTTCTGGGAAAGAAGTCAAAATATTTTTCGAGCTCCATTTTTTCTCGTTAGCCCTACAGTATTGGGTATAACAATGGTAAGTTCTTCTGCATGGCCATTGAAGCAATAACACCGTTTTGGTATTCACAGTGCTGTGATTCTTTAATTACCAGAAAAGTAAAGAAGTAAAAGATTGGCAGCTTTTGACAGTACTTTTGTGTATGTGAATGTTGATTTCTATGTAATGCATATCCTTTTCCTTTTTTTGTCCACTCCTTATCTTTACTGATACAGAGAATTTCCTATTTAAATGTATTTTTGAATTACACTTAAAATGTCAGGGGTTTAGAAGATCTGGGAGATACTGGATTAGAAATGTTAAAAAAGTGGACTTTAGACCAGTGCCTTTTACATGTGCATAACATATTGTAAAACATAAAATTTGTGAATATGTTTTCGTCTTATTTGTCTACAGTTGCTGGCCACATTTTTAATACAATATGAAAGAATAAAAGGAGTCCAGTCTTCAGGTGTAATGACTATTTTCTGGTTCATCTCATTGTTATGTGCCACAGTGGTTTTTATATCCAAAATAAAACATGCCTTAAATATGGTAAGTGGTTTTTAGCCTCATTCAGTTGAAAATAATCCCAAATGCTGCAGTGATACAGTAGTTGCTTGGTACTTATGCCAGTCAAATCAGTTAATGATTCATTTAGCGTACCTTCATTCCTTGGGTTGTAACAGCAAAAGAAGCAAAAATTAATAACTTCTGTTTTGAAATGCTCATGAAATTCATTGTGATTTTAACTGTAGCAACAGTTGCCAAGAAAGTTGGGTTGGCTGGTGGAGAAAGCAGATGTCTGCTCGAGTACACTCAAAGTGTGTAATCTTTGATATCAAACTGCTCTGGCTGGGAGTTTACATCATCTTCCTGTTGATTACACAGTGGATTTCCTGAAACACTTTGTTCAGTGCTGGTGTGGTCACACCTGCTTGGACAAAATCAAAATGAAATATTTTTATGCTAATTTGTCTTGTAGTAAGGCCACCTCAGATATCAGACTAATTGTGGAGCTACCTGAAAATGGCATATCACTTTTAATTCTTGAACCTTTAAGCTGTATTGGGAATTTTGGGAACTTTCAGCTGAGTTTTGTCTTCAGCTTCAGGGATTTTATGTGTGGTGTGTGTCCATCTATCCCCGTGCTTTGATTTCTGTGTTAGGCATCAGTCCCAGTCTAACAAAGTTCCCAGTGGAACAAAGTGTAATCTAAATTCTGCTCCTCTAATTCTTATCTTCTGTGCATATACTAATTTTAAAAATTACTTTCGATACTCCTTGCTACCCAGTGCATAAATGTCTTGCTCCTGTAAGGAATGCACTGACTTCAAATTGTGGCTGTGTTGGCACAAAGCATGTGTTAAAGAGAACTTTTAACATGAGAAATTCATGCTTGTATTTTTATGGCAGTGACTGAATAAAAATAAATGTGTCTTTCACATCTTCTCCCCTCTCATTACCTTCCCTTTACTGAAATAGACATCGACTTTAACTTGCCTGGGGGGGAGTAGTGTAGCACTTAGTTTGCAGAATTTACAGTAAGGAGCTGTTTTCTGTTTAATCGTAACATGTTATTTAAAATAAATTCCTCAAGCCTTCTAATTGGAATACTGCCTTCCGTTGTAGGGTGCTGATGAGGATGCATTTCGTTACGTCACCTTCTGCATCTACTTCGTCCTGGTATTGGTAGAGCTCATCCTGTGCTGTTTTCCAGAGCAACCACCTTTGTTTTCTGAAACAGTAAATGATCCTGTAAGTGAGTCCTTAGTATCATATGTGCAATATTCTGTGTAATGAGCTACAGGGCCATAGTCTCACAGATGACAAATAATTAAAATTCTGCTTTTTACTTGGTGATGCAAAAGAAGCCCATAACATGCAAAACTGGGGGAAGGGAGGGGCTGTATGTGAGAAAAAAGCGCAAAATTACTGTTGCACTCATTGCTGAATAGCATTCCTGAAGGATAAGGGATATGTATTTATATTCAGTAGTGCTGGCAGTTGGTGGGAAATAGTGATTTGAAATGCTGTGCTCCTGGTTATCTGATATGTTCAGAAGGCAGTAGCATGTGGATTTGCTTCATTTGAACATGGGGAAGAATTTAGACCCGGAAAGCTTTTGAACCTGGGCAGGTGGCATTTGATTTCTGTTTCTATCTCTCGTGTCAAGTAAAGATTTAATCAGCTCAGATGCAAGAGCAGCTGATGTTAGAGGGTGGTTTGGATGTAGACATTTAATTTTATATTGACATGATCTTTCTTTGCATGTGTTCTTAATTATACCAGCTCTATGGTGTGGATCTAAAGTGACCCAGGGGATGTTGGATCATCCTTGCACCACCTCTGGGTCAGATGTTGAGTCACAGTGGGGTGACACTTGGCACTGCCTGGAGTTTGGATGTGCCGAGTTTAGGAACTTCAGTTTTATACCAGGTCTAATCCTGGTTTGATGGAGTTAAGTGACACTGACTGATGAAGGAAGGTGTGAAATGTGCGAGGGGGGAAATAAGCACAGCCTTTGTAACTGTGGAAAGGGTCCCTGACCATTGCTGTTACCGAATCCCACAGTTGCCCTCTGCACCCGTCTCCCGGGTTCAGGGTGCTCTGCCTGGCCGTGGCACAGTCTGTGTCTGCAAGGAGCAGCAAATTGCTGAGCCTTTGGATCCTCTTCATCTTTTGGTTCTTTTCATTTCATTCAGGGGTTAAATATATTTGACAGGATACCGTGGGTGTAAGGAAATCTTTTCTTCTTTGATCATGGTTGTAATAATTACAAGTTTTGCCCCTGTCTCCTTCTCTGACTTTAAAAACTTTTATTTATTCACTGATTGATGGTGTTGGATTTGTATGCAATCATTTTACTGCAAGTGTTTGAATACTTTGGAAATGTGAAACTCTTATCCCCTTTCAAAAAACAAGAGCATCTGTCTGATACATACTTGTATTGTTCCTTGGGAAAGTTGCAGAAAAAGTTATGTGAAAAAGAGAAAATGCAAGACTCTGTTTTGTGTAGTTGGATTATAACAGTGCAGGACAGCACAGTTCGGGAGAAGCCAGGCTACACAGGCATGAGTTAAAAATGCAAATGCTTGAAACACTTGGCTCTGGCTGTTTCAGTTGCAATACTCTAATGATGTTTGGTGGCTTCTGTAGATAGAATATCTGAGTTGCTCCAGTTATAGCTGATGATAAAACCACTGGTTTGTTGTGCCTAAGGAGTGGTGTTAGCATTCCTCATGCTGTTCAGTGCTCTGAGAGAGGGCAGAGAGAAATGTGCACAGAAATGCTGTAAGTAAATTAATTTTTCATACCTTTGAAATTCTCCCAGCCTTTCTTTATGCTCTTTGAACCCAGCCAGATTAGGAAAGGGCATGAGCCTGGAGAGCAGCTAGGAGGGCCAGCCTTTGTGCTGGGTGTAGAACCCGAGCGAGCTGTACTCTGAAGTAGCTGTGCTGAGCTACTGAAGTATAGATACTTCAGTTTTCCATACATATTTGATGAATGAGATGCAGGTCTCCTAAGGGGTGTTCTGGAATGCTACTATGGAGGTTACAAATTTTTTTCATTTGTGCATCTGTGTCAATGGAGTCCCAGCACTTCACTGCTAGAACAGGAGAACTGAATTTTTCATTCACAATTAACTACTCAATTAACATATTTGTGCCCTCCTATGGTAGCGTACCTTGCATTGACATAGGCACTGAATGTGACATCTGGAGAGACTGTCTGGCCTGCACTGGCCTCTAAAATTCCTTCAGCTGTTTGTTTTGTTGATATGGAGCACTGCTATTCCTGTGTCCCACTGGTCGAGCCTGCTGACAGCCCTGACGCTGTGCTTGTGTTTTCTGAACGAGCTCTCAGCAGCATAAATGGCAAGGTTTTAGTCATGTAACAAAAATACTGTGAACAGAAGGAATTTCAAAAACATCTTTTTTGCGTTGCTTGTTTCTTTAGGCCCTGCGTCAGTTGCTTTGTATGTGGATTGATTACTTTTTCTCTCCTTTAGAATCCATGTCCAGAGTTCAGTGCTTCTTTCCTCTCCAGAATCACATTCTGGTGGATCACTGGGTAAGATCAAGCTGTTGCATAAAGCACCAGTTCAAATTAGATGGCATTTTGGGATCCTGCTTTTAGAGTGAAATTAGCAGTAATCATGCAACAATAATTTTGGTTGTTTTTGTTGGTTGTGTCATAGATTAAATAAATTTTTTCTTCAAATTTGATTAATGTTTTTTTACTTCCTTTGTAGGGTCTTTGTAATTTTAAATTTTGCCAGTATATATTCAGTATGTTTGATGAAAGAATGTAGTAAAAAATATTCTTTGGGAAATACAAGAAGGTAGAAATTATCTGCTGTATTTCAGATTTTGCTGTATTTCAATGTTAAGACACTGAAAACGATTACCTCTTTTTGTCCAATAGGCTCTTTTATTCCCATTAACTTAGTTTTAGTTATGCTGTATGATTTGTGAGTTAAAACACAGAAACATGTAAAATAATACTCGTGTATAGTTGTGGCTAGTACTTGGCCAGAGTTCCAAGAGAAAGCTAGATGAAAGGAATTGCTTTGTGAAATTAAAGGCTAATAAAGATTTTGAAACTTGTTAGGCATGGGAATATTAAGTGCCTGGCTGATTTTCAAATGAGATCACTTCATCCTTTACTTTATTTTCCCTGAAATTTGAATTCAGTGGCATATCCTGGATCCTTAGATGTTTTGGTGTCTAACTCTCCCAGCAGAGACAGGAGGATGTGTGTTTTAGCATGGGACCTGCGTTGCTGCAGGCACTAATGCTTGGTTGTGTCTTTGCCGAGAGCTGGCTCTGTTCTGGGGCTGGATGCAGCTGTGTCTATGTATCTGTCTCTATATACACACAAACATCCTACTGTTCTTAAATTTATGTTGCTGATTCTTTCTAATACAGGTTGATGATTCAGGGTTATCGGAGTCCTTTGGAAGCCAAGGATTTGTGGTCATTAAATAAAGAGGACAAATCAGAGGAAATAGTGCCAGGTTTGGCTAGAAATTGGGCAAAAGAGTGGTCAAAGACCAAGAGGTAAGTTCAGTTATCCTGGCTTCCATTTCTGCCGAGATACAGAGGTTTAAAAGCTCAGGTTACTCAGCCTCTACTTAGAGGTGTTTGTCATTGTTCACCAAACCTGCTTTTGTAAGGCCCGTGTGGCTGCCCGTGTTTGTCCTGACGTGCGCGCAGAGCAGGAACCGAGCAGGGCATTGTGTTCCTTCTTCACGAAGAGCTGCATTGACTTTCCCTTAGTCTTTCACGATCCAAAACTAATTACTCTGACTTTTGATGTGTGGGGTTTTTTTTCCCAGGGGAGGCAATGTTTGGACACAAACTTCTGTCATGTAATTTAGGAGCTTGGGCTCCCTCTGTAGGTGGCGAAGCCTCGGGAGGGTAGGTCAGGGTGTAAAAGTGAGCACCTTATTCCTTTCTTTTGACTATATAGGGAGTCTGAGCATCTAAGCCAGATGACTAAAATTAGAAAGACTGCATGCCTGCAGTCTCCATCCTACTTTCATCATCCTTGGCTGCAGCAAACAGGAGCACCTTTTCATTGAAGGAGAATTGTGTGCTTGCTTACACAGTGTGTTTTACATACAGCTTGTCCTCAGAAGTTCAGAGCGTGTCATTTAGCATAAGCCAGATGTAAGAAAAGAATGTGTTCAGCCCGTTGGGGATGACTCGGCATAAATCTGACTTCATTCTTTTAGCTGTGATGGTACAGTGACGCCTTGATTTCAATGAAAGTTCAGCATACTGGGTTCCAGAATAAAAATGTCCTCTGCTCTTTAAGCTTAGGAGTTACAGCCCTATTCCTCATTCCCCAGGGAAGACTTATAGGAGAGATTTACAGGAATGTTACCTATCCAAGCAAAGAAAGCCATTTCTGAATGGCCAGTTCATTTAGTTATGTTGTATGATTAAAAATGTTTGACAGGAAAACCCAGTTAAACTATTAAGAATCATAATAAGGTCATTTGCATCTCATTTGTTTAGTGTACATTTTTCCAGTTGGCTTTATGCTTGAATAAAGGCTACATTCTATACCTCATGTTTTTCCAGGCAACCACTAAACATGTTATATGCGCCCAAAAAGCAGCAAAAATCAGGACACTCAAATGGTGATGTGACAGAAGAGGTTGAAGCTTTGATTATAAAACCATCTCAGAAGAGCTCTGAAGCATCTTTATTCAAGGTTTTATACAAAACCTTTGGACCATATTTTCTCATGAGCTTCCTTTTTAAAGCTGCACATGATCTCTTGATGTTTGCAGGCCCAGAAATTCTGAAGTAAGACCTATATATTTTATTATTGTATTAAAAGTATGTGAACAGGATTTAAAACATGCTGGTATTGCACTCCCCAAGCTGCTTTGTCTTCAGCTGATACAATGAGGAAGAGATGTCATACAAGGGAGAGACCACAGACAAAGATGATTTTGGTCCATTGGTTTTCAAATTGCAACATCATGCACTAAATGTTTGACTTCTTATTTTCCTTTTCAACACCAGGAAGACAGGGCAGGAACATAATCAACCCTAGCAAGAGAGTTTACTCAGCTCTAACCTGTAATTACTCTGTGCCTACACATCACAGTATGTGATGCCACAGAGAGCTGAGGGGCTGGAAGGGGTTGCATTGCTGTGAGCTAAGAAGTAAAGCAACTGCAAGTGGTTGTATTTCAGCTGGAGGGGATATGAGACTTTTCAGTGTAGCTCCAACAATGCTGTACATGTAAGCTATGTGTTACTTCATGTTTCACACTGGTATGTTGAGGAGGGAGTGATGTGTGCTCATAGAAAATGATCTCCAGTTTCTAAGAAGCTTGCTGAAGTGTTTTATCTAAGTTTGGTACTTCAGGTGCTTGCATGACCTGTACAACGTTTGGAATAACCTAAGGCTGTAACCATGACGTTTGGTTTTGTCTTCCATCTATCAAGAGAACTCATTTCTCTCTCCACAGATTGCTGCTCAACTTTGTAAATAACAAAGCTGCCCCAAACTGGCAAGGCTACTTTTATACAGTGCTGCTGTTTGTTTGTGCCTGTCTTCAGACACTGATTCTTCACCAGTATTTTCATATTTGCTTTGTAACTGGAATGAGGCTCAAAACAGCCATTGTCGGTGTAATTTATCGAAAGGTAGGTGTTTCTTTAAATGTACAACAGTACTGTGACTGCAAATATACAGTACTTGTGACTCTGAGAATGCATCACTTAAGTCTGAATAACAAATTAGGAGACTCTGGTATGCTGATTCCTAACTCTTAATAGAAATAAGAGCATGTCTAATTTATAAATAAAAGCCTTTAAGCTAGGGCAGTTTTCTAATTTCCTAGTTAATATGCTTCTTCACACTGTCAAGTGAGAAACCTTGCCTCATTAGATTAGGGGTGTGCAGTGCTTCAGTTGGTGCAGAAATTAAGATGCATCTACATTTACAGCTTTGTTTGGGATTTACCAGCAGTGTCACCTCACCTTTGAATAAGCTGGAACATTTTAGAAAGCTGTGGACTGATAGCTCTGTGTGAGAAAAACTTGTCACAAGAAATTAAGATTGCACTTCTTATACTAGAACAAAAACACATAACAAACCTAGTAATAAATGGTACCCCCAAGCAATCAAACCGCCAGTCCTAACCCCAAAGTTTGCTTACTGACTTATTTTCTGTATTAGCTTAAACCCAGCTGATTGATTCAAACTGTACAACTTGTATTTTTCAAGGTGTACAGGGTAAACAGAATATGAATGAGGAAAATGATTGCTTGTAATTTTCAAGAAGCAGTTCTGTAAAGCAGTTGAATTCTGTGGAGAAAATGCAAATGACTAAGTCTATCCTCATGTTGTTTTAATTGTTTTTTATTTTTTACCTGCATGTAGGCACTTGTTATCACAAATTCTGCTAGGAAGACTTCTACTGTGGGTGAGATTGTGAATCTGATGTCTGTGGATGCTCAGAGATTCATGGACTTGGCTACCTATATAAACATGATTTGGTCCGCACCTCTCCAGGTGATACTAGCGCTGTACTTGCTGTGGCAGGTGAGCATTGTGTGTTGTTTCCTGTTTTGACTTTGGCAGTGTGCTGCTTCCATGATTCTGTGGCTGCACACAGCTGTTGTTCAGACCACGGGAGGGTTTGCAGCAGTGAGGGGAAGGTGCTGTTTATTAGGAAGCCGTTCGGAGCTGCTTTTGTCACTGCCGTCAAGAAGGGAAGGCAGGAGGTTCTGCATTCACGTCTGAGTTCATGTGGGGAGGATGCAGAGGGGAGCTGTTACCTTTTGGGGCACTGCAGTACCTGGGGTATCTCACTTGTCCCTTGGTTTAACTGAAAGTGGTCTTGGTTCTTGAGTCACCATATGAGATGTTTGCTGTTTCTAGTTCACACAGCACTGGGCTGATTCTTCTTCAGAAGAACAGACAAATCAGCAAAAAGTGGAAAGTGTTAAAACATATTTGTGTGTGTGTGCATAGAGAGGTATTTGGAGAGAGACTGATCTACGTGTACCTCTAAATGGGGGCTATATATGTATGTTTGTTTCAAAAGTCAGAGTATATAGATACTAACCTAAGCCCCTACTTGATCCTCCTGTTCTTCCTTCCCCCAAGCTGAAAACCTGTTTCAGAATGATTTTCTGTAGTGTATGCAGTTTGGTTTGAGCCAAGATTTTGAAAAATGAGTTTGAATAAATGCTTACAACTACGAACTTTCCAGAATTTAGGTCCTTCAGTGCTGGCAGGTGTGGCTGTCATGATACTTCTGGTTCCAATAAACGCTGTGATGGCAATGAAGACAAAAACTTACCAGGTTAGCACCTCTATATAGTGCTTTTAAGAAACATCTGTTCTTTGACTTGTTCCTGGAGGTTTTTCCTTTTATTTTTTTCCCATCCATCTGTCTATCCCTTAAAAAAAGGGAAGGGGAAGAAAGGTCGGAGGTGTTGTGTTTTCAGAATAAACAAACTCATACATTTTTCAGCCTTATAGCTGATCTGTACGTAATGGTCTAAAAACTTGAAGTAGTGAAGACCAAGGTAGCACTTTAGGCAGCTTCATGAGATGTCCAGTGACTGAATTGGAATTAGTTCCGTTTTTAAATTGCCTAAGAACTAAAGTGCAAATGTAAACTACTGTCTGCCTAATGAACCTGAATGAATGAAATATTCATGTTTCCAGGATGTGTGGCTTGTACTTTTTTTTGTTTGTTTGTTTCCTGGGGAGATGAGGAAGGGGAAGTCTTAGTTGTTGGCTGTTTCTGATCCCTTGTTGATTTTATTTAGTGGGGATCAGTTTGTTACAGAGTGCACGTAAATAAGTGTAGACTCAAACTCAAGTTTTCTCCTGCAAAAACTACTTCCAACAGCCCCACCACATGCTTTGTGGTACAGACTTCACTATTGACTGAATTTGCTGAATGTCAGAGAAGATGGATGTGTTAAAGTGAAACCTTAGCTAGAAGTTCATTAAAACATGCTACAGCATTTGGTTCCTGCAAGGGAGAATGAGGGGCACGTGCCCTGCCACAGCCAGGGTGTCGCAGGTCTGGGATCGCTGTACAGTAAGTTCTGCTGGCTGAGTCAACAGCAGCTCAGCCTTGCACTGCCCTCATTAAAATATTTTAGGAAGATGGACACTTAAGAATGGCTGATGGAAAGCTTTTTGCTTTAGTACAACATCAGAAAGCCACTGATAGTGCTGAAAATGAAGCAAAATCAAGTTTGGTCTAAGGTTAGATGCAAGCTGCACATCTTATAGTGGCTTATTTTTTAACGGCATATTGTACCTGAGTCCCAGGGCTTCCTAATGCAGGGTTAATCATACTTAAACCAGTGCCACAATTGTTTTGATCTTGGTTTGGATTTGTATTTACATGAAGCATTCTTTTAATAGGTTTAAAACGTCTTGTTAATTCTGCATATTTGTTTGTTCAGATACTATCTGAGATTTCCTGCTTGGGAAGCTAGTAAGCTTTTGATGATAATGAGGTAAATTTGCCATTGCAAAATAGAAAGCTCAGAACTTTGAGGTTCTGCCAAGTATTGTGCTCTGTTAATTATTTTTTGCAATGTTGTTTTTAGGTGGCTCAAATGAAGAGCAAAGACAACAGAATTAAGCTGATGAATGAAATTCTCAATGGGATTAAAGTTCTGAAACTTTATGCTTGGGAATTAGCCTTCAGAGAGAAGGTATTAGAGATCAGACAGAAAGAACTCCAAGTCCTAAAAAAATCTGCTTACCTTGCTGCAATGGCAACCTTCACTTGGGTTTGTGCTCCGTTTTTGGTAAGTGAAACAAATCTAGAAGTCTTCTCTCATTTTAGGAATTGTGCTTTCCAAGGCAGCACTTGAGGACTTCTTTTGGTTTTTTTTAAAATGAATTGAGTCAAAATGCCCTCCAGAGTGGTGGGTCATTGAACACTTAGGGGTCCACTTCTCTATGGAAAGGCACCACTGTTTTCTCTGAAACTCAGTAACATTCAAGCTGGATGTATTCTAGAAGTTAATGGCCGAAGTATTGCAAATAATAACCTCCTCTGCATCCCCTCCTATTTTTGGTAGAGTACCTGAGGAACCTAAGATGAAATGTATGGTCAGATTTAGGAGAGTAAAAAAATCCATTATTTCAACGTGTTTCTGCGAGCAGCAGGCCCTTAAGAGTTCCTGATTGATTGGGATGTTGTGCTCTGGGAGTGTCTCTGGCCAGGGTTCTCCAGGATCTGTTTAAGAACAATGTGGAAGAGGCAAAGCCATTTTGTAGCCTGAGATGGCTTCAAATTCTTACGTAAATTAAAAAAAAAAATCCATGAGATGTGAAACATCCTTCCCGTGTTTGTGGTTGGCTTACATTTAACTAATGCAAGGGAGAGAAGAGTGAGATCACATCAGACTTGCTTCAGACCCTATTAGAACAAGGGGCCATTGCTCTTGTCTGCAGAAGCAATTAAAAGCCATGACTACATTAGGATAAAATATGTGCTGGTCCAGTTGAAGGTGTTTAAGTGTACTTTCCAGTCTCAGATTCCTTCCCTGCAAACACTTTTAGTGTTTACATTATGCTGTGGGCATGATGAAAGGCAGAGAAGCAGTGCCCTGGATAGGAAGCATCTGCTGCATTCTTAAGTGAATGCTTTTCTAAAAGAAGTCTTGAGATTATCTTAATAGAAATACATTATTAAATGAAATTTCTAAATAAAGCTCTGCAGGTGGACTCCCTAATGCTGTTCTGTGGAGCCTGAGAAGACAGATTGGTGTAACGTGTAGCTCTGTTCCAGCACACATGGGGGATGTATGGCTCTGGCTCCATGGGAGCTTTGCCCCTGGGGCACAACCGAAGTGCAAAGCTGCTCTTCAGCATCTTGTTTCTTGGATGTTTGGGGGATTTTGTACGTTTTGATGAAAAAATTATTGCAAGTACCTACTTGAAAGCACTTTTGACATTCAAAACTTTTATTTCCTCTACTCCTTCCCCTCTTTCCATGGCCAGGGTTTTTAAAAACATTGTTTAATAACAGTGCCAGGGTACTCGTTTTGCAGTACCTCCCCTGCTGCTGTGTGTGCTGGTAAGGGTGTGTTTCAGACTAACTGCTGGTAACACAAGAGTGCAGACATGCTGCTTGTGAGGCTGTTCTTTGGACCCTGTCTTGTTTCTGATCTCCATGGGAGGGCTTTCTCCCTGGGATGTGGTTGTGCAAACTCTAAGGGCTGTACAAACAAGCTCCTGTACAAAGCACAGCCGAGTCAGCTGCTGCACCAAGAACAATACATGTCTTCACAGCAGTCAGATTATTTAACAGAAATACTGATGTCTTCAGTGGATGCTGTGCTTAGATGAGACTGTTCCTTTGGTGGAGTGCTCATTATTTCAAGTCTTTTAGGAGGGGGGAAGCCAGAGGTTTATCTACCTTGATTTCTTGTTTTGACTGGCAGTCTGTAGGAAAAAGCTGCTGGATCTTGTGATATACTGAGGTATGAGTGGTATTATCATGGAAGGAAACACTATGAAGTTCTGAAAGTAAACGTCTGGTTTTACTTAGTTTGTTTTAATTTTACTATAATTTATTCAACACATTAAAAAAAAGTAAATGGATTTTTGGAATTATTTTTATAGCTTAGGGTTCATGATAAAAATGGTTCAGCGTAATTTTCTTGTTCAGTATGAAACTGAAACAGTTCACAACAGAAAAGCTTCGTTACTAAAAGGCTTCATCTTTGTAATGCAATAACATTTCAAGTTTCTTGGAAAATGGTCTGTCCATGATAAAGTGGGCTGTATTTGGAAATCTAGGGTTGTGGAAGTCTCTACAAAATATAAAATAGGTTAGTATTGGGGTGCTTCTAAGTCTTCTGTCAATATATGTTACTGATCCAGTATCTGATACTATGAGGAGTGCCTTAAAACTGAAAGAGATCAGGAAAAAGGACCAGTGGTCATTTCTCTACTTACCTTCTCCTGCTGTGTGACCTGGGACATCCGTGGTTTCACCTTTGCTGTGTGAAGAAAGTGAGCACTTACACTTTTCCAAGAGGAGCCGTCAACTTCCTTCTACAACAGCAGATTTAAATCATATGGTTTTTTTGCAAAAAGTGTTGTCAGGAACAAGAAGGTTATCAGAACATTCCTCTTTCTTTGATTTATAGTCCTGTGATCCCTGTTGTCAGACCGTGTACCCGAGCTGGTGGCTTTGAGGCGCGGTACCCTCGCTGTAACCCTTTGCTTTGTTTCAGGTGGCCCTGTCCACGTTTGCTGTGTATGTCACCATAGACAAGAACAACATCTTGGATGCTCAGAAGGCCTTTGTTTCCCTGGCATTATTCAACATCCTCAGGTTTCCTCTGAACATGCTTCCTATGGTTATCAGCAACATAGTAGAAGTAAGACTTCAGTCATTAACCGGTGTTTGTGTGCAGAAGGAGGCCCTGGGGGGAAGGATCACATTCCCCTGCTTAGAGAATGACCTCTGGGGGAATTTGGCCACCTCTGGAAGGGGCCTTGCAGTTCCTGTGTGTTAAGTGCTGTGCAAGTGAAATAATCCCAGTTATGGTGGATGTTCCTGACATCACCCATACTTCTGGTGGGTTGGGAAGTGGAAGTTTGATGACAATCTAAGCAACTATGCAGTGGATTTAAGGAGGGATTAGGGGTGCATAATAATGATAAAATGTGTATGTGGCACAAAACAGTGAGCACTTAAACGTAACAAGCAGAGTATAAATAGCTTTGCATCCTTTTTCCATGCAGGCCAGTGTCTCCTTGAAGCGCCTCAGGGTGTTCCTGTCTCATGAGGAGTTAGATCCTGACAGCATAGTCAGGGGTCCCATCAGAGAGGGTGAGTTTCTTTGCCTGTTGCAAATCAGTGTGTACAGGTTTTGGGTGGTTTCTTTTGCTTTCTATAACAAATTTATTGCATTTTTGGTGGGTTTCACTGATAAATTTGAGCCAGAAAACAGAGAAGGGAGTTTGTAAAATGAAAATTATATAAAGGTGGTTCTTCCTTCTCAGATAGTTTCTTTCCTTTCCACAACTGATTTTGCAGTGCTGGAGATGCAGCTGAATTAGTTGGTATCTCTGTGTAGCTGACATTCATGTACCTCTTGGTTCCTGAGTAAGGGTAACCTTGGAACCTCTGCTGTCTTGCTAAATTCAGTAAAAGCAGAACACAAGTTTTTGGTAAGCAGTGGGTTGTTGTTGTTATGAAAAAGTAGCTTTATTCCTCTGCCCTTGTGTGTTTGGATTGGCTTCTGTGGCAGGATCCAGAGCACACAATTTAGCTTTATGCATTGGTACTTCTATAAATACGAGTTTTCTCTTTGCAGCTGAAGGATGCATCGTTGTGAGGAATGCAACGTTTAGCTGGGCCAAAACTGATCCTCCTTTGCTGAACAGGTAAGGATTGGTACCCTTCATTCCACTCCATAATCTTGCTGCATAATAAATGATCTATATTTGAATTATAAAGTACATATGGAGAAGAGTTTGTTACCATAAAGAAAGAGAACAAGTATCATCAGTTCTACATATTTTTTTTTTTTAAATTGGGGCTTCATGAACTAGAGGGGTTTACAGTTTATTGCAGTTATGGAGTGCTTGAAGGGGGGCAACAGGAGATGCAGGGATGTGGGAAGAGAGAGCTGCAGGGGATTTCAGGTGCTTGCTCTGTGCTGCAGGTGGGATCAGCTCCATCTAGAGGATGCAGCCAGCTCTGGTCC
This sequence comes from Daphoenositta chrysoptera, assembly GCA_013397915.1. Classification (NCBI taxonomy): domain Eukaryota; kingdom Metazoa; phylum Chordata; class Aves; order Passeriformes; genus Daphoenositta; species Daphoenositta chrysoptera. The sequence continues at coordinate 660,254 of VZRO01001393.1, read as the reverse complement.
CTCCTGATGGCTCCATTTTACTGCCTGATTCTCTCTGTGCTCTGCTATCCTTGATCCCAGGCTGCAGAAGGCAAACAGTGATGCAGCTACAAGCTGTGTCTTCCCTGTGCCCTGTTCCCTTCCTTAACTTTGGCTGCTTTTTCTTGGGCTTTAAATAGCAAATTCTTTGGGACAAAAATGCTGTATTTACATTTGTGTTCATAGGACACTTGCGAGAAATCTTGGCAAGGTTGGGTCACAGTGCCTTTTTCTTTCTTTTTTCTTCCCTTTTGACAAATTACATATTAAGACAGTATGCTCTAAATATGAGGAGAACTGGGTGCTTCCTGAATAAGAGGTTTGGATTTTCAAACAGTTACAGGTTCAGTGCTGAGTCAGTATTTGCAGTGGGTGTTCACACTGCAGCTGGTTTTAGATGGGCAGTTCAATTGACTGTTTAACTACTGGGGTGTGCCAGCAAACAAGGCTGAATTATGTGCACTTTATTTCAGCATTAATTTCACTGTTCCTGAAGGCTCCTTGGTGGCTGTTGTTGGTCAAGTTGGCTGTGGAAAGTCTTCGCTGCTGTCTGCATTACTGGGGGAGATGGACAAAAAGGAAGGCTACGTGGTTGTCAAGGTGTGACATGTCTGAAGAACTGTTCAGCTATTTGTGGGTATTGCCAGATTTCTAGATTTCCAAGTAGTGTGAAGAGGGAAGAGACAGTCTTTCAAATGAATGCACTTTATAGCCAGATTTCCTGGCAAACCATGTATCTGCCTTAGCCTGCGCTCTGTGCCATTGCCTGCTAAGCCTTGACCCCACAGCATCCAAATCTGTTGGTGTCGGATTTAGCCAAATAAAACCATGGAGGTCTCAAAGATGAGTGTTCTGGTGAGTCTTGTTAGCAGCTGGGTGTGAGATGGGAAGACCCTGTTACATACTCTCCAAGGAAGAGCAGTGTTGGGTTCTACCTTCTTAGACATCAGAGAATTACAAGGAGAGAGGGTGCACCCAGATATCTGAACATGGGAAAAGCTGCTGTTGCAGTTTGTTCTTTCTTAGACATCAGAGCTGTACAGAGCTAACAGAGAAAAAAATAACCTGGAAAGAAAATTACTTTAAGAGCAAAACAAATACGTTGCATTTAAAAGTCTGTAGGTTTGGCCACCTCCAAAATTGTTGTGGAAAAATAAAGTAGTGGAGATCTGAATCACTAGTTATTAGTGCAGACGGAGAAAGCAGAACTGATACTCACAGCAAAATACTCTGCATTATCTCAGTCTCTTCCTTTGAAGTGACTTTTATATGAAAACCACTTCCTCTGCTTTCTGCAGAAATCTCTTGGCAGGGGTGCATTTGTTAAACACTTGCATTCCAGATTAAGCTCTTTTGTGCAGGACATAATTTATAATTGTATGAAAGAAGTAATGACTTTTGACATGCAGTAATTGTGCAAACGTTCTCTAAACAAATGTTTCCTCCAGGTTTATGTTAATCGTATTTTGTTTGAAGTCCTTTATTTTCCACCAATGCACTTTGTTACCTTCACTTGTAGAGAGGATTATAAAAATAACATTTTGGAGGAGGCCGTAGCCCAAGAAGTGCTTTGTTTGGAAATGACCGTAGGTAATTTGTGAGGTGATTAGCACTGCCTGCCTCACAAAACCCTGCTGTGCTTTGACTCTCTGTGCAGACTCTTAGTCTAGAGTACTGAACTTTACTTTTCTTGCAGGGCTCTGTAGCCTACGTTCCTCAGCAAGCCTGGGTCCAAAACGCAACTCTGGAAGATAACATTATCTTTGGAAGGGAGATGAGTGAGAGCCGATACAAGCGTGTGATTGAGGCTTGTGCACTGCTGCCTGATATAGAGATTCTTCCTTCAGGAGACAAAACAGAAATAGGAGAGAAGGTATTTCAATACCCGCTCTGCCATAACAATGCCATTGCTGGTAGTTAAGGCTGTGTGACTTTTATTTTACTTTATCTCAAAGATGTATTGAATTTAAAACATTCAGAGCAGAAATCCTCTAGAATAAGAGGCAGATTTGAACAGTGTGTTTTCCTTCTCTTTAAGCCTCAAAGGAGAGGAAACCTATCCTGAGTTAGAAATGTAAAACCATCTTGTAGTGACAGTTTTTAATTGTTTCTAAGTTGCCATGGTCATAGAGCAGAAAAATATAGAAACAGGAAGAGAAAAATCTTCTGAACACTTCAGTTTCATTAAAAACAAGCAAATACCCCTCCAACCCCAACCTCCACCCAGAGAATCCGAACCACAATTGACAAAAACAACCATCACCCCGAATCTGGCCCTTGGTTACCACAGCAAGTGTGGTGTGGGGTTTGTGACTGGCAGGGGTGTTGCAGAGCTGTGCGGTGGAAGCAGGACCCAGTGCCCTGTGCCAGGAGCTGGTGGGGCTGTGTGGCTGCTCTCAGGGGCTGGGACGGGCGCTCTGCTGGCCGGGTCCGGGGGCTGCAGCCCCCCGTGAATAAAGCTGCAGCTTTATCTTCCTCACTGGTCAGCAGGCAGTCACACTGTGGAGTGTGAACAGAGTTTGCTTCTTAAATCAGGGGCAGCAGAAATACAGCTGAGAAGAAAAGTAGCTTCTGAATGTACAGAGTTAGGTAGGTCAATCAAGGTTAATTGCTTTATAAGACTAGCTAACATTATTTTTTTTTGGTTAGCTGTTTACTGTCATTGAGAACAGAATAGACGTGCTTCCTTCCAAGAGGATTGTGACTGATTGCATATGCTATTGTGGTAATGAAATTATTTGTGAGATCTGTTTCATGCAACGTTGAAATTCCTCTAATTTAAATAAACCACCTTTGACCTGTGTCTTTCATAAACTGTATCAAGACATCTTTCTTAGCTGTAAATAAAGGATCATGTTTTCTTGTTTCCCCAGGGTGTGAATTTGTCCGGAGGACAGAAACAGCGAGTCAGTCTTGCTCGGGCAGTTTACTGCAATGCAGATGTCTATTTACTTGATGATCCTTTGTCAGCTGTTGATGCTCATGTTGGGAAACATATTTTTGAAAAAGTTATTGGACCAAAAGGAATCCTGAAAAATAAAGTATGTTATAATGTCTCTAGAGAATGCTTTTTCTTGGCTGTGTTCAAATGATTCCAAGTTTGTCAGGTTGCATATTTAGGCTTTTGTTTTTAACATCTGAAAAATGAAAGGATACTTCTGCAATTTTTAGAGGACTTTTATAAAGCAGTGAGTTTTTTGTAGTGAAAGGTGCTTTGGTTTCAGTAATTCAAAATTATTTAATGGAAAAATCAAGACAATTTTCTCTTAAAAATGCTGCATGCCTGTCCCTCATTACTATTCTATTATGCACAGAATTCAAGCAGTAAAGAGCAGTAGTCCAACCATGGTATTCAGTAATCTGAGATGGTAGAAACCCTTTATTTCTCTTTTGTCTTTTAGACTCGGGTTTTGGTAACGCACGCAATCAACTATCTGCCTCAAATGGATACAATTCTGGTAATGACTGATGGAGAAATCTCGGAGATGGGCTCCTACCAGGAGCTGCTGGAGCAAGATGGGGCTTTTGCCGAGTTTCTTCGTACATATGCTAATGCTGAACAAACCGTGGAGAACAGTGGTAAGCTCATAAATAAACTCTCTTGATATCTGTCATGTTAATAAGGGACTCCTGTTAAAGGAAAAACAGTAGTACTGGTAGAAAAGTTAAAAGAAATTACTATTTCATGTGATTGCCTATATAGGTAGCGGTGCTTATTTCTTGAGGGTATTGAAGGTTGAGGTTAAACACACATTCTTTCTTAAAAACGGGAAAATGTGTTGCAGATCTGTAGTAAAATTTCCTCTCAGTACAAAATTCAGATGGTAGTGAGACTGCATGAAGGCCAGCTGGGGTTTATACACCCTTGTGTCTCTGTTAAGTTGTGTCTGCTTTATGCAGCTAATTCCTTTGGGGATGGGGAGGAGGAAGAAGCAGCTCAGTGTTCTCGGTGCTGTCCTTGCCTCCTGCTTCTGCTTTACCAAACAGCTGTAGAGCTGCACAGGTGCAGGAATATATTTTAGATTTATTTTTCTTTTATCTACAGACAGTTGCAGTATTGGATTTTAATAGGGGAGCTTAGTCTTGTCTCCAGCCTGTTTTCTTCACTCTCTTGCCTGAGGCGATTTCCTGACACTCCTGCTGAGAAGAGCAAGCAACCCCTGCACGGTGCTGGCTGGGGTTAAGTGGTTGACACGTGTTTGGTAGCAGATGCTGAGTGCTGCAGACAAGGCTTTGGGAACAAGGAGGGACCTGAGCCTGCTTTTTGCTTCATCTTCCATTTGTAAAACTATCGGTTCCTTCCCATTCCCTAGAGGGAACACAGAGCTGTTTTTTGGTGTAATCCTCGTGTGTCCATCACGGGCCAAATGGAAATGGTGCCACATTTACCTGCACTGATGCAGCTGGGAAGTGTTAAAGAGGTGTTGAAGGGCTTCCTTTGGCAAGGAGCTGCTCCTGGTGCTCATCTCAGCGTTGCTTGTGGGAGGGCTGTGATGGTCTGCCTTGCTCTCCGAAGGTCCAGGCTGGCACCAGACTGCCCCTGGGGTCTGTGAGTGGGCAGGGTTTGTTTCCTGCCAGTGCAAGGTGGCATCTTCTCCTGGCTCCCTCTTCCAAGGAGTTGGATTTGGAGGTGGTCTGTCCCCTCGAGGCTCCAGCAGTGCAGGCTGCCCTGCTGAGGGCTGGCATTCCTCTTGGAAAGGTCCCGTGGCAGTCCCAGGTGTTGCTGTGCAGTCTGGGGTGCTGGTCTGGGTGGATGCTCTAAACAGCAGGTGCTGCATGGGTGGGTGTCTCACTGTGGGGAGAGATTCTGTGGAAGCAGAGTCAGGTTAATTTCTGTGTGTGTTCTGTAGGTGCTTCTGTAGCTACTTGGGGCACAGTCAGTCTTGTTGGAGTCTTCAGCGTATGTGAAATTCGTAGGCAGATTAACCTTCTCTGTGCTTCCCTAGGCAGTTAACAAGTTGACTTTAATATGAAGATTTGCCTCATTTAATAACCTTGTTCGCTTAGTCCTTGTCTCCTCCCATTTTCAAATGTGGAAAAGTAGGCTTGAAATCCTTTTCATTAAACTAAATTACTTTATTTTTCCATTTAATTATTGAATTTTCTTTTGGAAAGTGAGCCAGTGCTTTATCTTTTGCCATGGTTCTCTGCGGTTTTCAACTAAGAGGCACTTCTAACTTCAGTACCATGCTGGTGATCTGGAGGAGATTGCTGCATCACAGGGTTGGCCTGTTTGCAGCAAATTTGTTCATCAGTTCTAGTCAAGTGATCTTCTGCCAATGGTAGAATGTGAAAAGTAGAGGCATTTTTTGTCTGATTCATAGGGATAATATTGTTATTTATTGCATGTGTAAAGGTCAGTGTTACTAAGAATCACAGGCTCTGTGAAGGGAGTCAGGCTGGAGGGTGTCTGCATGCCCACTGCCAAAGGGAGGCTCCCGTGTGTCCGAGCACTCTGGGCTGGTGCTTCCTGGCTGGAGAACATCTGCTGCTCCAAGGGTGGGAAAGCCTCTCCTCCTACCCAGCCCCTGAGGTTTGGCTGCAACTCTGGACCCTGTTGCCTCTCAGCCTTTTTCTCACTTTGGATTCCTGAGGGTTACCTCTGCCTTTCCCATCCTCAGCTTCATGGGGTTTCTTCTCTGTGTGGGAAAACTGTGTTTGTGGATTGGGATTAAAAATAGGTCCATTTCAGCAAATTTGGTTCTGCCTTGGGTTTTGTGGTTTAGGTTGTTCTCCTTGGATGTGGGGTTGTAAAGAGTGAAAATGGTAGAGTGTGTTCTGGAAAAAAGTTAATTATATATGCTTTTAGAGTCAGAACCTTCATTAGAAGGAACGATTCAGCCTCTGGAAACAGGTAACTGTTTGCCATGTGGCTTTATATTAGTGCTTGCCTTGGAGTAATATGAGTAGCTGCAGTTTATTTACAAGAGACTGAGTCATTATTAGAAGAATTTTATCGGCACAGTAGAAGGTATTTGCATGGTTTGCATGTCCTTGTTTGTGTGAGCTGCAGCAGTTGGTGTGGCAGCTTGTAGGTAACTCAACAGCAGCAATTCTGTATCTCAAAGGCATCCATGAGGAAACTTTAAAGATGCACCCTGGACCTGGAAGTGCAGTGAATGTACCAAGAGAAGCGTCGTTCAGGATTGAGACCTGAGGGTCCCTTTTGTTCTCAAATGTGTATTCAGCACTCACAGCTGTTCCCTTTTATAATTTCTGGGTACTTTTTTCTGCAGAACTCTCATCAGAGGGCTTATACCCTAAGTGCATATGTCAGATTTTACTGTGGTAGTCTTGAGCGTTTTTTGTTCTCAGAGCTAAATGCAGTATAAGCAAAAAATCTTGTAGCCTACAACATGAAATCAAATTTGAGCTTTTAGGGGAGGATGGTTTATTTGTGGTTTTGTTTTCTTCAGCAATGTTCTAAAGCACTATGTTGCTGGAATGCTTGCTGTTTTTCATATGGGAACCTTTCAAAACAAATGCTGTCAGGTGCTTAAAATAACTAGCAGTCCCACCTTGGTTGGTCCTTATTCATATAAATAAGAACTAAGTAATTGAACCTTTTCACATTCTCTGCATTTTGTTTTTTTAAGACCACGCTGAATAATTTATCTTTGGGCATTTAGAGTAATGAACCAATATTCAGTTTGCAGACACAGAAGTGAAAGCAGTCCACAGTTAATGTGTTGATGATCTGTTTTTATGCATATATTTTGCTTTAGTATAAAAACATGAAAACGTCAGACTCTAGATCTACACAAATTTTCCTGAATAGCTTTTGAATATATTCAGGTGGGTGTCTTTGCATAAACTATGCATAGATCCCTTAAAAATGCAAAACTCCTTGTTGCAAATTCCGAATTAACTTTCATACATGAAAACAGAGTTCCATTTACTGACAGTTAACATTTTAGGAGTCAGACATTTGGTTTTTATAAGGAAAATTGACATAACTTGAACTTAGAAGTTTTACTCATGGCACTGTATTACACTGAATTAAAATGTTCTAAAAAGGTTAATATTTCAAGCTGCCAGGTTTTCTGGAGTGTTTTAGACAATTGTCGCGTGTGTGCCGCATCTTGGTACAAGCGGGATGTTGAGGGATAGCAGTTCATGGAAAGATCTCTTGCTTGAAGTCACCTGATTCCTACAGTTGCCTAAAATACCAGGCTTTTGTACATTTCTTCCTGCTCAGCTTTGCAGGAAGACTCAAAGTTACTAGCATATGCCTGCTGTTCTTAAAGCTTCACTCCATCATTTACAGAATGTCTTCTCATTGCATTTTAAAAGAAAAATAATTTTAAACTAACTATGTAGAAGCTGTGGTTTGAAAAGGAGTGGCTGGAGTGTTGGGTTTGTGTCCATGGAGGGGGTCACACGTGACTTGGTACTGCATGCTTGAACATAAAGTATGTCCTCATAATTATATGACATTATTATTACTGACCTACATGTGCTACAAAAATAAATGTTCCCTGTCTTGGCAATTAACCCTGTTGGGGGTTGAACTAAACTGATTTGTTCACCTGGTCAATTTTCTGTTATTATCTGTAAATACTTGTGTTCCCTGCTTTGTTTGCATATTAAGATTGCAGCTGGCAATTAGGATTGAAATGAAATGCTTGTGTCTCTCTTTGCCTAACCATTTTCATGTTTACTTTTACTTTTTCACCCTTTCAGATACAAACAGTCCATCTGCAAAGGAAGGCAAGCCTATAGAAAATGGAGTCCTTGTGAATGAAGCCCCTGGAAAGCTGATGCATAGGTTTGTGTTCTCCTTTACTTTTTTTTTCCTCTTTCCCCCCATCCTTTCAATACAGTCACTCAGATGTGGATAAACAGCAATTTGATGGTTATGGTATTTTTTTGAGGGAAATTTATCATGCTGGATCCAGCAGCTGAGAAAGGCAAAGCTGCTGCTGTTCTGTGGTTGCAGGTCCAGCAGCAGGAAATGCTCCAGCAGGCACCACATAAACACAGCACCCCGTGGCCTCATCCAGGCTGCTCTCTGGCTGAGCAGGGATGGGTTTGCTGCTGGGAATTACTGGTGTCCACACAAGTGGGATCCCTGCAGTGGGAGTGCTCAGTCTCAGTCTGCCTGGGAGCTGCCCCTGGCACGTGCCAGTTGAACCTCTGGGGCTACAGCCCCATTCCAGGCTGGTGCAGACTGTTGCACATCCGTGTCTGCACACACACAGCTCTCATGATATTCTTCCCATGTGAAGAAAGTCTGGTGTTGTAGCAAGATATGTGGGTTTGGCTTGCATAAAAGGGAGAGTGTTTTATTGGCTAGTCTGGCTTTTGTGTGTGTTCCCAAGGCTTCTGCATTTGACAGCTGTCAGATGGGACCAAGTGCCAAGTGGACCTTTAGTCTGACCTAATGCAGCTGTTATTATGCTTGCAGTCACTCTGATAAAACCTTTCCAAAACCATCTCCTAGTCTATGCCTTATTCTTATGGTGCTCTAGAGACAGTGTATTTCTGGAAGCTAAGGAGTGCCTGGGAGTTAAATGGCCTGTTTTGAGGTGAGTGCAGGTACCCTTTTTGTCCTCCAGCTGCTGCTGTGCTGATGATGGGGTTTGGAAAGGCTGTTCTTGATGGTCACAGCATTTTTATTTGTGGAGTGTGATTGTGCAACCAAGACTTCTTCATCTGCCGACTCTGTTACGTGGGCCTGAACATGGGTAGTGGGCCCTGGCTGCTGTCAGGGTGCCCTGAGGGCAGGGGGAGGCCTGAGTAACCCCTGCCCCGTGATGGCTGCTTGGGACATCTCCGTCGGAGTGTAAACCACTGACTTGGGGCTGTGCACTGTCAAAGCCTACTTGTGAGATAAACACCTGTCCTGTGTCAAGCTAAGACTGAAAAATAAATGTCTTCAACCAGGCAGCTCAGTAACTCTTCAACGTACAGCAGAGACACTGGGAAGCCACAACACCAGAGCAGCACAGCAGAGCTGCAGAAGCCACTTGCTGAGAAGAATTCCTGGAAACTGATGGAGGCTGACACAGCAAAGACTGGGAGGGTAAGGTCTCCAGTTGCCACTTCTGTGCCCTCTTTCAGTTTTGGAAAAATCTGTTTCAGAAGAAAATACCTTCTGAAGACCATGTAACTGGTGTGAGAACGGGCTGAGCGAATTCTTGAACTTGCTGCTTGTTGTGTAATAGCTGATGGAAGTGTTGCTGTGCCCTCTGCTCCCAAACCTGAGCCCCATGTTTGCCTGCGGAAAGAATGTCGACACAGAACTTCTGTGTGAGATGATGGGCCTGACCACATCAAAGTTTAGAAGGAGAAATGAAAACCTTGCAGCTATTTCTTGGAGAGAGGTTGTGACAAATTAGGTGACTTAATGAAAACTGCCCTTCACTGTAAGGAGCTGCAATTGACTCAGATGAATTTAAGCCAGGTTTCCACTGTACACATAAGTATCTAATCCCAGGATACCCAGGGCTTTCTGAGAAACCTGAGACTGAGGTTCCTGGGAAAGTGGCAGTTACACCTCCTAGCAATGCTGCTTGAATCCAAGCTTGGATTGCTTGTTGCTGGTTAAAGATAGATCATAGGACACAAGCCATGTGGAGCAAGGGTTGGTTTGAAGGCTTTATAATCTTGTGGTACAAAGAGAGAGCCAGAAACTGGGACTCCTCAGTGAAGTTTTTGGCTCTGCTGCTGATGCTCTGTGTTACTTCAGGCAGCTCCCTCCCTGCTCCTCCCTTCCCTTGGATGACAAGGGAAGGATGATGTGTGCCTGCCCTGAGGGAATGTTGGATTTGGCATGTCTCCATAGAATGCTTTGCAGCATGTGTTCCCAAGCAGTGGCTCTCTGGAGTGCAGCTGCTGTGTTTTCATGGCCTGATGGAGGGATACTGACTTTAAATAGGCCTGGGAGAAGGGGGAGTTGCTGGTTTTGAAACTTAGGTGCAAAATGAGCATTTCTTTTTGTCTTCTGTCTTTAGGTAAAGGCAACAGTGTACTGGGACTACATGAAAGCAATTGGACTCTTTATGTCTTTCTTGGCCATTTTCCTCTTTATGTGTAATCATATAGCCTCCTTGGCTTCCAACTACTGGCTGAGTTTATGGACAGATGATCCTGTTATCAATGGGACACAGCAGAACACAACTCTCAGATTGGGAGTATATGGAGCTCTGGGAATTTCTCAAGGTTTGCTTGGATTTGTGTATTTTAAGATTTGCTGATTCAGTGTTTCTAATGATTTTGGTGCCTGCAGCAGCATTTTGCTAAGGATTTGAATGTGGGTTTTTGTAGAAAGATGATAAACCCAAATTTAGAAAAAAACCAAGAAAACCAACCTATAAAATTACTCAGTTAGTAAATGTGGTTTTTCTTTCATTTGTACAAAGTGAGAAGTGTTTTGCTGGCTGATGAACCAGAATTGTGACAAAATGTCTGATCTGAGAAGTGTCTCCTTGGCCTGTCAGCAGACTGTGCTGGCCTGGTGTGCAGGGGCAGTTTGTCACCAGAGACTGTGGCTGTGCTGCCTCTGTGCAGCCCCAGCCTGGCTCAGCTGCCCTGGCCAGGGTTTGTCCTGGCTGCTTGTGGCTCCATCCAGGGCACTGTGGGGCGGCTGTTTCAGTGATGCTTAGTTTTGTGTCCTCTTTGTGGTGTAGAGTTTGTTTGCTCTGAAACCCAATGCCCCCAGTACCCCACTTCAGAAGTGGCATGAAAATCCCCCAATAAAAAACAAATGCCAAGTGAAAATTCAGTGATTTTTACTCAGGGAAAGTGTTCAAATATTACACAAATTTTTGTAATGGAGAAGCAACTTCTTTCATGAAAGGAATGTGATATTTTCGCTGGTTTTATTATTTTTTAATTATTTGATGTTTGCTGAATCTACCTGAAGTGAACCCTGTTTCCCAGGATTATTGTGCTAGAGACATGCTAATGCTAAATGGTGACAAAATGACGGAAATGTTTTGTGTGAGAGGTGGCAGCAGTTAAAAATGAGTCTCCTTTTCTAGGTGTTGCTGTGTTTGGCTACTCAATGGTTGTGTCAATAGGAGGAATATTTGCATCACGACACCTGCACCTTAACCTGCTGCACAACGTCCTCAGGTCCCCAATGAGTTTCTTTGAGCGCACTCCCAGCGGAAACCTCGTGAACCGCTTCTCCAAGGAGATAGACACCATCGACTCCACCATTCCACCCATCATCAAGATGTTCATGGGCTCCACGTTTAACGTGATTGGGGCTTGCATCGTCATTCTGCTGGCCACACCTATAGCTGCTGTCATCATTCCACCCCTGGGACTTGTCTACTTGTTCGTGCAGGTAAAGGGTGTTACCTGGGGGAACCAGGACCAGCAGTTGGATCCTCTGTTACTTAAGACAGTTCTTACTCTGCACTAGGAAGGATTTTAATGTGTTGGATTTGAGTCATGCTTGACTGACTGTGCTTTACATGGTTTACTGATAATCTGATGTTAGCACAGCCTTTCCTTCCTTTGTCAAGTGTAAAATGACTTCTGTGCAGAAGTAAATCCTTTAATACCTACTTTGTAAAAATGCCATTAGATTTTGTGGCAAATTTTGTACATCTTGTTGCTCAGAGCCCAGATATGGAAAACAGATGGGCTTTTCTAAAACTTCTTTCCAAACATGAGAGTAGCCTTTAGAGCGGTGTGTGTATGTATTGCTGTTTCATCAGAATATTGTCTACAGAGCAAGAGAGTGGATGGCAGCCTTTCACTCCTGTCCTGTGTGGGCAGGTTGTGCTTGCTTCATTCTGGCTTTACTCCTAGAAACTGGTAGAGCCTGCACAGATCAAAGAGAACAGCTGGGGTTTGACTTTGGCTCTTGAATTAGTCAATCCATTTGGCTCCATTAGTAAACCTTAAAGGTGGTGATGTGTGTGTTTTATACTGTTGAACTAAACTTGCTAGTAAAAGAGGAGGAAATGGCTCTGGCATGAGATGGTTTGATTGACAGTTTTTTAAAGGCAGCAGAATGTGTACAATGGTCTTTTAGGCCTAAAGGTGTTGGAGAAGGTGTGAATTTCCATGTGTCAGTTGAATCTCTGTCACTGACAGCCCAGATGGCAGGAAACTGTTTATGATTCCCCTTGTTTTTCCAGACACGATCTGGATGTAACCATGATTCTCATACTCTGATTTGCAGAGATTTTATGTGGCCACTTCGCGGCAGCTCAAGCGCCTCGAGTCTGTCAGTCGTTCTCCTGTGTATTCCCACTTCAACGAGACCCTCCTGGGAGTCAGTGTCATCCGAGCCTTTGAGGAGCAGAAGCGTTTCATCAAGCAGAACGACATGAAAGTGGATGAGAATCAGAAAGCTTATTATCCAAGCATTGTTGCAAACAGGTAACAGTGGAACAGCAGTTAACTGGGGAGGACATGAATCTGCTGGCTGTGCTCCTTATCAGTCACAGCTCTTGGCATACTTGTCCAGGGGAGGGAGGCCTGTGTGGATAAATCAGTTTCAGAGATGTTTTGTTTATACTTCCGTGATGAAATTAAAATTACTTCTGGATCTCTCATCCTTCTGAGAGTTCCTGGCTTACTTCTGGCTTATATTATTCTCAAAGTTTTGATTTATTGATCCAAATGTTCAGAAAGCAGTTGTAGTTAAGACAGGAGTTTATGCACCTGAAAGATTCATTAATTTTGGATGCCTCTAGGTGCACATGCTGCTGAAGCAGAACCTCAGATATCTTGCAGTCCCTGTGTCACTAGCAGGACACACATGCCATATTATTAATCTTACAAAAAAAAAAATGTGTGATGGACCATTTGTTGTCCACATCCCTGATCTCTGTGGGTGAAGTACTGGAAAGATGTTTTTGTGCCTTGCAGGTGGCTGGCTGTCCGTCTGGAGTACGTGGGGAACTGCATTGTCCTGTTTGCAGCATTGTTTGCAGTGATTGCACGCAACAAACTCAGTGCGGGGCTGGTTGGCCTCTCAGTGTCCTACTCACTGCAGGTAAGTTTGCCTTGTTTAAAAAGAGCAAAACCTCTGAATTGTTAGGCTGCATCAGAAAGTCAGAACCTTGATACGGCTTTCGATGGAAAACTAATACAAGGAACACAGAAAATAATAATTACAACTAGTATCTGAGAAGATGCTGGGAAGTTTCCTCTGTGCCTTCCCTGTGGGAGGGGATGTGGCCAAGCTGTCTCACCCCCTGCATCTTACAGGCGTTTAGGCTTTCCTCCTGTCCAGCACTGATTAGTTAAGATCTTGCCTGTGTTTATGCATTCCATGAAATTGCAATGCTTTGGTTGTTCCATGCTTTTCATTTATTGCAGGTAACCATCTTAGTGTAAACTGCTCTCTAACTTCTTTCCTTCTTGCAGATTACAGCTTACTTGAACTGGCTGGTTCGCATGTCATCCGAGCTAGAAACCAACATTGTTGCTGTTGAAAGAGTCAAAGAATACGCTGAAATGGAGAAGGAGGTAGGCTGGGTTGTCCACCACACTTGTGGCAGTCAGTGCCTTGTTCTGAGGTCTGGGCTGCCCACGGAATGGGTGGGACAGAGCTCGGGGCTGTGAGCGCCTGCCAGGGACAGGCTGGGTCTCAGTGGGAGGTTCCTGCTGGTGCTTTTGTGCTGTATCCACTGGTATTTACACAGTGCTAGTTAGGAAATAGGCTCTTACTTCCTGGGCTAAGCAGTGGGGCTGTGCAAATGTTTTGGTTTCCTAAATCTTTAAGCATCATTTTTTTATTTGTTTCTCTTTTTGCACTCAGTATGGGAATAAAAAGGTTTTACATTTTTTTGTTTTGATTCAAATCACATAACTCATTTAATCTGCAGTTGTTCCCTTTATGGTTACAGAGTTCCCTGGGGCTTCTCTTTGCCTTGCCTGTCACTTGAACCTGACCTGGGTCACTGTTTTTGTAACCAAACATTATGAAGACCCTTTCTAGATTTTTTTTCTTGAGTTCTGGTAGCAGACCAGTGTTTATACATTTAAAAGCCTTTTTATTTGGCATTGGCAGTGAATGCAGTGGGGTGTATTCTTTCCTTTCTCTCCTCTGTGGGAGGCTGAGGCAGCAGCTTTTTACCAGCTTATTAATGTTTTAGTGCACAGTCTCAGCTAAACTGCTTCTAGTTGCACGTGTGGCTGCCCCAGAGGTTTTCTTTTCGTGGTGGGGTGTACAGACACGTTGTGTGAATGTGTGCTGCCTGCATGATTCTGCCATTGGCAAGAGGAAAATTTATCCAGCAAGAGGGCCTTGAGGTAGCCAAGCCCTTGGCTACACACACCATTTTATCTGTCTTGAGACAATTCTCCCCCTCTCTTCTCATCACAGTTCCTTTTGCAAATTACTCACTAAGAAGGATTTTTCTTAATTGCATTCTGGGAGTCCTCCGAACCTGTGTTGGTTGAAGTAGCAGCTGATCAGAGGTGTCTGTGTGGCTCTTTCAGGCTGAGTGGAGCATTGAACAAACGGCCCCAGCCAGTAGCTGGCCCGAGGAAGGGAAGGTGGAGTTCCGAGGCTATGGTTTGCGCTACCGCGAGGACTTGGATCTGGTTCTGAAAAACATAAATGTTACCATCAATGGGGGTGAAAAGGTAATGACTCTGAATTCATAATAGAGTGTGGCAGTTCACAGGGCTGCATGCATAAGCAAAAGAGAGGTTTAACCCTGTTCTGTTACGTGTCTGGGGTTCTTGAGAACTAGAAAAGGTTCTGTGGAAGGAGCCCTGTTGTAACTGCAGATGTCGTGGGCGCTCAGCCTTTGCAAGGTGTGTTCTGCCTCATGGATAAAGAGACACTGTTGTGTAGGGCTGCCAAGTATCATTTGGCCTGGTTTCATTGGGAGGTGAGGTTTATCCTGTGTTCTCTCCCCTCCCCAGGGAATTTTGCTAATTTGTTTGCTGTAAGCAAAGAGAAGTAGGTTGCAGAGAGATTAAGTTAATTATAATCTCAGGAAAATAGCCTACAGCAGAGGGGGGAAGCCTGATCTAGTGAGGCAGAAGTTTCAAGGTAAGACTGCGGATAAAATGGGACTTGAGAGCAGATTCTCCGGATCAGGCCATGCTGATCTGTGTGTTTCTCCTCCTGCTTCCTTGCCCATGCACTCACACATGTCCCACCCCAGTCCCGTGTGGATTCTCTGATGTCTGTTAATGGTGTGATCTTGCACAGCAGCATAAAAGGTAGCTATGACAGATCTACTATCCAGCTTCCTTATTTGTGGTAGCCAACTGGGCATTTGTTTTCTCCTGAGTGCACACTTTCTACCTACAAATATGGGCAGATGGCAAGAGGTGTATCAGCCAACCAAAGTAGCAATCTTTTATATTTATTTTTAAAAAAGAGAAGAATTGATCAAGACTTCAGTCTAACTGGGAAGTAAAACATACAGTGCGAAACTGAGTGCTTTTTGTGTGCAGATAACCCTGAAAGTATGACAGCCTAGGGAAGATGTCTCGGTTTCAGGTGGAAATGCTTTAATTCAGGAAGTTGTTCTTGTATTTCTTCCCAACAGATTGGAATAGTTGGAAGAACAGGAGCTGGAAAATCCTCACTTACTTTGGGTTTGTTTCGGATTAATGAAGCAGCTGAAGGCGAAATCATTATTGATGGGATCAATATTGCAAAGATAGGGCTCCATGACCTGCGGTTCAAGATCACCATCATCCCTCAGGTAGGTGCAAAATCCTGCCACTGTCAGAACTCCTTGGGTAACAGTGCTGTTTCCATAAAGTACTGAGGAGAAAATTGTTACTCCTCCTCTGATCTGTGCTATGAAATTCAGTCACTTCAGATTGCTCTTTCATGGACTTGAAACCGAGGTTTTCTCTCTCGGCTGGTTTCAGTTTGCCTGTGCCAGGTAACAAGTAGGAGCTTGGCTGTGGCTGAGCCGTGTTGTGGAGGCAAAACCTTGGCCTGTGGGCTCAGGAGCTGGTCACTGACATGCTACAGAGAGCTCAGCCTGAGTGGGAAGGGCTGGTCCCAGCTGAGCACCTGCTTGGGACCCCTTCCTGAAGTGGGCACAGTGTGTGCTATCAGTGATGTTCTTTCAAAGAAACCTGTACATGACCATCCCAGTCTAGCCCAGCAGCTGGGGGTTTGGTAGTCCTAAACATTTGGAAATACAGCTTTATGAGCATTGGATTTAGTCTCAAGTCTTTTTGTTCTTCCTGTGCAGCCTTTATTGCATGTTCTGATTCAAAGTAAGGCTATAAAATGTGATGTTATTAATTACCATTGCAGCACGCTGGCAAAATCAAGTGAGCTCACTGTAAAAGGTTTTCTGCACCACTTCTTTTGGCAGTCTGGGGGGTACTTTGTTTACTCCTTTTGATTGCTTTGCATCAGTGTTTCCAAAGTTGTATTTCTTCTTGTCCAAGAGAAAAAAGGTGTAATTTCATTCATACTGCAGCTGAAGAGTTTTGAAATTTTTACAGATGGTTAATTCCCTAAGAAGTGGAAAGTTGACCTAGTAGTCCCTGCTGACAGAAGGTTGAGCAGGGAGGGCCTCTTTTTTAGTCTAGTGATCCAATAAAAAGAAAGATGGCTGGGGTTTGGGTGTTTTGGTTGGTTTGTTTGTTTTGCTGGGGTTTTTTTCTGAATTCATGAGTTACTGACTCATGGAAAGGTCTGGACTGAAAGAATCTGCAGAGGGCAGAGGTCAGGCCCCCAAGAAGAGTAAGGAATAAGAGTGAGGGAGAATAACCTGTTACTGGAAGAAAACGGGCCCTCACTCCTAAATTCATTGTATTAGCATGCTTTCAACTGCATCTGTACATGTTTTCCTTTTGTTATCTAAGAAATATTTTTGGAGCACTTGCCCAGTTCTGTGTACATTGTCAATTACTTTTTTCCATGACCAGGATCCAATATTGTTTTCTGGCTCTCTGCGTATGAATCTTGATCCTTTCGACCAACACTCTGATGAAGACATTTGGAGGTCTTTGGAATTGGCTCACCTGAAGAACTTTGTATCATCCCTTCCTGATAAACTGAATCATGAGTGTGCTGAGGGTGGTGAGAACCTCAGGTAGGTCAAAGAACTGTGCTTGTGAAAGTTCTGATACCCCCCAGCCCCGTGTGAGAATCTGGGGAAGCAGCTGGAGAACTCTTAATGCGTGACCAGGCAATCAACCAACTAGGTTTTATTTAACATGTTTTCAGCTCTTGAGTTTGGGAATTTCACATAATTTAAGAAATACTTGGAATGCTCTGAGGTTTGTCAGCTTGGGCAGCCTTGGAAAGCATTTTAGCAGCAGCAGTTATTCTAAGAAAACTGTTCACTTGCTAATTGCACCTTAACAGGGTTATATGTTTGGTTTGTAGAAACCATTTAAAGTCCAGTCCTCAACACTGCACTGATTCAGAGAATCAGCCTGATGCAGTTATGCTGAAACCACTTCTATTCTCTTACTACATTGCCAGGACTTAATTTGAGGGAGATGTATTTTCAGATGCTGTTAGATATTCTGCAGGGAAACAGTAAGACCGACCTTATCTTTAGAAGAAGGAATTGCCAGGTTTCAAAATGAATACCAATGAATGCTGCAAACTTGTTCTGACTTTCCTCCCCACCCTCCCATCCCATCTGTGCAGTGTGGGACAGCGCCAGCTGGTGTGCCTGGCACGAGCTCTGCTCAGGAAGTCCAAAATCCTGGTTCTGGATGAAGCCACAGCTGCTGTTGATCTTGAAACAGATAAGCTCATACAGTCAACTATAAAGTCTCAATTTGAAGAATGTACTGTATTAACTATAGCGCATCGTCTGAACACAATCATGGACTACACGAGGTAAAGTGATACTGCTTTTATCTTGCTGACTGTGTGACCCGCAGCTTGTGGTGGCTGTGCTTGGCCTGGAGAGCTCCTCTTGTCCCTCTGTCACACTGCTGTTGTGCTGTTCCTTCCTGGGCAGACTGGGAAGGGGAGAGAGGCAAGGACAGGAGTCTGTTCCTGGGTCTTGCCCTAATTTAGGCACAGACAGCATAGGGAATCCAAAGGGGCAGATCCTGCCCTCTGAAGTTTATTTGGTGTTTCACTTTCCATCACTTCTGGTTATAGTTCATACAGCCTCCCTCATCTCAGCTGCCTTGCTAAGGTGTGGTTGAGGGCCAAGTTGTTGCCTCATAATTGAGTTTTAGTCTCTCTTGTCCCGTTATCACAGAATGGCAGTGTGACCAGTGGTAGGATTTCAGCGTGCTGTTGTAGCCCTCTCTTGGTCTGTCAGCAGTGACAGATCAGAGGGAGCAGTGCTGCCAGCAGGGGAACACCTGGTGCAGCCGTGGCAGTGGTGACACCAGGCCCTGCCAGGGCTTGGTGACCATCTCTGCAGTGCCTGGCTGTCCCAGGGGGGAGCTGCAACAGTGTTCAGCAGTGAGCTGAGCACTGACTTGGTGAACTTCCTTGTGCCAGTTGCATGGTTTTGTTTTGGCAGAGAAGCTGCATAACAGCATTTGTTGTGGAGAGGTGTTACAGGAAGATTCTTTGTCCCAGCTCTTGCAAGGTCTTACAGGCCCTCTCACACCTTGACAAGAAGTGCTGCCAGCTCATTTCTGGCTGGCTCAGAGTGCAGTCCAGAGTCTCCTGGCTGTCTGTAGATGGCTGGGTAACCATGTGCTACATAAACAATGCACCACACAGACCATCTGCAGTGAGAACCTCAGCCTCTTTGTACAGTCAGCACTGTCTTCCCTTGCAAATAATGGCTCTGCTGCAGTCTATCTGCACACATATATCCATGTTCACTGGCTTTCTGGATCTTCTTGTGACTGTTTTTTCTTTTTTCTTTTCATCTTCTTGTTTTGCAGAATTTTAGTCCTGGAGAGAGGAGAAGTGGTGGAGTGTGGTACCCCAGACCAACTGATTCAGGAAAAAGGCATTTTCTATAGCATGGCCAAAGATTCAGGCTTGGTGTAGCATTTGAACTTGGCTATTTACTGTGGGGAAGGGGGAGGTAATACATTTGGAGAACTGTAACTTCCCCTGAGCTGGACTGAACCACACAGCTGAGTTTCAGACACAGTGAAGTCAGCCGGAGCATGGCAATGGAAGAAACATAAACATGCAATTTTTTCTTACATTTTATATCTCCTTAGTATTGATTTTAGCCACCTTTAGGAGAAGCACATACACAATGCAAGACACTTCAGAGACTCCTATTTTTTGCCTGAAATCTGTCATTACACACTCAGATGTACGGCAGAGTGATTCATCAGAGAAGTTCAGAAAAGCTTTTTCTTCTCATCTGCTCTTATGTTCTGAAGTTCCCTCCCTTTTTTTTTGTTTAAAACATTTTTGCAAATGCTAGTTGTTTGCTTGTTTGCGGATTCCTCATTTCATGAGCCATCTATTGTGGGATGCACTTGGAACATTTTGTGGCATATAGTACTATAGTCCAAAGATTTTTCTTCTTGTGAAATAAAATGTGTGCCAGACTTTCTCATTATGGCATTTACTGTACATGGTTAATGCTTTATGCATTTCCTAAAGGTTTCATGTGTTTACAGCGTAGAGCAGCAAGTTCACTGTAACGTCAGTAGTGCTGTGAAAAAACACAGTCAGCTTGGAAGCAGTATTTCAGCATGTCTAGAACGACAATCACTCCAGAACCAAATTGGTGTGGCAGTGGTGCGTGGCTGTGTGCAGTCCCTGGCCCTGCACCCAGCTCACTCAGGAGTTCCACCGGGGTGCCCAGGGCTGGTGGCACCCGTGGGGACGAGGCTGAGGGCGAGGATTCGCCTGAGCGGAGGCTGCAGGCTCAGGGTGACGTTGATTGTAACACCCTTGGCTTTGGCAGGTCTGTGCTTTCACAGCAGCTCTGCCACATCAAGGACCATTAGCCTTATATCAAAGAAACACGCCCTTCATGCTGCTGCTGTTGACTCTTAAATTTTGTGGGAAAATGTTCTGTTACAGTTGTTTAAAAAAAAAATTAGTGTTTTTGAAGTTGTGTGTCGGAAGGGTCTAACAATTAAACAAGCAATGGGGTCTGGTTTCAAGATCCATGTTGAATTTACATCTTTCTGTGGTAAGAAAAAAGTTACTTTTCTAATGTTCTGATTAGTCTTACTTTAAAGGAAAATGCTGGAAGAAAGCAAACTAAGTCAGATGGATCCAAATACTCAGCACTGAGAATGTGGACTTCTGTGATTGATATTGCTGACCTTAATACTAGACAATTGTTGTCCTTAGAGTAAAGCTATTTATTTTTTTGTAAATTATGACTCTCTGAAATTGAATAGACTGAAAATTTCTTTGGTATTTTTTGTAATGACAATGCAAATATTTGCAAAGAACTTGCAGTAAAAAATTGTTTGAAAGAAAATGTGTTATTTCTTGCCTTGTGTTTGACAAAGGGTTTGCTTTTTCCGTTCAGCTTTTTGCCTTGAAAATAGAAGTTGCTGGTCCTCCTTAGACTAACCATTCTGCTTGGCCTGATGCCTGGGGTGGGTGAGAAGCCATAAATGCAGATAACTGCTGTGGTAGGGCTGGATCATTTTGTGGTTTGCTGAGCAGCCCAGGCCATAATGATGGGTCAGCAGAGCAGGAGTCACAGCGCTGTGGACCTTTGTCACCCACAGTGGTGTCCGTGGCCCGTGTCTGCCATGTCTCCTGAGCTTGGTGTGGATTTCCTCTGTGGAAACGGAATGAGCAGGGGCTGACTGGGGAGTTTGGGGAGGAGCTGTGGGTTTTAGTTTTTCAGGTCCCCCAACACTTGTGCAGCACTGTGATGGACAGAAGGGTGGAACCACGCGCGTTCTGCAGGAACAGAGTGCAGGGCAGAGCAGGGGGTCTGCGTGAGGGCTGTGCCTGGTGCTGTACATTAAGGTGGAGATGGAGCTCCCTGCAGAGACCCAGAGGAGGAACTGTGAACACACTGAGACACTTCTCCTGCTTGGGAACAGGCATCCTCCAGGAACACTTGGTGATCCTCCCCTTCCACCCCATCCTTGGAGAGCCCTGGCAAGGAACGGGGAGAGGAGCTGCTGTACAGATGAATTTACTGTATCTGATTTCAGTGCACGTTGATGTATCTAGCCTGATGTTATTTACTGCAACATGGAAGATTTCTCACATCTGGAAAAGCTGATTCTGCCAAAAAAACAGCTCAGAATTTTTAGGGGACCTGAAAAAAACACCCTATTTGATGTGTGTGAACAGAGCTGCTTCTGTAAGTGTTCCCAGTCCTGACCCACACGAAGATCCTTTCACGGTGTGAGGACCATGTGGCACAGCAACAATTGTGCTTTGGGTTACTGACACCTCTAACTTTCTGGCATTCCTGTGCTTCTTGTAACCATCTGGGGCACTGGGAGTGCGACTTGCACCGCTCATGTTTGGCATGAACTTGGTGTAAATCAATGTATGACAACTTTGATTTATTTTCTGGCTTTAGCAGTTTCAGTATTGCCTTAAACTTGGAATCATAGGACAAGGATTTTTTTAAGGCAGTGTTTCTCTCTTATGTGGTATCTCCAAGTGTTAAATGTTTTATATATATATTTTTCTTCAGCCACCTTCCACAGAACTTCTGTGAGACTTGAGCTGCAGATTCATCACAGTTCTTGGACATATCCCTGGGGACTCCAGCACATCTGAAACGTGGTGGGATTTTCACATGTCATTTTGGGAATTGCTTTTCTTTCCCCTTTTCAGCACAATTTGATGTGTGAAAGCTGATTGTATTTTTGCTTGTTCTTAGTTTGGGTTAGCTGACAGCAAAGCTGTGCCCTTTCAAAGGTTACCAGTGTGAAATTATGTTTTGATTATTTTCTCCTGTTGCCTTCCCTCTTCATTACCAACTTAGGAGCAGAAAAGGAGCATTTAAAGGTGTTTATATTGGAGATTATGGAATGCTAAAAGATGTCTGTTTCAGAATTACCCAGCAACACAGACAATTCTGTCCCTCTTTGACCTCAGTTAAAAAGGAAAAATACCTGTCTCAGTATTTCTAAATGATCCTGGTTTTGAGATCCATTGATAAACCTTCGGAGCGCTCTTAACTTGTAACTGGTTTTGGAATTGTTTTGTCTGTGCCCTCAGGTATGAGATTTGGAGAAAGTAGAGGGAAAAAAATTCTTTCCTGGTACCTGAGCGCCAGTGTGGCAGCAGGCATTGGACCTTGGTATCTTAGGGACTTGTGCAGCAGAAACTGTACACTGTTCTTGACGTGGGTGCAGAAGCCACTGAGCAGCTGCTGGAGAAGGAACTGCTGGGGTTTGCCAGTCTGGGTTGATTCTTGCAGCTGAACTCTCCCATCCCCTCCCCACTGCCCCTTTTTCTGTTGTATTTTGTTTTAGTTTACTGAAGAGACCCATTTCAATACTTGATTCTATTTTTATTTCAGCTCTCTAGAAAATGAGGTGCTTTACAATTCACAGTAAGGAGCAGTATCTCACAGTGTGTTTGTCTGTCACATTGTCATCTTGTGATTCCTGAGGAGAGACTTGGGGACAGCTCTGGCTGCAGACACTGCAGGAAGCCCAGGAAGGCTTTGCTTCTGCTTTGGTTTGTTGAAGCAACATCTGACAGGTGACCAGAGGCTCTGCAGTACCAGAGCGGCACATCCAAGAGTCAGCTTGCACTCAAGAAGGAAACCAGGAATGAACCATCAGGTCAACAGGTGAGATCGTGCTGCTTTCCTCATGTGCTGCAGGTATCAGAGAGGAGGGCACTTCCACCCCCGTGCAAATTCCTCGTGGCCAAATTCAGTTTGGAAATGTTGGAGTCAATGTTTGGACATGCCCTGCAGTGGGAACGCCCCCGGCCGCGGGCAGGAGGGGCGATGGATGCTCTGCTGCCACGCCCAGCCCGGTTCCTGCCCTGCGGAGTCCCGGCCGGAGCCGGCTCTGCTCCTGCTCCTGCTCAGGGAGCGAGTGGATCTGATCCCCAGCTGCGACCACAGGCAGCCTGTGCTCTCCTGCTAATGGCATCCTGCCTCCTCCTCCCTCCTCCCCCAGGGCTTGTGCACTTTGCATTATGAGCTCCAGCTGCTGCCTTGGAGTCCACATCTGTGTAAGAACAGCAGTCCTTAAGACACTGACAAAATACTTCATTTCTTCTGCCTGGAGCTTAGGATAAACTGCTAACAGTTAAGTTTCCTTGCTACCAGTTAAACTCTTCTTTGCTGTCCATAAAATCTTGTTGGCTTTAAAAAATAATCTGTGTAATCTTAAAGTATGATGGATATTTGGGCTCCATTTATAGTATAAATTGGGAATGCTGTGGTCTCTCCCTTTTGGCTTGTTTGCTTTTGTACCAGAAAAGTATTTAAGTCCTGACTGGCTCATTTTCAGCAGTCAAGTGAGGATTTGGTATCTGGAAACATAATGAAAGTGGAATTGCTATGTTTCCTATGGAAATAATGTGTGTCCCAAGTTACCTCTTTCCATCTACTCACTGCAGTTCTGGCTGAAACAAGCTTTGGTTGAATGTCAGGCATTTTAGAGAGAAACCAAAATAACTCAATTATGAAGTCAATTATTCCTGATAGTGGTGGTGCTATGGGATACTCCATGAGTGAGTCATGCAAGGCCTGATTCTTCCATCAGTCTGTAGAATAGTCCCTTCTGAGCTATTAAGTGCTCTGGAGTATCAAATTCTGCTATCTGACCATTTTCCAAGACTAAAATCCTGTGAACATTAAAAGAGAAGTGTAAGTTTGGGGACATACAGCAGCTGTAATAAACTTAGTTATTTCTACTTAGTTTTAAAATAAATTTCAGTACTTGCTGGTTATTCAGCCAAGCTTTCCAAAAGCTTTTCAGCTGGGAAATAATGCTGGGATAGAAAGGGTTTTTGGCAACTGAGACTGGAGTGAGATTTGTTATCAGGTATTGGGTATTTTAGTTTCACAGCTCTCAGGTGATGCAAGGAGCTGTAGTCATGGTTTTGCTGTCAGTGGGGGGAAAAGGGCTGTGACACAGCATCAAAGGCATCGTGTGGGAGTAAAGGATCTCTGATTAACCTGCTGCTGCCCAGCTGGTTTAAGAGAGATCCTCCAAAGCAAAGCTTGGAGGGTTAAACACGAAGAGGACAGAAATGAAATTGCTGTTCACCGCCCCTGTGGTGTGTCAGTCACATCAGCTGCCTGTGTGCTCCCTCCTGCTCAGAGCTGTCCGTACCTGTCGCAGTCCAGGACGGTGTTTACCCGGTGAGCGATTGTTAGCACGGTGCTGTCTCTGAACTGCGTCCTCAGCATGGACTGAATCTGGACATCAGTATCTAAATCCACTGCTGCTGTGGCCTCATCCAGAACGAGGATTTTGGCTTTCCGCAGGAGTGCTCTGGCCAGACAAACCAGCTGTTTCTGACCAGTGCTGCAAGTAAGAAGAGGGATGGTAAACTGAGGCCAGTCGTCACTTTTCCTTGGGGTCAGAACAGATGGTTCTTTTGAAATTAATAATGGAAAGGTGATTGTTCCCTTCCTCTGAAAGGGTGGTTGAGGCTGGTGGCGCTGCAGGGAGGTAACAGCATGAAACAGCCTGAGGAAGGGAAGGGGAGGCATTGCTATGGCACCCAGAAAATCTGCACTTGGAACACAATTGTGGGATTTTAAGTACTGCACAAATGCAAATCACCACAATGATTACATTTCAGAAGTCTTCCTTGGTGTCTTCTGATTTGCTTTCATGCTGCTGAACAGGACAGTAGTGCAGCAACTTGCTGTCTGGACACCATTAAAAAAAACATATTTTAAAAGGAATTAGCCTCCTTATCCAACCAGCTCTGTTCTCCTAGCCCAGAGGCTGGCACTGCCCTGCCCCTGTCTTTCTGAAGATAAAGGTACCTTAGGTTTTCCCCTTGGTCAGTGCACTTATATTCCAGCTTCTCTGGCAAATCTGCGACGAAGTTCTTGAGCTGAGTCAGTTCCAAAGCTGTCCAGATGTCTGCATCAGTGTACTGGTTTAATGGGTCGAGATTCGTTCTTAGGGAGCCAGAAAACAAAACTGGATCCTGAGCACAGAGACAGTACAAACAACTCCTGAAATGAATTATAAAAAAGAGCTCTTGGGTCCTGCCTGCTGGGTGGGAATCTGTGACTAATGTTATATTTAATGGCAGATGAACATGGCAAAGGTTATTTTCAGCCTGGAAATTGCTGAATGTCCCTCCTGTCACAGAATCTTTATAAACCCTTCCCAGGTGTTCAAGACCCTGCTCAAGGATTTTGGAAACGAGTTTCATACCTGGGGAACGACAGTTATCTTGGATCTGAGGTCATGGAGACCTAGCTGGGCAATGTCCTGTCCATCAATTAGAATGGCTCCTTCTGCAGCTTCCACCAGCCGCAGCAATCCCGCTGCAAGGGTGGATTTCCCAGCTCCTGTTCTGCCAGTTATGCCAATCTGCAAAGTGCAATGGAAGGGCTTTGGTTTTGGTGTTGTTGGTTTTCTCACAGTTGGACAAACATGTCATGTAGTTCCTCTTGGCCTTTTGATGAGAGGCAGCTTTGCATGGATCAGATCTTTAGGGCTGTTCATGATTCGCACAGCCTGGCAGTACTTTCTTAAATGGAAGCATTTATAGTTCACAATTGTTTTGTATGGAAAGGAAAGCCTTTGATGGGAAGAATAATTACAAGACTTAGCAGTTTGAACAGGGCCTTGATGTGGAACTAGAATGAAAAAGTGGAATTCCTGTGCTGCAATAAGCTGGCCAAGGTGTGCAGTGTGGGAGATGGGCTCCTGCTTTCCTGCAGCTGCCAGGTTGCTGCAGCTGGGTGCAGGCAGGGGCTGTATTCCCCTGGATCTGGGCACTGCCCTGCACTGCTCACACTGCTAAAGGAGTGCTTCTCCTACCTTCTCGTGCCCGTTGATGGTCACATTGACACGCCTCAGTGCTAACTCCAAACCTGGCCTGTAGCACAGGCTGTAGTTTCTAAATTCAATCCTTCCTTCAGTAAGCCAAACTTGCCCCTGGATTTTGCCATTCAGAGTCCAGGGTGCCTGAAGAGATGGAAGCAAACAGTAGTGTTTAAGGCTGATTTTAGTTACCCTGTCAAGTGGCCATACTGGAATGGGAAGCTCATGAAGACATCTGTGCCAACTCCCTCCCAATCTCTTTGCTGTTTCCAAACCAGAAAAAGGCCTCTAACTTTCATACTGCAGATGTTGGCTTTTTACTTTATCCAAAGATGCCGATCAGATTTTCTTTACTGAAAATGGGGATGAACATTTGCTTGCAAGTCAGAGTTCTGACACTGAGCGGGCCAATAAAAAAAATTTATATTCCTCTGTAAACAGGACTGTGAAAGCCTCCTCTCTCAGGGCAGCATATGGAAATATAATTTTAATGATTACAGAACAAAAATCATTGCACTAGAGACTTTTAGCAGCTAAAAGGCTATCTAGGAGCCAGCAGTTATCAGAGAGTTGCATCTGAAGTCACATAATAAATAGTCCAAATATGGGCAGAAAATGTCTCATTCCATGAGTGTTACCAAGTGAAGCTATTTTAATGGCAATCCAATGCAGAACTCTCTTAAGGAAATAATGATCAGAGGTTATAAAACAAGTCTAGTCAGTTGGATAAAACCCAAATGCTGCCGTTCTTTAAAGGAAACGATTGGCGTTTTAGAAGGGGAAAAGTAGAGGTTGTTCAGGTGGAACAGGAACATTACTCATTGAGTTTGCAGAGATGTTCAGCCCCTTCTAGTAAGGTCATAGCTACCTCCTTAGGAGTCCTCAGGTATTCTCTCACTCTCTCCACAGAAACAATGTTGTTCTCTATTTCTGTCCAGGAGCGAACCATCCAGTTCAGAACTCCAGTTATCTGCCACATGGAAAAAGGAGCATTAGGGCAGATTAAATGAGCCCTGACCTGTGTTTGCCAGTTACCCAGTACTTTGTCTTAGTTTATTTCTAAATATCATCAGCTAATTATATCAGAAATTAGATTACATCAGAAAACCTTAAGATGCTGAAGTGAAAGCCAGCTCCTGCCATAGCCCCTTCAGCAAGTTTATAGAGAATGCAGTGCTACTGACTTTGATGCTAAAAGATGGTGTAGCTATTTCTTAGACTCTTGTGCAACTAGTCTACAAGCATGAAGACAGGTGCTGAAGACCTTGCTTCAGCTGCTCAGGGCTGAAGTTCAGGTGCAGGAGGAAGAAGATGGCCCATGCATGTGTTTATGAGGTTCATTCCCTAAGGGGCCATGTGCTCCAGAGGCTCTGGGTTTTAGCAAAGACAGCAGGATTTGGTAGAAAAAGGCATCTAGAAAGGCACAGAAATAGTTCATATTTCTTAGAAATTAAAATGCAGTTGCTTTTGATAAAGGCAAACATGGTATTATTTCCACACTGGGTTACCTGGAGAGCATAGGAAATAGAGAAGCCAGCAGTTCCTGGGCTGAGCTGTGTCCTGCCCATGGCTGCAAACAGGGCTGCAACCAGCACGATGCCATTGCCCAGGAGCTCCAGGTTTGTCGCAAGCCACCTGCAGGAGGAGGAGAGCACAGGACAGTTGGCTGGGTGCCCTCTCCCTTTCTCCCAACACAATTACTTTACAGAACACTCACAGAGCTGCTGGGCAGATTTGTACCTGTCAGCGACAGCTCCAGGGAAGCAAATCTGCTGATTCTCATCCACTAGGAAATTGCTCTTTGAAATAAACCTCTTCTGGTCCTTGTAAGCACGGATCACACTGCTGCCTTGGAAGGTTTCTGAGATGTGGGAGTAGATGGGTGACCTGCTGGCAGCCTCCATGCGTCTCAGTTGGCAGGAGGTGGTGACATAGAAGTGCTAGTACAAGGGAAAATGGAGGGGAGAGTCATAAGAAGGCTCAGCCTCTGTGGAGGTGCTCCACAGGAAATCTGGGAGGGCTCAACAAGAGCAATAGTATGTACTAGCCTTGTGTTACAAAATCTTATGTGCAGGTAGAAAATGGCCTTCAAAGATGGGGTAGTGTTCCCACCTCTGTTATGTCCTGTCTTTATTAGGAATAACCCTGTGGCTGGCGCCAAGGAGCCAGGGTGCTCTGAACCCACACAACCTCTACACGCAGTTTCTCCTGTGGCTGAGCCCTTTGCTCAATGGAGAACAGAGATGAACTTGCCCTTCCCTCATGCTCAGTCTTAGCTGGCAAACATGGATATATGAAAAGTAGTGTAGGAATTCTGCAGGAAAGGAAAAATGCTTTTGGTTTCCATGTGATTTACACTAATGGTGACAAGGGATATAGCTCTAGGTAGGAAAAAGCACAAGCCTCTTTGTGAGGGCACTGGGCTGCTTTGGAAGGCTGAGGTGATGTGGGAAAGGGACTAACATTACTCTTGCTTAGATGTGATTTGAGATGATGAAACTAATCTCTGCATGCCTTCACTCCTAAGAAATGGAAGGCTTTCTGCAGGGATGTGGCTGTGCTGCTTCAGCCTCCCCTGCATGTGTATCTGTGAGCTCCTACCTGGAATGCTGCATAAAGAACAGTCAAGGGCACTATGGCCACTGCTGCCCATGGTGTAGCCACCACAACCACCAGGTAGATCTCCAGTAAGTTGAACAAGAATCCCAGCACGGACTTCAGCTTGTCAGGGATGACAGAATCAACAGCATCCATGTCTCTGGAGAAGCGGTTCAGCAGGTGTCCAATGGGTGTTTGCTCAAACAAGAGCATTGGGGATCTCATGACACTGCTCAGCAGCTGCAGGAAGAGCTGGTGTGAGGCCAACATACCTCCCAGGAGGACTGCTGCTGTGCAGGCAAACCTGCCCAGGGCTGCAGGGGATAAGAAATCGTTATTACTAGGTCTGAACAAACCCACGCTGGAGCTCTCCTTTGCAAGATCGTGATTTCCACTTAGTCCTGTGAATGCTGCACCAGTGTGCATTCAGGAAGGTGCAACAGGAGTTAAACGTCTCTTTAGCAGGAATTAAACCAAGCCTCAGAGTTTCAGGGTAAGCTGCCCTTTCTGTAAGTGTGTTACAGAGTGGCCAAAGACCTTCTAAGCCAGCTTGATGGGGGGCACAGATTCAGCAACTTAAACGTAGGACAAATTATTCATTCATCACAAAACAAGCTTGACTGGGCTTACTTGAAATGGCTCAGTGATATTTTTTCTTTTTCTTTTTAAATAGGGTGACCAAAAGAATTTTGGCTATTTTAAAAGAGAAAGATAAAGAAATGTAGATGTCCACAAGTTTCTCTTCTTTCCTCTTTTATGTGACTTAAGCCATGATTTAATTCAGCACGGAGATGAGCCGCCATTGCACTTTGATATGATTAATTTATGCTGGAAGGATGAAAAGAGGTAAGAAGAAGAAAGAAAAACCTTTAGGGTTGGTCCCAAAAGCCCAGGAGGCTGAAGCCCAAGGGTATGCACATGTTTATATCCTGAGAAAACATCCTGGATATGGGGGAGGTGGGAATACCGAGAAGAATTAGGTGAGAAACAAACGAACCTTGAGCCACTCCTAATGCAGCGAAGACTCCAGCTCTGAGCTCCGTGTGCTGCTGTGTCCCGTTGTGCACAGGGTCTCCTGTCCAGAGGCTGAGCCAGTGGCCCCGTGCGAAGGCCAGGGCCTGCTGGCCTGCGAAGGCCAGGGCAGCGCCCGCGCACAGCGCCGGGCCCAGCGCCTGCAGGTAGGCTCCGAACACCCCAGCTCCCACCTGCAGCGAGGCAAGGGGGCAAAAACAGGAGGAGAGCTTGGCAGGATCAAGCTTGTTAGCAAAATATGCAGCTTTGAAGCCATGAATGATTTATTATGGCATTTCTTGGTTATGTGTCACAGCCATAGCAACTAAGTTGATTCTTTTTTTGTTTTCCTCATGGATGAATAATGAAGGCATACTTAAAGAAATAATTAATGAATGATTATTATCAACTGATGAATGCTATGCAGTAGGCTCATGTTACTTCTGGAATGCATGTAAGGGTTTCCTTATGTCAGGCAGTGGTTTTCTTGTGAGAGAGAACTCTCATGTTCACACTGGGAGCTTGTGTGGGGGCCTGCTGATCAGGAGAGGTGAGGAGACCCTTGTCTGGCTAGTGCTGTGCTTCTCTAGAGGAAAAGCTGCTCCTTTTGGGGTTTCTAACTTCTTACTCTCATTTCTTCTCAGTATAGTTTGTCCTTGTCTCAGTTGTAGGGCAAACTCGTACAGCTCAGCTGACTCCTCAGGCTGTGGTTTAGCTCAGGCAGGGAGCTGATCTGCCTGCCGTGTGATATCCCCATGGAATGTGTCCTTGCCTCCACAGGAAGGGGCTGTGCTTACCCTGCCGTGCTGAGTTGTCTCTGCTTTGGTTAATCCTCCACTGGTGGCTGCAGCACTGGTACAGTCTTGACTCACAGGAATGGTCTCCCTTCCCACAGCAAATTTTACTGAACCACCACTTCATTAAGAAAACAGAAATCCTTTCAATTTTTAGCTACCCATCCACCCCTAAATTCGTGCCTGTTTTGAGGGCTGCAGTTTTCAGGGTCCTCCAGAGGGACCCCAACCATTGTCCATGTTTGTCACAGGGACTGGGCTCTGTCAAGCCACAGAGGAGCAGAGGCTTAAAGCATTCACTCTCTGAGGCTGGTTTGGGATGAGTCTGACCTTGCAGCCCCACAGGGAAGTGATCAGCAACCAGATGTATCAAGGTGTGCCTGTACTTGAGCTCTGTTCTGGCTCCTTGTGAAATACAGAAGAAATGTCAGTCAACTTCCACATCCAAGTGCAGGTTTTTACCTATTCTTGAGTTTTGCTTGTTTGCTCTTGTTATTAATTTACAGATCAATCCCAAACCTGTATCATACTCAGTAAGAGCCTCCATGTAGGCTTCTATGGGCTTTTGGAGTAAGTTCTTCAGTGTCTGAGACTGCTGTAAGCTTACCTAAGGGGTTTCGCCTGAGATGGACCATTTCCAGTGATGATAGTGCCTTTGGTGCCTCCCATAGCTGTGAAACAAATGTATTTTTTTCTAAATGCTTTAGAATTCTGTTTTGTGCTGTATAGCCTTTGAAAGACACGTCATATGGAGGAAAGAATCATTTAAAAAAATTGTTTCTAAAGGTAGAAATGTCAAGGTTAGGCTTGAAGAATAGCTCATAATAGTGGGTAATAGTTTACTGCAGGATTAATGTCTACTAATACGGATTCAAGAACCAATTTTGAGGTGATGAGTCAGATAATTTGACAGGCATATTTTTCCCCACACAAAGCAACACCTTACTGTGATTTGGTCTCTGCTTTAAATATCCGTAATATTGGATATGAAGGAAACAATTGACTGAGGGACCTAGGAAGAATGATTCCAACCCATCTGGGTTACCTGGAAAACCAGCACATGGTTTCTCTTCTGCAGTAATGTGTGAATGAAGAAATTCTGCAAAGGCCCCTTTTCTCTGTAGAAGTTCTTGGTAGGAACCAGTTTCTGAGATCATTCCATTCACCAGAAAAACGATGTTGTCCACTTGAGGCAAAATGTTAATTGTGTGAGTCACCAGCACACGAGTCTGCTTGAACAAAGAGGAACAGTTAAAATTGTTCTGCTGTCAGTACTGGTATCAGTATTTCAGGATCAAATCTAGGCCACAAAAATTCATCAGCCTGAATGGAATGAAAGGGCATTTCCTTTTATTTACATTTCTGAGCGTATTTGCACGGATAATTGGAGGAAAAGACATAAGAAAAGTAATTTTTCCCTAGATAAATTGGCATATTCTGCATTTCTAATATACAGTCAGGCCTTTGAGTACACCTTAAGTCTGATACTTTCTTCTTAGCCAGTCATTCTGTTTCAAAACAGGAATTATATTATGATACTTGCAGCCAATCCTCATGGAGAGAAAGGTATTTATAATCAGATATGTTTAACTGGACTTTCTAATGCAAGAAATTACCTGCTTCCTCTTTTCCTTCTATAATGTGAAACTGAATCAAATTCGAGGCAATTTATATTATGAATCCAATAGAGCTGCCCTAGCATCCCTTCTCATGTAACCATTTTTATTATCCAGATTACTTGACAGCAAAGAAGTACCAAGGAATAACAAAACACAACCTATGCAAAAAGAATGGAGAAGTGTTTAAATGATGAACATTTGGGTGATGAGAACTGTAAAGGTGCCACTGACCTATTCGAAAATGATAGGATTAGACATCATGGTGATAGAATTTGGAAGAGATCAGGCAGTTTTTCTGAACTGTGCTAGAAGTAAATCTCAAAAGGAGGGAAGGATGATGTCAAGAGAAGACCCAAGAACTGTAAACTCGTGTGAAAATAAGGCTGGCACTAGGCTTGTGGTTTGCATGAGGATGAAGACAGCCTTCTTCCTCCTGGGTGAGACTCCCTGCAGGACTTGCAGGTACTGTGTGGCCTGCAGAGGTTCCCCAGTCCCCTGCTGCCACTGTAAAAAAGCATTTGTGAGCCTTTGATAAACTGAGCAAGCCACCCTACTGGAAACAGTTCAGAGCTCTGCTAAATAGAGACATTGTGCAATTGTTTGCAGTTCAGGTTTACAGCTCACCTTGTCCTTTAGTAAACCATTGGGTCCAAGAACATGCTCAAAGATGTGCTGCCCAACATCAGCATCAACAGATGACAGGGGATCGTCAAGCAGGTAAATGGAAGCCTTCTGGTACACGGCCCGAGCAAGGTTCACTCTCTGCTTCTGCCCTCCAGAGAGATTGATTCCCTGGAAAATGTATTGACTCTGTTTATTCCAAAGCTATGGCATATCTCCCAACTGCTGACTCCCTTCTACACTGAGGCTTTATGACTTCCTTATTTTCAAATCAGTGCATCTCCTTCCCTCCCTCCCTCCAAATAGGGCTCTTGCAGAGGCAGAGTCTCTTGAACAACTCCTCTCTCCTGCAGAGAGCACCCAAGAATGACCTGGATGTGTTGATTTTTGTCTTAAACATCTCTCATGCATCTGATTAGGCTAACTGTCAGAAGGTGGACTTAAATTAAATTAAACCATGGCCCAAATTCCCAGAAATTCCTGAGCACCTGCCTCTTGTGAATTTAGGTTTTTTTGTGTTTTAATCAGGCTCCCAAAGTTGTAGATACTCAGGGGTAGATGTTTTAAGCAGGACACCTGAAGTTGTAGCTACTCCGGGAATAGTTGGCCAAAACATAAACCCAAGCCAGTACCTTTTCTCCTATTTCACTCTTCTGCCCCGCAGGGAAGGTCTCCAAATCAGGGTGCAGTGCACAAGCCTCTGTCACTTTATTGAACCATGTTTCATCCATCTCTTTCCCAAACAGAATATTATCTTCCACTGAAGCATTTAGAACCCAAGCTTGCTGAGGGACATAAGCTGCAGTGTCCTATAGAAGTGGAAGAATGTTAGCAAACTTTACCATAAGCTCAACTTGACACTGTGGGAACCCATCTTTGAAGAAAAGCTCTCTCAGTTATGGGAATCTGGAATAATCATCACCACTGACAGTTCTCAGAAGGCTTTGCAAAGTATGAGTCTGCACTGCTATTACCTTACAGGGGAGTAAACAGAGGTGCAAGTACAGGATGCAATTTACCAGGATGACACTTCAGCTCACTGTCAGAATGGAAACAGAACTGGATCTTTGAAATACTCTTCCAGCTCCTATTCACAAAGTTCAAGCATGTCTGAGAGGTCTGCAGCACCTTGAGATAATTAAATGTGGACTGATACATACAGCCTGTGTTAAAATTCAGCAGTAAATGGGTTTTCCTCAGGTACCTGATGCCGTGGTTCATACCCTACAGTTCCTGAAAACAGCCTAATTAGAGAAGCAAATGCTGAGTGCAAAATTCACCTTCATGGTCACGCAGCCACCCGTGGTGTCCAGCTCGCCCAGTAACGCTGCCAGCAGGGAGGACTTGCCAGCACCCACCTGCCCAACCACGGCCAGCAAAGAGCCCTGGGGCACGGTGAGATCTATGCTGTGGGGAGAAGATCAGGCTCTTACCACATGCTAGATACACTTTCTGGAAATAAGTGTAATTATTATCAAAATTCTTGCTATTGTCAGGTATGTATCAAGTAAATACCCTAATTTCATCCCTTCAAAGACACCTCCAAACCAGAAAGACTTCATCCACATGCCCATCTGAGTTTCATACCCAGATCCCCACTCTGGAGATAGACTAGCTCAAAGCATTGGATGTAGAACATTCCTGAACACCAGAACTTTTCAAAGCTTTTATTTTCTAAAATGTCAATGCCTTTTGAAATAAGCATGTAGTGATGTCATATATAAAAATCTGCATTCCACCTGCTCTACTTTTTTGACTTAAATTACTCTAATTTCATATTTGGGCAAGAAAACTGTATAAAGAAAACAGTCTCCATATATTACAGCAACATCCACATGCAGGCACCTTCCCTTTTATGTGCTCCTCAACATAAGATTATGTTTTGTCTGATTTTATAATTTTCAAAATTCAATGTTGAATATGAAGCAAACTCAGAAGCCTCTGAATATTCCATCCTGGTTTCACTTAGACCCTGAGGAATTAGTTTGTTCAGCATCCCCTGACCTACGGAATTGAGAGGTGACTAAGGGTAAGTCTGTACCTTCTAAGACAAGGAGAAGTTTCTTTGCTCCAGCAAAAAGTCCCATTTCTTATGGTGATACCTGCCTGTACTAAAACATGAAGAGAGATAGACCACTTGTAAATGCAAAGGTAGCTACAGAAATGTCCCAATTTATGTGATTTTATGTTTCAGTGTGTATTTATGTTACATAAAATGAACCTTTATTATGAAAAGAAGGTGTAAATTACCAGATTAGATTTAACTGTTTGAAATAATGAGGCCAGAGAGATAAAGTGACAGTAAGGGGCAAATATTTTTCTCTTGTCTATGGTACACACCCTGAGTAGAAGCTGAACAATGGAAATTACTCCTCTTATAAGACAAGAGAGCTAACATAAAAGCTCACCACAGCCAGAAGTGCTCCTGCGTGAGCTCTCAGTATCCAGTTCTTCCAGATTCAGAAAAGCTGCTAAGCGGTTTAAGGAAACTTTGGCCTGAAATGAAGCAGCACACAGAAGACAATAAGATTTAGAGTAGGAAGGGAGCAAAAACCCAGAGTGAAGACTCAACTTGAAGACCCACTTAGAATATTGAGTAGGTGCTATGCTGCAGATGCTGTAGGCTTAGATGGCCAAAGGCAGCTCTTCCTTATGTTAGCTGCCTTTATTTCCACCTAGCTTAGCAAAAACCCCATATCCTTCCCTGTGCTTCTGGTTCAGTGAAATTGGTACATTTTCATCCAATTCTTCCTGCAGTCTTTCCAGTGATTGCTTCTGTACATGAAAATCTGTGACAGTCTTGAAGTGTAAGAGGGAAACTAATTTCCGAATTTCTTACTGAACAAGGAATTGCTTTTCTTTCTGGCCTGGACTAGCAGGGTTTCCACTGATCCCCTATGGAGATTTTGCTCCATCTATCTGATTTTTGTGATTAAAAACAGAACTGGAAGCCCCTCTGAGATCTAATGGTGCTTGTACTGAGCTAGAAAAGACTTAGGAGTAATTCTTGTTGACTGCCAAGTCCTTTATATTGACTTGGTTGTCAATATAAAGGAGCCCTTCTGAAAAGCAATGCCACAAAGTACCTTTAGCTGCAAGCCTTTGCACTTCACCATTTCACAGTGGCAATTAAATAGCTGATGTACAGAGCCCTAAGAAGTCCCTACCTTTACCTGGTAATGGGGATATGTAAAAAACCTGTGTGGCCAAAGGAGGAGGAACAGGGCCTGCAGCTCACCTGGACAGCAGCGTTGATGGAGAAGGGCAGGAAAGAGTGGGCAGTGTTGAGGATGTTGATCAGTGTTAAGGACACAAAGGCCTTCTCAGCATCCAGCACGTGTGTGTTGTCCACCAGGGTGTAGACAGCAAACATGACAAATGTGATCTGGAAGGCGGCAAAGGAAAAGAAAACAATTTGCTTCAGAATGGTTCAAGGGTGACAGGCCCTTCCTCAGGACTCTGGGACCCATTTGGTTAAATCCAGGCTTTCACCTCGAGGTGCCTGTCCTGCA
This sequence comes from Daphoenositta chrysoptera, assembly GCA_013397915.1. Lineage (NCBI taxonomy): Eukaryota > Metazoa > Chordata > Aves > Passeriformes > Daphoenositta > Daphoenositta chrysoptera. The sequence goes on along the minus strand of VZRO01001393.1, from coordinate 624,314 downwards.
GGTACCACAGGCAGAGGTCTGGCACGCTGGGCACAGAACCAAGTCTCATCATTTGATGTTTGTTCTGCTTTAAGGAGGTTTTGGTGCGGCAGCCACAGCAACTCCTGTGACCTCCAGCTCCTTCAGGCAGATAGAATCTTCAGCTGTCCATAGGAAAAATCCATCCAGCCAGGAGTACAAAGAGAAATAGAAGTAACAGCACGTGTTTTATGTAGGAAGGTGATCCACTCACCAGGAAAGTTGATGAATGGAAAGAAACTAGGGATGCTGAGAAGAGAATCTGAGATCTTTTTAAGGCCTGAAGTTCTTGCTTTCGGATTCCAAGCACTTTCTCCATGAAGATTTTCTCCCAGCCATACAGTTTGATTACTTTGATGTCACTGAGAATGGCATTGGTAAGTTTGGCCCTCTCATCCTTATGTTTCATCTGGGTTTCCTATAATAAATGTTTGAGTTTTATCATTTAATAGGTTGAATGTTTAATGGTGCAATTATCCTGAAGAAAAATACCTTATTCCTGCCTCCAAGTCCTCAATAAATTTCTCTGCAGTTGAGCTGTGTATACTGTTTTGCTTAGGAATCTTCCGGACTGGAAAATATTTTACTTTTCATCTTCAGAGCTTTATTTTTACTGGCAGTACATAAAAACAACAGAAAAGTAGGGCAAACGTGGTAAAAGGCTGAACATGGAAGAGCTTACTCTAAATTTCAAGAAACTTTGCAAGCTTCAAATCCTCTTATGTTACTTCAGTCAGGCATGAATAATAAATATAAGCCATCATGTAACTCAGTAAGGCACTTCATTTTTATGAAGCAAAATGTACCTGAAACTGACTCCTCTTCTTGGTGATCACAAAATTCAGAGGCAAAAGAAAAAGGAATACAGCAATTGCAGTCAAGGCAGATGGCCCTAGAAGCTGCCAGGAGAGAAACGGAAAGAGAAGGAACTTGTGGTGATGAGGAGGGAAAACTGTTTTTTGTTCCCTGTGCTGACCTTCCCTCTCATTTAAACTTGTGCATAACATCCCTCTGGCTAAGCCTTTACCCTGACCTTGCCTTTGCCTCTCCTGGGAGTTGAGCTCCCTAAGCACTGTGGATTGTTAACTCTCCAGGCAGGATAACTGCTGTCATCAGGCTGTGCTGAATTTATTTGCTCCCTTGTTAGGAACTAGACCAGTGCTGAGGGCGATCTAGAGGCACGCTGGCAATTCAGGCCATTCCCAGCTCTTCCCGACGGTCTGGGATGCATTCAGAAGGACATCTTGTGGCTGCCCTGAGTAAGTGACCCCAGACAATACCGGGTTTTCCTTAAAAAACAAACTCAAACCCTCAACAAAGTATTCTTGCAGCATAAATAACCCAGCTTGTCTGCATTTACATCAAGATGGGAGGAAATGGTGGCATTATCCTGTGCCATTAACATGGGACAGCTCTTGGATCTCGGGGTGCATAATAATTGTGTATCAAAACTTGTTTCTCATGGGTTAGTTACATCTCCCTAGGGATGGCTAGAGAGGGGAGTGCTGGTGGACACAGAGTTACAGGTATTGTCTACACAAATGGTCTGTGAACACCAGAAAATAGTGTAATTATGCTCCAAGAACATTCAACATGTGTTGTAGGAAACGGATGATGACTTCTCAACAGTCTGTACCACAGCTACTGATTTTCACAGTCACAGCATCCTGCCAGGCACGGCACAATCCACCCTGGGTAGTAAAGGAAAGTCTCAAAGGCCTCTGGAAAGCTCCTGTGAATCACCTGTCTCTATACTGCTCATACTTCCATTTACCAAAAACAGGGACTAAGGAATAGGGCTCTGTACTGCTGAGAAAATACCATACATTGATTAAAAATTGATCTTTTAGATTACCATCCATTACTTCTAATTCAGGTTTTGCTCTCTCCTTGCTAAACTCCTCGATACCTATGAAATTCAAAGTATCCAATACCTTTTTTGCAACTTTGCTTGAAGCTGTTTCACTGATCTTGTGGTAATCAGGCTTCAGGATGAAGTATGTCTAGTTATTTCAGACCATACCCTATTATGTCCTGGAACTATGCCAAGGAGTTGGAACTGGACTTTTAGCCTGCACTGGGCCACCAAGAGGTGACAGAGGAACATCTGAAGCAGAAGTCTTATCAGTCAGCTCAGAATAACCATACTCAGTCTCCTAAAAGGGACTGAATGCTGAATACACAGGTAAGAAGATTAACTGAAGGATCAGGTAAGGATTCTATACCAATAAAAAAACCTTTCAGAAAGAAAACTGAATGCACCATGCTAGAGAGGTAGGAAAAAGATGGCATTTTCATGTAATTCAAGCCAGTAAGTAGAATTTTGAAATCTCCTTTTTCTTTTGATATTTAGAATAGAAAGGAATTGATAAATACTGTCATATTTTACCTGCCACAAGAAGACAAAGCAGATGATAATCCGAATAGGGGCCAGCCAGGTCCCATTAAAATAGATAATCAGATCCATTAGCTTTTGCACATCAACAGATACCAGATTAACAATTTCACCTATGGTTGCTGCTTTCCTTGAGGCATTTGACATAACTAGGATCTAGACAGGGCAGAGAAGAAAGAAAAGACATCATCAAACAACAGCTTTGGTCCAAAAGTCAAACAACTTTCTTTTCCTGGGCCGTGTGACTTCACTTCGAGATGAAGCATCTACTCCTTTTCCCCAGCCATTATTTACAGCATAAGAAAGTTTATGTTGATTTTTGCTCTTTCTTTTTCTTGGCTTTTCCTTCAGAGGGAAGCTCAGAAAAATGTACGTGCCATGTACTGTTCAGAAATGAAACAGGACAGCTACATCCTAAAACTAGCTTCTAATGCCATCTCCTGAGATATTGGTATGAACGATGTACAACATCATAACTACTAATGTAGGGCTAGAAAAAAGCAAAAGTAAAAAAGGATGTGCAACCCCACCTTCCTGTACACAAGCCCTGTGACTGCAGTTCTCAGCCTCAGCCCCAGAACAAGGCACATGTACATATAGCGCTGCTCAAACAGAGTCTGGAGACAACCCAGCATGAACATGCTGAAGGCATAGAAATAGCCAAGCCAGCTCGGTGCTGCCTGATCTTCAATGAACTTCAGGAAAAGGCTGCAAGACAGGAGCAAAATGTTGCTGAATCTACACAGAATTATCAGACACACAAAAATAAACTGGCAGAAATACTGGAGATTTTTCTGTATTCTCTCTGGCTGAGGTTTATCAGTAAATAGCAGAAGAACATACAATATCCTGATTTTTGAAATCTAGCCACTCTTGGTTTTGAAGCAATCTCTGATCTCAGCATCCTCTCAGGCTAAACCTCATTTTCAGTGTTAAGAATGGCTCCTGATTTTCATGAATTTGTCAGAAATATGGAAAGTGGTAGCTGTAATCTAAGGGAGTCATTGACATTTCCAGAACTTCTCCTAATCTTAATGACTGAGAAGAGATTTTGCCCTTGAAAATATAATGCCATGCAGGTTGGTGTTGTACCAACAAAACCCAGAAAGCATTTAATCAACTAACAAAGCTATTTAAGATGTGTAGGATGCACAGCTGTGCTCTTTATTAGTCAGGGAACATAGAGCCTTCAGACTACAGCAAGGGGCAAGTGATGTGATATACAGAATCATCAAATAACTCCAGTTCTAGTGAAGTTGTCAAATGGTTTGGTGCATCCTGTCCTTCCCATTGTTGGAGAACAGCAGTGCAGTGTGCACAGCTTCACAGAGTGGCTTTGTGTCTTTTCCTCCTGACTTGACAGAGCAAATGACACCTGAGCTCTTTTCACCAGCAAGGGAAGATTTTGAAAGGTCAGTGTCTGTGTATCTGTGGGTGCTGACATACACATCTCTGAGCTTGTCAACACTGCAATCCTATACATGTGATAGAAACACATTATAAATGTGCACAAACCTCAGTAGCTTCGGGGTGGAGAACAAGAAGACATCACAGATAACTAAGCAGACAGTGCTGAGAAGGAAGTAAGTTCCAAACATGCTCCAAAACATTTTCAGTAAGGGCCCGCTCTGACTGTGCTTTGATTGCAGTAGAGCCTCTGTCTCTTCAGCTTCTGCTATGCCAGTTTCAGTTTTCTGACTCTTTCTAAATGTAGCAGACTCAATTTTCCTGAAGGAAGAAACAATGAGAAGGCTACCTACAACTGGAGAAAGCTTGGGAATTTTGGACTTTCAAAAAATCACTCAATATCTCACAATGGGTCTCATACCATGTCCAGTATACGTGCTCATCAAAAACTGACCCCTCTCACAGAAAGTTAGTTCTGTGCTTCCAGGAATGGAAGGATGTTCTCCAGCAGATTTTAACACACTTAAAATCAGATTTTGCACAAAGGGACTCACACACCAGTACCTGTATTTGCCTAGATCATCTAGAACTGCCCAGCTGAGCCCATGGTGTGCTCTCCAGAGCAAATACTTACTGCTGGGTATTGCTGTGACACTTCTTCAACTCTCTTTCTGCCCAGGCAACAATTTCTTCAGAGGAGTCCTGTTTCCTCACTGGCCACAAGTCACCCACCTGCAAGGCCTGCTGAGAGCCTTTCCAGAGGAGCCTGGAGGACACAGTGCAGTCAGGGAGCACAGCAGGATCTGTGGTGTGTGTAACACTTCCAGAACATGGGGGCATTAAGGCAGTGCACAACAGAGAGCACACAGCCACTGGCATCACAACACTGCTCAGGGCTGCCCTGTCCCACAATAAACATGAATGTCCAGGAACAACAGTTTTGCTTTGAATCCCTAGGCCACCTTCTGTCAACACAATGGGGATTTGCCTTAATTTCTAGTCCATACTGAGTCTTGGGTAGTGGAGGACAGTTTAACTTTCTCTGGGCTCCATGAAATGCAGATGAGACCTGATGACAGTGGACATTAGGTCCGAAGAATATGATTGTTTTACTTCTGAATGCTCAGCAGCACGCAGGGCCTATGCCCTCTTCACTATTTTCCCCTTTCCCAGCATTTGTTACAGCAAGGTCTGGCAGGCAGAGAGGGCTGTGGTTGGTGTACAGTGATCTTTTGAGATTGATGAAATCTATTTCAAGATTGGGAGGGCACTGGATGGGTAGTTGGGAGGCAGAGAATTATCTAGAATCACAAATTTGTGTTTTAAATTCTTTCAAGAAAAGTAAGTTAAATTTTTATAATTTGATTTTGTAAGAATACCTCAAGCCCCCAGAGAATTAATTTAAATCCTCACTCCATAAGCTAACTCAGGGGCTGAGATATTTCCTGGCTGCCATCTACACCCTCTCTGATCTCTCATGCTGCTGTTTTTTTCTGATATTGTAGCAAAAGCACATCTTCTGTTTTCTTACCCAGAGAACCACCAGTATGTGATTTTGGAAAGAAAAGAGCTGCTGGCTTCTGGGCACTGATTCTGATGGGAGAGAAAACATGTGCGATATTTATATATAGAAAAGGGCACGTGGCAGATTAATATCGTTCCCTTCTGTGCTTCCCCAGGAAAAGCAATCAGAGTTATCCCCCCTCCCCATTCATTGAACCAGAGTAAGTGTATTGTGGAGGCTCAATGGGATTTGGAGATTTTGGAGAATTTGACTTTGCATAATGTCTCAGATGGAAGAACAAAGAATGTAATTCTTCATACCTGAAGACATTTATTTTCTTAAGCACAGAGCTTTTCTATACTCATACCACCAAGAGAGCAGTGCAGCACAGGTGAGCAGCACCAGGGGAAGCAATAGGAGCCCTATCCACTGGTTTCAGTGACAAGAAACATGAGTATGGATAGAAGGCTTTTGGTTTTGAAAAACTTACATAGAGAGACAGAGCACTGTTATCCCAAATTCTGCCAGTTCCCTTTTAAAACTGTCAGTTTTCTTACAGAATGATGCATCTTACATCACTCAGATACTCATGTGCCTGTGTATCCCCATAAATTTAAAATCCTGTTTCAGTAATGAAGCAAAGCATTAGGAAAAGCTACCTTCTACTTACAGGACTATTGTCAGCTCCAGAGAAGAAGGGAGGGTGATCAACCAAGCAGAATAAGACAAGTTCTCCTAGCACCAGGCCAGCATAAAGGTAAGCTGTAACATGGTGGAAATGGTCTTCCAGGAAGCCCTAAGGAACAGAACACTAGTGAAAATGAGGTAAGAGCCTTCATGTTTAACCAGCAGAGAAAGAGCTCCTCATGTCCTACCTCTGCAAATAAACATCCACCACAAATATAAAGTGTCATCAATCATTTTTCTCAGCACATGTTTTAAAAGAGGAATTTGATTCTCTGACTTGCAGTCAATAAGACAAAAACATCCCTGTTGTTTAGAGACTTTGTAGCCCTGCACATTAAAGGTGTGTGATCTCACTTACTTTTTCCAGGACATGCTGAATTTTGGAACTAAACATCACAAGTGCAGCCACAAATGAGAGCACCCAGTAAATCAATAGGACCCCTGAAGACTGGATGCCCATCATTCTTTCTGCTTGAGTAAGGAACAATGCAAGGACCTGTGGATAAGTACAAATTTGTCTAAATAAATACCTGGTAATGGAATGCCAAACAGTGTTATCAAATTAATGAATGCAATAGAGAAAAATCAGCTTCTTGCCCAAACATTTCAAGATGTTCAGAGTTGCAGTATTGTTCCTAAGAGGCTAAAACTGAAAAGGCTAATGTGCAATTTTACAGTCAAGAATGTCTCCAGAGAAGGCAAGTAATAGAATTACAGTTGGGCCAACAGGCTGGGAAGATTTAGGCTATGAAGATGCAATGATAGAAGGGGAGAATAGGCACTTATCTATTGAACGGAAATCACATTTCACTCTAAACCATACTAAATCACATACCAAGGTTATGGGAAATGAAATCTTGTCTCGTTGTTGTGAGACCTCTTTCTAAACCCTACTGAAACCTCCTGCCAGGTGTGCTCTGCCCTCAGGTCTGCCCCAACTCCAACACCCTGATGTGTCACACAGCAGTTGTGCACAAAGTGCATCCCCAGCCTTCTACTCCCCGTCAGCCAAATTTGTGCTCAGAGACAGCGAGAAAGAGGAAATACAAAATCTGTCCCAGGAGGGCTAAGCTTGGCTATGTGCACAAACAAGGGAAGAATTACCACTGTTATTCCTGTCACAGCAGGGCTAATGAAGAATGCTGAGGTCCGTGGGATTCCTTGGCTTTTCTCCCACACCATGAAGAAGACATTTGAAAAACACAGTATTACCAGGATGAATCCAAGGACCTGGGGCAGAGACAGTAAACAAAAACGGCAATGAACTGAAATGCTGGGACAATCTACCAAACTGAATGATGCAAGCTGCCTGGGCGGTAAGACTGGAGAGGTGGAAGATCAGATTTGGGACAGAGAATGCCATGGGAAGTGTCAGGGAATCAAATGGAAGTAGAGGGGAGAAGATCTTATGACAGATCTTCCTAAAACTTTACTTGATTTATACTGACCTGAGCTGGTAAATGTAAAAAAACCCTGCAGAGATGGATCATCAGGAAAGAATTAATGATTTAGAAAAGTTAAGTTCTGCATCAAAGTTGTGGTAATGTTAGGACCAAACCCCATGCTTCACCCTTACCATTTTGGCTTTGAAGATGTGGGACATCCTGATGTAGCCTTTGTTTCTGTGTCGAAGATAAAAGCAGTAGAAAGGAAAACAGATCCAAAGATAGGCACAAGGGATCCAGGCAATCATGGAGCTCTCGAAGCACTGGGTCAATCCTGGGGTGTTTGCAGGCCATGTCTGGTTCCAGTCCTGAAACAGAAACAAGGCAGAAGTGGAGGACATGATGCAGAGCAAGGCTGGGGACAGCAATCCCACGATGGAAAGAGGAAGCAGATGATGGTTCGCAAACTACTACAGGAGTTTATCAGCCTCGGGGATGGAAATCTGTGTGAATCCGGACTGCTCCACTCACTAGAGCCCTTTTAAAGGGACTTCTGTAGTGGCTCCGGGCTGCGTCCTCGTTCGCAGCTCATCTCATTTACTGTAGCTGAATGGTCTGTTCGGCCTTTGGGCGGACACTCGTCCCGGGGAGGCAAAGTCCGGGCCACACAGGAGCCCCTGACGGAAACACACCTTCCCTCAGCCGCGCTGCGGCCCCGCGGGGCTCCGCAGGGCCCGGCCGGTGCCGCGGCCTCCATCGCTCGCTCACTCACCCGGGGTCCGCACAGCGCGGCGCCCGCGCCCATGGCCCTGCGCCCGGGGCCCTTCCTCGCGTGGCAGAGCCCGATCCCGCCGGGCGTGGGAGCGGCTGTGGAGAGCCCCGTGCAGCCCTGTCCAGCCCCGTGCAGCCCCGTCCCGCTGCGGCCAAAGTCCGGCCGGGGCGGAGGCGGCAGCAGCGCGCTCCGAGGCGGAGCCCTCGGGATTGCCAATTTTAGGCGCTCTCTAAGCACAGGGTCTAGTTTAGAAAGGAGACATTGTTTATTCTTCCCAAAAATCCAGCACGCCAGGGGGTAAAAATAACATTTTCTGATATAGTAAAATTGACATGAACACGCCCATCTAAGACATATTCTCCACCTATCTGATGCATATTTATGTATGCGACGTAACTTAACGCCTTGCTTGAAACACAAAATTCTTTTCGTTATTGAGCAACTTCTGTTGTAGAAGTTACCTGACCGTAGTCACGTTCACAAATGGTCAGAACAGACAGGTTGAAGACGACAATCCCGTTTGTCGGAGGGACCTGGCACCAGGGCGCTTACCCGGGGCGCGCGGCTGGGGCCCTCCGCGCCGGCAGGGGCCGCTGTGGGCGCGGCGCGGCGCTTCC
>VZRO01001393.1:448905-615499 GCA_013397915.1 Daphoenositta chrysoptera | reverse complement strand
GCCGCCCCGCCCGCCGCCGGCCCCGCCCGCCTGCCGGGCGTACCGAGCGCTGCCGCCCGGGCCGCGGTCACACGCGGCGGTGGAAATGCGGCTCTCCTTCACCCTGGCGCTCTGCAGCCTGCTTGCCATAAACCGTGTCCTGGTGCCCCCTGGGCACGGCTGCTGCTGCTGTGTGACAGCACTGGGTTAGAGAGTGCCTGGTTCCAGCGCTCCTCGCCTTGTTTTAAAATACCTTTGTGTCTGTTTTGTTTGCTTCTTTTAGATTAAGTTATATACAAAACATGGTACTCTGAAATACCAGACAGACTGTGCTCCGAACAATGGGTATTTCATGATTCCCCTCTATGACAAGGTAAGACACGAATAGCTGCTGCCTCCACCTCCATCTGCCGGCTGATTAAATCTCACAACACCCACCCATGAAACATTTGAATCAGGACATAATTTAGTTTGGATCAAAATTTCAACAGTTTCTTTTTGTAGTGCAACTACTTCATTTCCCAGTGCTAATTCTTAAGAAAAAAGCCAGCTAACTATGGCTGCGGAGTTGCATTTGTGCTGTTTATTGCAATGACTGCAGCATTGGGAGCCTGAATTACTGCCAGCGTTCAAATACTGCATGAAAAGTACAGGCTCCCGCAGAGTACAGATAAAGCTTTCAGTTTTTTACCTATAGAAATGGAATTAAATGCATATGAGAAGGTGTTTTGGTATGACTGAAAATAACCTGAGTGGTTAATTGCAGATATTAAAAATGTCTTACAGAAGTAATGATCGCGGAAGCTCAGAATTTATCAGTAATTTGATGTCTACTGAATTGGAAAGGTGTTTACATTCAAATCAAATACAAGCTGCCCTTAGATGGTCCAAATGGTTTGCTCTTTTAAGGAGCTAGTTAACTGAGGGATGAGAAGTAGAAACACAGAATGGTTTGGGTTGGAAGGCACCTTTAAAGGTCACCTAGTCCAGCCACCAAATAATTCCTTCCCTTCCCAGTCTAAGAATGTAACATGCTTCCTGATCATTAGGCCTTTGAGCCTGTCCAGGGATGAACTTCAGAATATATGTGGCAGAACACATGTGGTGCTCCCTGATATAAAGAGGATGCCTGTATTGATTAATACCCTTTTGGATCAGAGCTTTTAAAAGCATTGGAATTTGTTATGCCATGTTTGGGTAGACTGGTTGAATACAACCCAGAGGAAATATTAAAGGCTGATTTAGAGCCCATCTGTTGGGGCAGATAGAGATAGATTTGAACACTTTCTAGCCCTGAGCTGCTTGACGGTGAGCCAGGTTTATGCTGGAAGCAGTATAAACATGGTGATACTTAATTTCTGCTCTTGGCTGGATGTGAGCCCAGCATCCCAGCCTGTCTGGGTAGATATTGCTGCTTCTTTGAACAGAGTATCATAAGCAGGAAGAAAGGAGAATGGTGGAGAATGGTACACTTGGGTTTTGTCTTTCTCTCTGCAGCATGATGCTTGTGTTCTCACTTTCTTTTTCATCCTTTAGCAAAATTGAATTTAGATCAATGAAGACAGTTACTGCTTTTTATTTTTTAGGGGGATTTCGTTCTTAAAATTGAGCCTCCCCTAGGGTGGAGTTTTGGTAAGTGCTTCTATGTCTTCTTACAATAGGACACTGTGGGACTTATCTCTAAATTGCAGCTGGCAGAGAAAATGGAGCACTTTTCAAAACCTATAAACCATACTGCATAGTTTAATGATTGAAATGTACTTACTGTACCAGGGGAAGGTAAAGCTATGTGGTAGACACTGACAAAGTAACCCTTGAACTGATTGGAAGGAATGTGGGGGTTTTGACAAAAATGGCTGCAACAGGAGGAGGCAAAGAGGATTTTCAGCATCAGGGTTTGGACGTGCTTTAACTTTGCTGAAGAAAGACTTCCAGAGCAACACTTGGCATGCTTGAATGAATACATTTCTGTGGCAGTTTTGTAAAGCTGAAGCAGAGTTTCTTTGTGATTGCTCTCTCGCTAACTACCGTGCTGTTCCATCATTCTTGTCTTCCAGAACCAACCAGTGTAGACATCCATGTGGATGCCATTAATGACATTTGCACAAAGGGAGGTGATATTAACTTCGTGTTCACAGGATTTTCTGTGAATGGAAAGGTTAGACTCTTTATTTTTATTTATTCCACCTTATGCTAATTCAGCCTTCATAAAAACATTCAAATTCTGCTCTACAAGTTATTTTTATTCATTTATGCTTCGGTTTCTTTTTGTTTTGACAGGTTCTCAGCAAAGGTCAGACATTAGGTCCTGCTGGAGTTCAGGTTGTACTGAGAAATGCTGGCAGTGACATAAACATACAAGCAACTATTACACAACCTGGAGGAAAGTGAGTGTGGGTGGTGCATACTTAAATAATCTGTTCATTTGCACAACATCCTTTCAATTCTGCCATGCTGACTGGGACTGTAAGAGTTCTGAAATATTTTTCCCAACGTGTGAATAGAGTCTGAATTGTTTTTCTGTGAACAAATGTTTGTGGCTGTTTCTGAAGAGATATAATCCCGTTCTTGCCTTGCAGGTTTGCTTTCTTTAAAGTGCTTCCTGGCGAATATGAAATCTTTGCATCGCATCCTACCTGGATGTTGAAAGAGGTTAGAACCTAGAGAAGTTCTGGTTTGCCTGTTAAGGGAGGATGGATCAGCTGGACCTTGTCTGGATCAGTTAGTGCAAGGAAGGGGCTTTGTGGGTGGACAGGGTTATTGGAGCTTTTCTACATCTAATTCAGGTAGTCAAGACACTGCCTCGTACAGACCCAGTTTGGGGATGGTGAAGCCAGCCAGGGAAGGACTGGCAAATGAGCTCTTGCTTTCCACCTTCTAATCTTGTACATTTTGCAAGAATATTGTAGCAGATCTCTAATCCTTCCCTCCCAGACTGCTTGTTTTCTGAGGAGCTCTGATATCCTGACCATTTCCTAAATCAGTAAAGCAGGAAAAATACTGTTCTAGAAAGTATCTTTGCTTTAGTGTCTTTGTGTCTTGAGTAGCTTGGGGACCCTCTCTGAGTACTGCTGCTCTGGCCTGTGTTCCTGTTGTTGAATGTACAGCCTCTGATTGTTATTTAGGTGCTGTAAATGAGACTTAGTGACTGCTTTTGATGAAAACGTTTGTTTCTGTATTTCAGTCAAAGACAGTGGTGCGGGTGACAAGTTCCAATGCTTATGCTGCCAGCCCCCTGATTGTTGCAGGCTACAACGTCTCTGGCTCTGTGAGGAGTGATGGGGAGCCCATGAAAGGGGTCATGTTTCTCCTTTTCTCTTCTTCAGTCTCTAAAGAGGTAATGGTTGATCAGTACCTTTTTCAGTATGAGTATGGCTATAAACAAGAACTAAATAGCTTCTAGATTCATATTGTCCTGATACTTCCCTCTGTCCTTCACTGGCTTGTACAACCCCTCAAACTGTATTTTTGGGTTCAGTTGTTCTGTGTGATTTCTTTTTTTTTTTTCCCAACAAGGCACTTGTAATCCAACACAAACTCCTTGGAATTATCTCATAATTAACTGTACAGTGGCTGTAATTTGTTTTCAGCATGAGATCTTAATTACTCTTTGCCCCCTGGTTGGGAAGACAAAGTTCAACAGCTTCTATTGCCACCTTACAAGTGTGTTAAGAAATGAGTGTGAGACATCTGGTCATGCAGAGTTAGCTCTGTTCTGCAATGTTAACCCTGTCCACAGAACTGAAGTCAGTTAAGACACATGGTGGAGCTTTGGGGATGTTGGGTTTCCCAGTGTTCTGTCCTTGTTTACCATAAAGTTGATTATTTGCTGTTTTTTCCTGTTCTACCTATACATGAATTTTAAGCCATGTCATCAGACGTTGCCTCTAAAATGGTTTTATATTTTTATATTTCCCGTCATTCATTCACATCTGAGTATTTTGAACCCTCCTGTATCCTCCCCCCACCCCCCAATTATTTTCTGTCTTCTTCCTTGTGACAAAAGGTTGTATTGCATTTATTACTACAGGATGTTGTGGGCTGCAATATTTCTCCCGTGAATGGGTTCCAATCAAGAGATGAGTCCTTATCCTATTTGTGCAATGTTGTATCAAAAGAAGATGGATCTTTTAGCTTTCTTTCTCTGCCAAGTGGGAAATACACTGTAGTAAGTGACTGGAAATTCATTGCCTGTCTATTGAGTGGGTTGTTAACTTTCATTTTCTAAACCAGAGCGTGCTATTGCCCCCTCCTCTCCTTGAAGCTGCTTCCTTTTTCTCCTCTTTCTTGCATCTGGATGGTGTGGGAGCATGTTCTCTGTGCGCTACCTGGACTGATGGTCCTGCATTCTCAGTCTGCGTGCTCTACACGTGAGATTCAGGCTTCTCTCATTCCTTTAATCCTTCTAGCAATCATATAGTCTTCTATCTGTAAGCTCTTGCCCATCCAAGTACCTTTGCTGTATTCTGATTAGGGGGTTACCTTTCCATCTCTTCTGATAATTTCATGGTTTCCATCAGTCTTGAAATACTGCCCATATTTGTGTCTCCATCCCTGAGTTATTTTTCCAGGAGGTTGGCAGCTCATTTGACCCTTGGTAGAGGTATCTGATGGCAATAAGAACATGGGAAGTGGTAAAGGAAAACCATTCTGTCAACACAGTGTAGGAGTGAAAGCCATGTGTCTTCTTTCAGATACCATTCTACAGGGGAGAGAGAATCACCTTTGATGTTGCTCCATCTAGATTGGACTTCCTTGTAGAGCATGACAGTTTACAGATCGAGGTGAGCCCTTCAGGGGGAATAATCCTTTTGTGCCACTCATTCCTGTACAAGTATAACTGATTTTAGCAGAAAGCAGCTGTATTGTGGAAAAACTTCTTTGTAAGAAGTTTTTCCACTTGTTTGTGCGCCGCAGGTAGAAGACAGTTTCTAGTACCGTGCTGTGCTTCTGTATTTTGGTCCCTTCTACTGGGAAGAAACAAAATAGGGCAAAGATGTCTGCTATGTTCACTTTCATGTCCATGTTGCAAACAGGCAGTAATCTTCCAGGTTGCTTAAATTTCCTCGTTGAGATTGTCACATCTCTGGAGAAGGGCCTGTAGGTCTTTCTGGTTTGCAGAGTGCCTTGTGCATGGTATTGTGATCTGTGACTGGGGCCCAGTGCAGATAAATTGAGAATGTGTGTTTTGTACTTAGGGGAACAGTATGCCTGGAGATCAGTTTGTACTTTCACTGTGATTATCCTGGTACATTTTTTTCCTAGAGGTGGAAATAAGTTTCCTTTATATGTGTGTGGAGAGATAACAGTTGGTGTTGATTGCTGTAGGAGTGTGTTTGCATTTCCTGAGTAAAGACTGATGTTAATTTTTTCCCATTTCAGCCTGTTTTCCATGTCATGGGATTCTCTGTCACGGGCAGGGTGTTGAATGGTCCTGAAGGAGAAGGAGTTGCTGATGCCACTGTGACTCTGAACAATCAGATTAAAGGTATGCAATGCTCTTGATCTTTGTTGCTGCAGGGAAGCCTTTATTAAACTCAAGTACAGGACTAGTGTATGATGTGAAATTAACTCTTCAGGATAATACACTGCTTTTGTTGCAGTTTATTTCAAATATTAAAGTGGATTTAGTGCAGTTGCTAAATTTTACATTTACTGGTTTAGATGAGAGCATTAAGTGTTCACTTGTTTGGTAGTTGAAAATTTCTTAATTTCTTTCAACCATATGCCAGATTGTACTTTGAAATACAGAAATGAAGGTTCATCTAGTAAAAAAGCATAATACTATTTCATTGTTGTGTAATATGAATTTAAAATAGCCTAAAGCAGTGCATGCCCTCTGGATCTGTTGATACATAAGGACAGACAGTCAACATATGCTCTGGTTTTTAACTCTTGTTATTTGTTACAGTGAAGACAAAAGCTGATGGCTCTTTCCGCCTTGAGAACATAACAACAGGTACATACACAATTCATGCCAGGAAAGAACACCTGTTTTTTGATACTATTACTGTGAAGATTGCACCAAATACACCTCAGCTGGCAAACATCATTGCAACAGGGTAAGGACTGGTGTCAGGATGAAAATGCTATTTGATGTGTGGATGAGGCCATGAAAATGGGTGTTGCTTTCCCATGCCATGCCCAGACTTGTGTAGTGTTGTCAGGAGCTAAATGTTGCTGAAGAAATTCAGGGTAAATAGGGCAGCATAAGTGCGTATTTTGTGCACAGTATTTTGCTCAGTAATAGTTAAGGTTTGGAGCATCCTCTTAATAAGCTCTTCCTTGCAAATGAAGACACTAAGACATGGGCAAATTAAGAATTTTAGAATGGTAGGTGAACCGAGAAGGCGACAGAGAAGCTTTCTGCCACTTCACTCTTGCACAGAAGGAGGGTATCTGGAGTCACACAGCTGCTTAGTGCAGTGTTATACCAAACCTCTGCATTTTCTGCTCACTCTCAAGGTCATTTTTGCTTTACCTGAATTGTCTTTGTCTTGTTTGATGCCTTTTTAAGAAAGTTCTAAAACAAGTGGTTTTTTATGATCTTTTTCAAAGCAAACTATTTGTTCTGATGACTGGCTTCTATTTAACAGGTTCAGTGTGTGTGGCCACATCTCAGTAACTCGCTTCCCCGACACAGTCAAGCAGATTAGTAAATACAAGGTAACTATGATACCTGAAGATAAAGACAAAGCATCACTGGTTACAACAGAAACTGACCCTCATGGAGCATTTTGTTTCAAGGCAAAATCGGGTACATACAATGTTCAGGTAAGAATGAGCTTCATTCAAGGACTGTCATAGTGTTCTAGAAGATTTTAAAATTTTGGAAGGCATGTTGGAGAGGCTGTTTTTCTTTTGCCTGGGATTTACAGTAAATTTCCATTTTCTTATTTCTGATAAATGCATTGAAGACAGCAGAGTGGGTGTATTTGGAGTAGTATCTGGGAGCTGGTGATGTCTTGATGTCATATACTCTACAGGTAATTGTTCCAGAGGCTGAGACCAGAGCAGGATTGGCTTTGAAACCCAGAATGTTCCCTGTCACTGTTACTGACAGACCAGTGATGGATGTGACCTTTTCTCAGTTTTTGGCATCTGTCTCAGGGAAGATCTCTTGTCTAGGTAAGTGCGTTGTGAAAGTGAAACGGCAGTAGGAATGGAGAACTTTAGCAGTGCACGTGTGAGTGAGTGTTGTTGAGACCAAAACACTTGCTGTGGTTAGTCCCATCAGCAGATAAGTAAATGTACCTTCCAGCACATGGAAAAAGCAGCTCTTTTTGGGGGACGTTGTGGCCTAGTAAGGTACCTTAACAAAGTTTGGAATAAAGTTATATACGTACTTTTAATACTTGCTAGGGATAAGCAAGTATTCCTTCCTCAGAAGATGGGTAGGTTCTGGAAGGAAATGGTCCTGATTGTCACTTGGGATACTGTACATCAATCAGAGAAGTACTGGAGGTAGAAAAGAAGTTTACAAAAAAAAAAAGGAAAAAAGCAGTGCATGTAAAAACTGTAGGATAGATGCCGAAGCTATTGGCAGAAGCTTTTAACCTCTGTTCTCTTTCATAAGCTTTTTGTCTTTATTTTAGTCTAAGGTTCCTGTCCTGCTATTTTCCTTGATTACCCACTGATTTCAGCAGATGATGATTGGAGGCTGATTTTTGTCATTTTTACCCTTCCTTTTTCCTCTCTGAATCCTCCCTGCACTTTGTGTTCTGTCTCTCAGGTGTTTACTGGGCTCTTTGGTCTCTGCAGAGTGAGATGGACCCAGGGGTTTAGTGTTAATCTCAGTTTTTTTCTTGCCATTAGATAAAAGAGTATGATTAACAGTCTCAAAATCCTGCAGAATGCAAAAATCCACTGGTAAACATGTGCCTGAGAAACAAGTTGTAATTGGAAACAGTGGGAGGGAGGAACCCTTTCAATGTGAGTAGCCCTGAGGTGTGCTGGCGGGGTTTGGGGTGCAGCCTCACGGGCTGTGTTCCCTCCCAGACGCGTGCGGTGACCTGCTGGTGACGCTGCAGTCCCTGAGCCGCCAGGGGGAGAAGCGCAGCCTGCAGCCGGCCGGCAGCCGCGACTCGGTGCCCTTCACCTTCGAGGGCGTGCTCCCGGGCAAGTACAAAGGTAGGACCGGGGGAACTGCCTGTGGGCACCTCGGGAGCTCAATGTGTGCCTCATCTGAGCACTGCTGGTATCATGGATGCCTTTTACAGTATGCCCAACACAGTTGTGAAACTTGAGAGAATCTGGAAAAATGTCTTACAACAGTGCCTCAGGTTTTCTTAATGTTGGATGTTTAACCCTGAGTCAGCCCAAAGGTTACTGCTCCCCTGATTTTTAGGGTCTGCATGGCTGGTGTGGGGGAAGTGGGCTTTATCATGAGCTGGCCTGTCCCAAGCCCAAGAACAGGAACACACTCTAGTTCTGCTTCCAGAGTGCTGCTCCTAAGAACAATACGTATTTTGGCCAGCCTGCCTTGGCCTGTGAAAAGAAATTGTTTTCCAGGGAAAGGTGTAGAAGGAGTATATAGATTGCACTCTATACAGGAGTGGGAACACCTTTCCACCAGGTTAAATTGGGGTTAGGTTGTGATGTCCTCTAGGCTGCTTGGCCTGTCACAGTGGTGGTGCCCATTGAGGAGCCTTCCAGGGTGGCCAGGCTTCATTATTCCTTTTCATAGTACAGCTTTCCTGATAGATGTGTTGGATTCCTGGTGATGCTGCAGTGCTGTGAGCCAGGTCTGTTATTACAGGCATTGTTGGGTATTTATCTCTGAAGATTATTGCCAGGGAAGTTAGAGTAATACAAGCTTTTTATATCACAAAACCTGCCCTTATTTACTCAGTTTTACATTACTAAAATGCTTTGTGTGGTGTATTTTCTAGTAAGCATTGTACATGAAGACTGGTGCTGGAAGAATAAGTCTTTGGAATTGGAAGTCTTGGAGGAAGATGTGTCAGGAGTAGAATTCAGGCAGACTGGATATATGCTGAGGTGTTCTCTCTCTCATGCAATCACACTGGTACGTAGGAAACAAATGTTCTTGTATGTTTTTAATGACCTTGTGTAGGCTGGTTGGATTAGGCTTGGAATCAAGGCTTTCTCCTGTCTCTGGAGGGTCACAGAGCACGGGAGCATCAGTGTTTAGAGTGCTTTGAGATTTGTCTGTTAAGTTTGGTAAAATGGTCTTGTGATGCTAGCTGTTATAAAAGAGATGGGGCATTGATGTATCTTTAGGCAAATGCTGTTTTCATTTTGTTGTTTGGTAGTTACTAATAGTGAATTGTGCTATGTCCTCACAGGAATTTTATCAGGATGGAAACGGACCAGAGAATGTTGGTGTTTATAACCTGTCCAAAGGAGTTAATAGATTCTGTCTTTCAAAGCCAGGTAACAGCTGTAGAATATTAGTTTTAAAAATAAGAAATAACCAGTTAGCTAATACTGCTGGGATCTAAAAAAAATAACACTGTTGTGGTTTCTGAAAGGCATTGTTTTAATTACATCTGAATGTAAATTATCTGTTCCAAGTTAAGATCTCTCCATTTCTTCTGTTGTTTAGTCCTTCATCAAATCTAGATTCCAGAAATAAAATATTACTATTTTTTTCTTGGTGATGGAAGTATTTAATCTTTAATGAATGAAGATCATATTAAAATAATCTCATTCATATGGGTTCTATTTGTCAGACACATCAGAAAGTGTCTGTGTGAAAGGCAGCAGATTCGTAGTCGAATTTTGTAGTTGTTTCTATACCTCTGCTCTCATGTTATCTTAAGAATTCAGCCAGCTTGAATTTTTTCAGGAGGTCATTCTTTGTCTTAATGTTTGTAGGTGTGTATGAAGTGACCCCGCGCTCCTGCCACCAGTTTGAACACGAGTATTACACCTACGACACGTAAGAGTGTGACTGTTCCTGACCTTACAGCTACCGGCCTGATTTCCTTAAAGCTTCCTTCTCCTGCTTGCTTTCAGCAGGACAGGATGTGTAGAGGGAAGCTCTAGCAAGGTGTATCACATGTGTTCTCTTGCCCTTTCTATCTTAAAAATAATAAAAATCAAATAATGATAGGCTTTAAAGATGCTTTAGTTACTTTAGTATTTTTATAGCCTTCTCTCTGTTTAGTGTTGGGTTGGCTTTGTAACAGAGAAGAGTTATTTCAGTGAAAACTGTTGGTCCCTTCTGAGAGCTGAAATGCAAAAGGCAGGATAGTAAGATTACTGAGAGGCACTTAGCACTATTGCCTGTCACTGGGGCCATGACCCTCGGGTGATTTGATTCTGCTCACCCCATTTCTTGCAAGCTGAATAAATGTTCACCCTTATCGTGAGTACGCAATGCTGATCTTCCTTGGTCAGCCAAGTTTATTAGTTATTTATAGATTTTAGTCTGGTGATGTGCTTAATGACACTTTAACATACCAAATCAATCACATCAGCTTTAGCTTGAGAAGAAGCAGAAGGCACAAAGGAAGGAATTGCTTTGGGGCTCAAGTTGGGAAACGCTCCCTTTCCAATGCATGACCATCCCAGCACTGCAGATTTGCTGTGTAATTTCTGTGTTGTCTTTTATAAAGCATTTCAATATCAGGGGTGGGAGCACAGACTCTGCTAAATAAGATTTGCTTATTTAGAAAGGGGACCTTGAATTCGTGTCTCTGTTCCTTTGATTTGCAGGTCCTCTCCCAGTATCCTGACGCTCACTGCAGTTCGACACCATGTCCTTGGCACGATCGTAACTGATAAACTGATGGATGTGACTGTTACCATTAAGTAAGGACAAAGAAATCATGGGGTTATAAAAAGTGGAAGAAAAAGACATTTCTCTCGTAAAGCTTTACTCCAGTTTTAGTGCTGCAGTGGCTGCTTTCTAAGGGGATGGCATCCTAGCCTAGGCTGCAAGAGGTTTTTATGCTAAGGTGTGCTTCGAGTTCTTTGGAAGAGATAAATCGAGCCCTCATTTTGAGTGTTGTCTTATCATTTCAACATTGTCCCTTCTTTCTTTTGTGTCATGGTAAAAAGAAATGATTTTCTGAGTTTTTATATACTTTATGAGCTGATGTTTCAGAATTCAGAGGGGGTTGTTTTAGCTTAGGTCTGAGCTCTTTAGGCACTGGCATCTATTTTTTTCCAGTTTTCTTTCCTCAGAATGAGAATCTGCTGCTTTAGAGCATTGTTACTGGTGTGAAGAGGGTTATTAAAGGAAAAGCATGCTGAGTGATTACACACTAATGCACCAATTTGTGTTTAGCTGAACAGAGAGCTCACTAGGGAGCACTGATTTGTGAACAGCTCTAATTGTATGGTGCCAAATCTGCCTGAAAGTGTCTGATAATGATGAGTGTTTTATTGATACTCTGCTGGTGTCTACTTGTTCTAGACTATGGGTTCTCAAACTTTTTTGCATGCAGAAAACATCTTTTCAGAGAACATTACCTGCAGAGCATTGCCTTGAGTTCTCAAAGATTAATGACCCTATCACTGCAACTGCTGGGCAACTCTAGCAGCTGGAAAGGAGACATTGAGACAGCAGAGAGCCATTATGATTTTAAAAACAACTTAGTGAGGAGGTGAATATTGTACCAACCTTCTCAGCTTGTTGGGTTTTTGGAGATTTGGCAAGTGCTTTGAAGGCAGCTCAATTGCCACAGATAGCTCTGATCAATCCTGCCTCAAGCTTTTCAGCTAAAGTCCAATCTTTGAAGTGCCGTCAACATAAAGGGACCAGTTCTGGGTTTAAAAGCAAGCCAGTTGTTTTTACAAGTCTGTGTGCCAGCTCCATGGCTGTGACCCATTAACCCAAACAACCTCAACCAAAAGCAAAGCTGATTCTCACCGGTTTTTGGTAATGGCTTGGTATGTTTTAAAAATAAGACTGTAGTAATTTATTATTAATATCTTGAGTTTGTGTGTGCCTGTATGGATTTTTATTAGGCTTTCACATAAAAAAAAAAAAGAGTATATGTTTCTGTATTGTCTGGACTGCAGAGAAAGAATATAAAGCCTTGATGAAACTTAGCATGGTAGAGCAATAGTAACTATGTCTCTTAAAAAAGACAAACTAGGATATAGGTGAAGACTGAAGCAGGAGACAGAACTATCCTGGCAGTCTAAAGTGGTTGTAGGAAAAGTAATTGTGATCATTTTGGTTCTCTCCTCGGTGAGAATTCAGACTGTTGGAGAAGAGACAGATGAGAAGATAAAAAGGATGATTGGACTCTAGAAGAAAATGCTAGAAAAGAGAGGATGCAAGATCAGGGAGAGTGAAGCAAAATGCATTTTTCTTGAGCTGATTCTAAGAACTTGGTTGAACTTATCTAGCAATCTGTTCAGTGGACAGTGACAAGATAGCTGGGTAGTTCAAATGTATAGGGCAGAGACGTGAGAACTCAGCTTTTCCTGGGAATTGCTGGCTCTTGGAAGTATTTATGTGTGATAGAAGTTATTTTCTTCTTGTATTCCTTGCTCCTGAGAGGTAGGTTCTGAGGCAAAAGTTCATAGTTCAGAAAAAAAAAGCAAGCTTAGCAGTCTTTATTTTGTATAACTCATCCTTTCTTGTTTCTTTCATTAAGCTTGTTCTCAGGTTTGATATTCCAGCCTTTCTTTTTTTAGTTTAGGGCTTTGTTAAAGGTACTCTTGCAAACTGATCCTTTGACCTAAAAATTTATCACTCCTGTGCTCTTGCCAGAGTAAACAGGGCAGTTAAAAAGGAATGGGTTTAAAAAACATCCTGGGACTTGTCTATGGTGGTATAAAGGCAATAATTAACAGATATAACAAGCTCTTATCTCTCCATATGGAAGGAGATGATTTCGTTTTTTCTCTGTATTTTCAGGTCATCCATTGACAGTGAACCTGCCTTGGTTTTAGGGCCCCTGAAATCTGTTCAGGAGCTCCGTCGGGAGCAGCAGCTGGCAGAAATTGAGAGCCGCCGGCAGGAGAGAGAAAAGAAGGGTCAAGAGGAGGAAGGAACAAAGCCACCAGTGCAAGAAATGGTGGAGGAGCTCCAAGGACCATTCTTATATGAATTTTCCTACTGGGCACGGTAATACCAAGCTCTAGTGGACAAGGTGTATTCTTTGTACTTCTGTGTGGTGTTTCTGCCAAGCAGAACAGTGATAGAGCTCCAGACAGGACAGAGCTGCTGTCTGGGTGCCCATGCCTCTGGTGACTCTGAGCTGCATGGAAACTTAGTATCACATAGTAAGAATTTTGCTTAGGTTGTTGTTGATACTTTTTTCTTGGAGTATTTAGATGCATTCTTGGGTCAATATGCTGTACTCTGTTCTACATGAGAGCTGCTAATTCAATTTTCTTCTAATTATATCTTATTTGTGTTTTACAGGTCCGGAGAGAAAATTACTGTAACACCATCATCAAAAGAGCTGCTTTTCTACCCACCTTATGTGGAAGCAGTTATTAGTGGAGGTAAATATAAATAATTTATTGTTTGAAAGGAGTAGATTTTTAAGGTAGAAATGTATCTGTGTAGATAAACATATGAATAACTCAAAAAAGTAATGTTAGGAAAGTTTCAGTTGCAGCTATTTCTTTGGGCCAGTTTCATTCTGGAATTTGGAAGCTATTTAACAGAAGATGCAAGTATAGTTTTTATCATTAGAATATTCTTCCAAGTGCTGAAAAACCACCTGGCACAAGAGGAAGGCCAGGTTTCTGGGTGTTACACCAGATTCTCAGAATTGTTCATAGTGCTGTCACCTAGAAAAAGAGTTGTGCAAAAACCAGGCTTCTATTTTTAATCTGTTACCAAACTGTCAGGGTTACCATCAGTTACTGATACTATTGTTAGATTCAGTGTCCATCTTGTCCTCAGGTTCTTAAGTGAACATACTTTGAAATCACTGGGAAATGTTAAGTGCCTCTTTTCAAGTGACTCTTTGCACATTCTAAATCCATTTGAGGGAGGGAAATAAATTTTTGCTTAATGTCATTAAACATTAAATATGCTGACCTGAATTTGAACTCAAAACATGTGGTCAAAGCTGGTAATCTGGCTAGAAGGAAGTATCATTGTCATCATCTCCAGGTGGCTGCACTAACTCAGTGAGACCTCCAGCCACTGCAGAAATCTGTAAGGTTTTTTTTGGGGATGTGCTTATAGCTTCGAAATGTAGTTACTCATTTTTGTACTGTTCAGATGTTTTAAGATGTGTTGAGAGGCCTTGCAATTGCATGGATTGATCTCTTGTTCTAAGGTAAAAGGCCACCAGCTGATCACTTTGGAAGTAGTTAAACTCCTGCTGTAAATCAGTGTCAAGTGTCAAGCGTATTTTTGACCTTTTTCTTTGTCTTAAATCCCCTTCACAATGACCAAGAGAGTTGTCCTGGGAAGCTGATAGAGATTCATGGAAAAGCAGGTTTATTTCTGGAAGGGCGAATTCATCCTGAATTGGAAGGTGTTGAGATTGTCATTAGTGAGAAGGGAGCAACTTCCCCACTTATCACAGTTTTCACCGATGATAAAGGCACTTACAGGTAATGAACAGATTTGTTTTGAACCTTTGGATTCTTTAGTTAAAATGCAGCAGTTGCTTGACAGTGTGTATGTGATATCCAAGTGTTTTTTCTGAAACAAGTTATGTTTTCCTTTTATTTGAAGCGTTGGGCCACTCCACAGTGACTTGGAATACACAATCACTGCTCAGAAGGAAGGTTTTGTTTTGAGTGCAGTAGAAGGAACAGTTGGAGACTTCAAAGCTTTTGCTCTTGCTGGGGTGACATTTGAGGTAATGTTCTGAACACTTTGGGTTCTAAATGAATGGGTGTGCAGTTAGAGCTGGACAGGCAAAAGCTGGGCACTCAGCTGGACAGTTCTGCTCACAGCTGAGTGCCCAGAGCCAGCCCACCTGTGCACTCTGCAAGGGGCTTCTCAACTGAACCCTTCTCCATAAAGAAACCCTCACTTACACTTAAAATTACTGCTTTTTCAAAAACAGATCAAATCAGAGGATGACCAGGCTCTTGCTGGAGTTCTCTTGTCTCTCAGTGGAGGAGTGTTCCGGTCCAACCTCCTCACACAGGATAATGGCATGCTGACTTTTTCCAATCTGGTGAGTTGGAATGATTCTTCTGGACGTGGCCGTGTGCGGGGCTGTGTTACTCTGCCCTCCCAAACAGGACTCTCTTGAGTAGCAGGTGTCCTTTAAAACCCTAACCCACGATGAGAGATGTAGATCCCTGAGAATAAACAGCACTTAAAATCTTAGCAAGTGAAAGATGTGAAATCTAACATGGCAAGAGATTTCTCCCTAACAGGTCGTAGATGATGTTGATTGATCTCAGTTACTAGTTTGCAGTCTGTAAACATGAAACAAACCAATTTGTTGATGATCATTGGAGAGTCTTTAGGGGAAGGAAATCTAATTACATTATTGATCTGTATGTGTGTAGACATGCTTGAATAGACATCCTTCTTTTGTGGTCACTTTCCTGTCCTTGAGGTCTTGTGGTAAGGTTTTAGGACTGTAGTTTCCTTTCTCTCTTAACACTTTGTCACCAGGTGGAATTCCATTGGTTTATTGTCCACACAGCACCCTGTTTTTCACTGCTCACATTTTCCGACCAGTTTAACCTGTGGTTGGAACAGAGGACTTCAGCTCTTCAGAGAGTTCTTGCAAAGCATATTTGTTTTGAGTTGTTGAGTTTTGCATCACGATGAGTAAACAGCTTGATTTGTGCCTCTTTGCAGAGCCCAGGGCAGTATTATTTTAAACCCATGATGAAAGAATTTCGCTTTGAACCGTCATCACAAATGATTGAAGTGCAGGAAGGACAAAATCTCAAAATCCAGATAACTGGTTACAGAACAGCTTACAGGTCAGTGGAGCTGGAATGCCATGGAAAATGCTATGGGCTGTATGAGGATGTGTTGTGCCAAATGTGTGTTTCCTCCCAGCACACCTCTGTTCTTGAAGGTTTGGAGGAGACTTTCCAAGTCTCAGCTTAATTCTGCTGTGTATAAGTACTTTTTTTGGCCTTTTTTCATGGATGTGGATATACAGCTAAACCCAGATGGCAGAGCTATAGGAAGAAACATGGCTATGAAAGCACTGTCTCAGTGGCACTGGAAGTGGTTTGTGCTGCCTCCAGTGGGAGAGGAGAGGACTATTCTTGGTATGGTAGACCAATTCAGGTATCTGACTTCAAGATCCTTGCTTTCCTCACCCTCAGGGGTAAGAAAGAGTTGCTGTTCATGGAGTTTAGGGAACTTGGATTCCGAAAGTTGTGCTCTGACCTGCAGTGAATTCTGATGATTTAAACTGTTTTACACACACATTATAATCACTCCTTTTCTTCTCCATACTATGGTAGATACAGTAAGTACCTTTTTCATCAGTTATAACAATTAAATGTCTTCAAAATATGCATTAAAACAGCATCTGCACATCTGTAGCAATTGGTTCTCTTTATACCTCTAGCTGTTATGGCACAGTTTCCTCTTTAAATGGAGAGCCTGAGCAGGGAGTCTCAGTGGAAGCTGTGGGACAGAAGGATTGCAGCATCTATGGAGAGGACACAATAACCGATGAAGATGGCAAATTCAGGCTCCGTGGCCTTCGGGTAAGGAGTAGGAGGCTCTCTGTCATTTCCTTTCCTGTCAGTTGATGATGGAGCAGTGAAATGGGTTCTGTTCAATAGCCACTGGTTGCAGTTTTCCCATCATGTTTGCTAACTCAGACTCCTTTAAGTCTCTCTGTGAAGAAACACGGTCATGCACTGAACATTCAGTCTGATAAAAGGGAGAAAGCTTGTCTATGTCTGTGAAATTGCTGGCAGCATACTGTGGTGGCCTCCACAAACACTGAGCAGTTGGTGTGATGTGACAAAAGCCCCTGGTCAGTGCTTTGGTGACCAGCAGGGAATTTTCATAGGCAGAAGAATTCGGGGAAGGGTTTAGTTTCTCTTGTGAAGATATCAACAGCCTATTTTTAGCAGGATATTGGGTGTGTGTGTGATGTTGATTGCACAGCATGTATGTGAAGTAAGCTGTTCTTCAGGGAATGGGGGAGCTGAATTTGTGGCTCCATTATGTAAGGAGTCAGCAATTTGCTGAAGTAGAAGGCAGTGTTTGATCAGGTTTTAATCCTGTGTTTTCATTCATCACAGCAGATGATTTCTTTTAATACTGTGTTGTAACAAACCAGTGGAAGTTCTGTATAGCCTTTTCTTATTTTCTGACAGTAAACACTCCTAGTAGTGTTATTGAGTTGAATTTTGTATTTGAGGTAAGGAGAACTTTATCTGCATAGAGTTAAATCTGTTTGGGTGGCGTATCTTGAATGGAATGTTAGAAAATTCTCTTACTGCTCTCTATAATGAAAGTATGTATTATTCAGTGTTGGGACTTATCATCTGAATATTGCTTTCAGCCTGGCTGTGTGTATCATGTCCAACTCAAAGCTGAAGGCAATGATCACATTGAAAGAGCTTTACCACAGCATCGGGCAATTGAGGTAATTTTTTCTCTTTTTTTGTAGAATCACTTAAATATGAAATGGATCTGTCTAGGCATTCTGTCTGTTCTATCAGCAGCAGTGTAGTGAATGCGTTCTGTTTAGACAAGTGCCTTTCAGCAAGTTAGCTCCCTAAAAACAGGTCCCATATTGTGTGTCAGCACCACAGCTCAAAACTGAAGTGAGATAAAGCCCAAACAGTAAACAAGTGAAAAGGATTCTTTCACAGTCATGAAAACTATGCATCCAGAAACAAGAGCATAAATGTATGGAATACCTTTCAACATTTCTTTATGATGTGGAACAAAGCAGTAGTAACTTCAGGATGTCATAAATGGTCATATTCTCCTATTGTTGTATTTAGTTATGGACTGAGAGATATTGTTGTGTGTTATTGGGTCCAAATCATGCAGTCTTGATGTTGGTGAAATTGTAATTTGGACTAGCAGTTTTATTTTTATAAAATGTAATAATTTTGAATTGAAAACTGGTGGAATCTTGTAAAATATTCCACATTAATTAACTGAATAAACATCTCTGTGCATCTCTCCGCACAGAAGCAAAATACTGAGATCAATGTTCTGAGATCAGGCAGCCCTGTGGATGTACCTCAGCCTTTTCCAGAATAGTGTGTGCTTTTGATACTTCCATTCTTAGTTTAGCTTAATGTCATGAGCCTCATGCTGATAATGCACAGGTCTGCAACTGCAAGTGGTGCACTCTGGAGAACAGGAACTTGCAATGGGAAAGCTTTCAAGCTTCCATGTGGTTAGTACAGAACAAAATTCACTTTTTATTTAAAATGATCAGCAATATTTGTGGTGTGTTAACGGTTATGTTACTGTACTTTGTTAACTGTTCCTCTCTTGATAAAGACCTGAGTCTGTTTTCCATTGCAGGTTGGGAACAGTGACATTGATGACGTTAATATTATAGCGTTCCGGCAAATCAATCAATTTGATTTAAGTGGAAATGTAATTACAGCTTCTGAATATCTCTCCACATTATGTGTAAGTTCAAGCCTTTCATCTTTGTCAAGTGTATTTGTTATTGCTTTCACAATGATTTTTTTTTGCAGGGTCACTGGAAATGGTTCAGTAGCCAGAGCACACATTTAATTCAAATTAGATCTAGTAGTTTAATGAAGGTGAATTTGAATTCCAGATAGAATGAAGATTACAGTGTTCCTGACTATTTTGCTTTAATGTTTCCATTTTTCATGGGAATATGTTTAAGAAACACCTTCCCTGGCTGGCCGGTGCATTTTGGGATCTGCTTCCCTGATTAGGGATTCTCTGTCTGTAGAGGGATCAAGGCAGCAAGGGTGAAATGAGTCCTTTGTATTAGAGACTGTATTCATTCCTGCAACACCTGAAATTTTTGACCTGTATATCAAAACCTGAAGATACCATGTGAATGCAGTGATACCACAGGACATGTGAATTTAAAAGTACGTAATAATACACAGTATGAGACAAATAGGAAAGCTGAAATTTTCGAAATTCAAAACACTGCACTATGATCTGAAAAAACTTGCTAAACACCTCTGATCCTTTTGGCTTAGGGTGCAAATGCTGGAAGTGTCTGCAAGAGGTGTTAGTGGAGTAGGAGTTACAGTATCATTTCTCAGGTTTAAATTCTCCTTGAAATGTTACCTACAAATATAAATGCAGTGCTTGGATTTCTTTCACACTAGTTCGTTATGCATCTCACCTGCCAAGTTCTCATTGCTAAGCTGTTGGGTTTTTTGGGGAACATCCAAAGGATCCAACACTCAGAGCAGGTGTGAAGGCAAAATGCGTCACCTTACTGAAGACCCCCTGAGCATGGGTCCCATCTTTCTGGGGAAATTTATACCCTTGCAGTTCAGCCTAAGCAAATAGGAATTGATTTCAAAATTTGATTATATGGAAGTTATCCAAGCCTGTGCTTGCTGCATATTAGGTGGGGTCTTGTGTTGCATGTCCTGCATGTGAGCTGTTGATGGGTGCATGTCATCACCCTGGCCTCCAATGCAGACGTTCTTGTCTTTGAAAGATGTGCTAAGATTGGATACAGACAGGAGTGAGAGCAGTTTTGTGATCCACAGCACAGACTACTTTTCATACACTAGATATGGGAAAATGTCAGACAGCAGCCGTTCCTAAGTTATTTCAAGTTCTATAAAAAGACTGTTTCTGTGACTTTTCACACCCCAGATTAGAATATTTCCAGGTGTTCTTACTTGACAACTTCCTGTTTATATAAACACATGATGAATTTTGAAGTGCTTTTATTCCTGAAGATGTGGGATGTCTGAAATACCTGTTGTTGTGCAGGCTTGGAAGTACCGGGATTGTGCTTTCTTCCTTCATTTACAGGTGAAGCTCTACAAAAGCGAAAATCTTGACAACCCAATTCATACAGTGAACTTAGGCCTATCCCTGTTTTTTCATTTCCCACCACTACTGCGAGATGGAGAGGTAAGAATATTGCTGGAAAATTAGCTTAGAACTTTTATTTCTTTTCCTCCAAGGACACTGAAGTGTAATTTGTGGTGTGCCTGCAGAGCTCTATTGCTGGACTGACCAGTGTCTGGGAAGATTTGAAGCCTGTTTAAGTGACCTTTGTCTTTAAATGTGATTTTGTCTCAGACTGCTCCTGATGCTGTAGCCTGAGTGTATTTTTTACCCACAGAATTATGTGGTGCTCCTGGATTCTACATTGTCTAAATCACAGTATGACTACACCCTGCCTCAAGTTTCTTTCACTGCCATTGGATATCATAAACACATTACACTGGTCTTCAGTCCCACGGTAAGTACTGAATACTTCCATGTTCCAATGTTCACCTCGGGAGCACTATTTGGTGTTACAACCTGCGTGTATTTTGTGCTCTTGGACAAGCTTTCTATCAGTGTAAATATAAAGAGGTTTATGAGTGGCATTAAAGTGACAATTAATTTGGATTTGCTGTGTGTTCAGTTGCCAGCGGAACAGGAGGGAAACACAGAACAGCAGTAGGAAATGAAGGGTGCAGATGTGCCTGAAAGGTTCTGTGCTGGCATGGCTGCTGTAGTGGGGTCATAGAGGTGTGGGCAGCATGGGACAGATAAATCAAAGCACACCAGGCTGTCAGTGGAGACTGACCATCAGTGAATTGGCTTTACAAAGCAGCACACCTCAGGAAGGGGTCAGTCATGAGTGACTGATCCAGAGGATAGCTTTGAAGTGGAAGGTAAAGTAAAGCCTAGAACAGCACTTGGAAGGAAGTCAGATGAGAAGGGCTGGATGTGCCTCATGATCCTTAGAGGGCCTTAGAGCTGAGGGATTTCACAGTCAACTGTTTCAGAAAAACAAAATCCGTGATCTGCACTGTTTCCAGAGAAAGCTGCCTGAACAAGATATCGCCCAAGGCTCCTACATCGCGTTGCCGCTGACGCTGCTCCTGCTCTTGGCTGGTTACAACCACGATAAGGTGGGTCAGGGTGGTTTTGCTCTTACCCAAATATTATTGTCCTATCAATGAATATGTTGTACTGTGCTAAGTGAGGCTTTGTTGCGTTGTTATCCAGAGAGAGATGCAGTCGCAGTCCCCTTACGTGACATATTATAAGAAAAGCCACAATGTAGCCATGTTTTTGGACAATTACCTTCCTTTAAAAAAAGCTTAGTGCGAAGGTGAGTTCCTGTGTTGTGGCTGAATTTTGGCTTCTCACTTGATCGGTCTGAGAAAAAACCAATACAGCATCATTAAAATTCAGATAACCAGACCCAGTGATAATAGGAATGAAAATAATTATTTTATTGGCTTCAGGAACAATCAGGCTGGAAAAAGTCTTGCAAGCCTTCAGGTCTGGTCTTTTTAGCTTTATGCCCTCCCTAGTTTAAAAGCTCTCAAGAGGAATACAAATACCTGCTATGTAAGTTCCTCTGTCTTCGTTAACAACCTGTGCTCTTTTAGTCTTTTCTGATATGACTGGATTTCTGTTTTACCAAGAAGAGAAATTAAATTTGTCTGTGCAGTTTGATTTCCTCTCAAACAATCACTTTAGGTTTTGATTATCAGAAAGTCCCAGAAGTTGGTTTGATTCCTCCCTGAGATTTGCTGCCATATTCTGATGTCTTTGCAGATGTGCCATCTGTGCAATAGATTCTGTTTGTTGGGGGCTACATGTCTAAAGAACTGTACCATTGAGACCATACATGCCATTGTAACCACAACTTGCTCCCCTTTTATTTTTCCCCAGCTTATTCCCTTACTGCTCCAGCTGACAGCTCGACTGCAAGGCGTCCGTGCTCTCGGACAGACAGGCTCTGACACTGGGGGCTCAGAGGATGCAAAGAGACAAACAAAAAAACAGAAGACGAGACGGACGTGAGGGCAAACGAAGGATTGTATGAGGTGGTGCTCTGTCAAACTGGAGCCTGAGGAGAGGCAAAGCCACTAAAACACATTTTTGTAGAATTTGCAGACTTGACATTTTCGTTTTTGCTACATGAGCACCATTTGTCACATTAGCTCCATTTTGGTTGTAAATTTTCTATGGAGTCTATAGATTTCCTTGTTGTAAAGTGATTAAATGAATGCCGCTGCTGTCACTGTGAGTGCATCTCTCATACTTGAAGACAATTAATGCTTTTTTTTCCTTTTCATTGGAACAGGTCATGCTGTCCTTATTAATGATTTATAAAAGCAGTGGTAGTAGACTACTTGATTTCAGTTTCAGTCTCTAGATTCTGGGATTGTTTTTCCTTATCGTTTGAAATACCCACTTTACAGAAGCAGCACACAGGCATTCTACAAAATCAGTGTTGCTTGAAACAAAATTTTAGGGGACATAGCTGGACTGGTGAATTATGTCATTGTCACTTCCAGTTCAGCAGCTTGATTGAAGAGTCTCTCTGATTACAGTTCTTGTCCAGTGATAATGTTATCTTTGATTAAGTTTTTGCCTGATGAAGACAAATTCTCAACGTCAAGTAAGGTTAGTTGTTACTATCAGGTAAGTTCTGATCTTCTTCTTGCAAAATCAGTGTTTCAAGTTTAGTTTCCTGTCCCATGTGATCTCTTTAGGCCTCCAGTATTCCTGAGGTGGCTCCAGCTGGCTGCACTACTCTTTCCAAAGCTGTTCTGTGTTTTTGGTGATACCCATTCACCCATGATGGTCACGTCTCCTGCTCAGGCCAAGCTCAGCCTTTTTCCCAATTAATGACTGACTTTTGTCTTTTTTTTACCTTTTTTTCACCTTTTGGTTTTTTAACTATAAGGAATGTGATCTTTTTGAAATCTCCAATGTGTATAGTCCCAATAATGTGGTCTGTAATAAATAACTGTTTATACAGGCTATCTTTTGATTCCTGCTTGGAGTAGGTAGTTGGACATACACAGTTTAAATGTTAATGGGGCTTTTTATTGACAAATACTATAAAGGTTAACAGAGCATTTGAAGATGCACATAAATGCTTACAAATATCGCAAAGACATTGGTACTGCCAGTAAGTGGCAATGTTTCTCTTTAACAGTACTTGAAATAAAAGTCCCCTTACATTTAAATGTTTAAGCTTACAAACCCCACCATTCTTAGAAATTTGGATGCTGAAGGTTTTACACTGTTTTTGTTGCACTTTGTAAGAGTTTGGGCCTAAACACTTATAACTTCATTCAGTGATGATTCTAATGTCTCAGAGGGAAAGTTTGTCAGGGCCATAATAAGAATGTAGAATGTTGAAAAAGCATTATGTGTAGAGCTTGAGATGAAGCTCTAATAAAGTACCGTGCTCTGTACTTAATGACTTTGAATTTGATATTGCTGTGATGAAATATATGGGGAAAAGACAAGGTGTTCTAAGACTTACAATAAATTGTACATTTTCAGTACATTTTTATTTTAAGCTGGTGAATGTTAAGAAAGTTATTGCTACTTTGGGGAATGTATGAGGAAGAAATGCACATATCAATGTCTCTCAAAGGAGTTCCAGATATTCTGATCTCTGAACTGTGAGACTGACTGATGATTGAACTTAAACATTGGAACTGCTGTTAATAAAAAGAAAAAAAAGAAAACTGTTAATTCTTGCTAATTTAATGTTTGCTTCTAAATCTAGGATTTGCCCAGTGTCTCTTCTCAAAATTGTCTTTTCTTTGCCTTCTGCATCACACTTGTGACTGACTGTGAGTCCTATATTTTGAGGTTTATTCTGCTGTTGAAGTGTTAATTCCTAACAAAAACTGTGGCTTGTAGTTTCTCACTTGGCAGAGAAGTTGTGCTCTTTGAGAAAACAGGGAAAACTAAAGCATGAGAGAATTTTCTAAAGCGGAACTAAATGCCAAGAAATCAGTATCTTCAATTATTTATAGAAACCCATAATCAGATACACAGGCCCAAGCAGAAAAACGAGAGTGGTCTCTGCGATGCCCAGAGCCAGGAGCACGCAGCAGGACAGACGGATAGGTCTGTGTCCGTGGGCACTGCCCAGAGGGTTTGTAGAGGCACTGCAGGGGCTGCACCTGGCACCTCTGCAGTGCTCCCAGCCCTTCCCCACGGCCCTGGGGAGATGCTCTGCCCTGCTGCTGAGCAGAGCTCTGGAGGAGGGAGAGGATCTCTGGCCAGCAGCACTCAGGGCAGAAATGGGGATTAGGGTCAGGAGTGCCTGCTGCTCCCTCCTGGGTGCAGTGCTTAGGTACCACTCTGTGTGTCCAAGGTTTGAGCTTGTGCTCTTAAGACTTCAGGGCTGGTTGGACTGGCCCTGTCCAAATGACTGAAAACATCACTTACAGCTGCTTGTTGCATCTTTCATTAATTTATGTTAATGCAGAGAATAAATGCAGATGGGACTAACATAATGTGTTGACTTACTAGAAGTCTTTCAAGGCTCAGTGTTTATTATTCTTTTTTGCAGGCACAATAGTGGAAAAATGATTAATTCATTTGCTTGATGAGCTAAATATGGGCAAATGGCTGAATTCTGTGGGAAATGAGAGTAAGGCCCTCTGGATAAAGAGGGCATGTTACTTTTTCTGTCAAAAGTAACAATGAATATTACATATATTTGGCTGATTCATCAGTGATGCACAAACCTCTATTGTTTAAGATTGAAGTGGATCATTAATACTGAGTTTTACAATTTCTTTATAGATGGTTCAGCTGAATGTCTACATTTCTTTCTTTATTAGGTGGCTGTCACACTCAAAGAACAAGTGTTTTTGATTAGCATGAGCAACAGTGTTAAAGATATAGAAATTAAAAAAAAAAAAACAAATGTGCTTTAAAAGCAAGAAAACAAATACCTAAAATAGAGAGCTCAGTGATTCCCTTCCTCCTGAGGGTAGGATTTCAGGAGGAAATATCACAAATATATGTTGCTTCTTTATGTGCTGATGAAGTGACCGAGGCTCCCCACCTCCTACCAGGTTACTTTTTACTCAGCAGAATATGAACCTTGCCAGCTTCTCTAACCCACCAAGGAAAGAAAGAGATGAAATTTAACTCAGTTGAGGCTGACAGCAAACAGGCCATCCTCTGACATGGCACTTCAGTGCTGTGGTGTTACCCTTACGTATTTTCCTTTGTATCAGCAAATGTCCACATTGGGAAAGCAAAACAGGCAAAGCTGTGGCCCTTCAGCATTGCCCATCTGAGACAGCAGTTTGATTCCTGCTGCTGCTCTGCTTCGTGTGAATTTTGTTCCTCAGATACTGGAAGTGCAATTGTAGAATTAGCAATTCTAATAAATAATGAGTACCCCTCTGAGCCCTGTGCTGAGGAAGTGTGGACTAAGCAGTGAGGCTTTTGAAGGTGAGATGGCTTTAGAAATCCTGCCGGAAATCCAAGTAACTTGTCCAGGAAAGCTAAGGCTGAATGTGGAATTGAACACTGAGATGATTGGTGTCTAATTTTCCTGGTATTCAGTATTCCTTGCTTTGTACAGCATCTGTATTTCTATTTTTGTCCACTCAGAGAGTAATTTAAATTGGGCTTCTTGCAAAGGTAAATGCAGTAAAATGAGTGATGTAGAAAAGGCCTGAAAGGCATCAAATTTCCTGAGCTAAGCACAACAGCATTGGCCCACATCACACCCAGTGGTGGGTTCACTTATGTGTGGTAAGTCATGTTTTCCTTGCAGATAGATTAGTGGCTGTAGAAAATCTCTGGAAGTCCAATAAATCTATTTCTGGTGCATTATTGACTGATGCCAGAATTCTTACCTTTTTTTTTTTATTACTTTTAAAAGAATATCAATGAGTTTAATCTCTGTCATTGAGTCATTTATTTAAACCTGAAACGGGCCCATATGTCCTTCTACAAATGAAGAACAGCTCAAGGCTGATTAGTATTCCCTGAGCCTTCATGGATTATTATTAGCAGCTTTCCCCCCTTGAATGTTTACAGAGCTTTTGTGAGCTTTTTACATCAGTTAGCTTGTACTTTCAATTTTCTATTATACCTTTTGTAATTGCTTTCTGTCTATATTTGATATGTTGTTGCTTTACTCCAGTAACTTCTATTATCACTTTTAGCTTTGCTGTTGCTGGGATCAGCCTGATTGCATTATTTACTCTGTTTGCTTTAAATATCACTTCTTCCTTGTTCTCCCCCCTCCTCTCACACCATCTTTCTGGGAATATTTGAGCTTAGCAACATGATGCTGTCTGAAGTCTTATTTGTCAGCTTCATAGCTTAAGACCATGATTGCTTGAAGCCAAATGGTAAGTTACCATAAAGCACTAAACACCCACCAGACCATTATTGAATTTATCATAGCTACGAGCTCAATGCACAGTGAAAGATAAACTTGTTTTTTACTGCTTGTGGAAGTCGGCAGGTTGATTCCTCCTTTAATTCTCATTTTTGTCAATACCAGAATAATTAAATCCCCATCACTAAGACCAGTTTCTTCACAGCTCTCTCATCACAGCAAATCCAGTAACTTTTTTTGAGCATGGGGTTGTGGTAAAACAACCAATTCCCATTCCAAGCCTTCCTGGGTGTTCATGTGCTCCATTCCCTACCAGAGGCTCTGGATGGACCTTCCAGGACACAGCATGGTGCTTCTGGCCTCCTGGAAAAAGGCACTGACAGAAACCATATATAGCCACGGAAATCCTCAGTTTTGCATCTTCTCCTAAAGCCAGGAGCACGAGCTTTATTGACAGAAGATAGATCAGAGAGATTTGGTCTCTGAGACAAAATGACCATACAACATATACCTGACAACTTACTCAGTTTCCTTTCTCCTCTCAAGGCTCTTTTTAGGTGTATTGTATCAGTTTTGTTCTTGATACCACAAGAGATGAACAGCAACAGATGTGCTTCTCCATTTTCTTCAGAGTCTTGCAAACCGTGCCTGGGGATATTTGTTAGTTTTGGTTCCATCTAATTTCCTTCTGCTTGAAAGAATAAGATGTAATAGGCAATCTGCATATTTGTACTTCTCAGATGAGGACTGTTCCATTTCCAAGGAGCTTAATAAAATTCTGAAGAATCAGCTTTGTTTATCATTTTAGGGAATGGGACAACATTTCTGCTTAAAAATGAATTACTAGAACATAACACACTTGTGAGACTTTGTCTGGATTGAGAAAAATCCCACATTCTCAGGAGAGCTATTGGTCCTTTTGTCATTTGTAAAACTGACTTTAAAATGATAGCATTAGTGATTAAAGACTGAAAGAAAGAGGTCTCAGAATAACCAATGGATTCTCTGGCATATGTTAATATATTCTGTTTGGAAAGGTTACTTCCATTTATATTCCAGATGAAAATACTTGGTGACTTTATAGCATGTAATCACATTTTTTACTACAGAACCGAGTACTCTAGTTAGCACTGGGTATAATAATCTAAAAAAAAAATGCTGATGAATTAAATTAATAAAGAAGTGTTGATTTCAATAAAAACACATTTTAAAAGGTTAGAAATAAAAAAACATACGGATAGAGTAATTTTTTTCTTATAAATAATTTTGATTATATCTTCTGTAGTAAATTTCATACTATAATGTTAAAAAAAGGAACAAGAACTTTCAAATTAATAAAACGATTTCTGTAAGTTTCTGGTTTATAAATTATTTTAATTGATTTTTATGGTTATTTCATTTCATTTTGAAACAGAAAAAATCTAAAAGAAACAAGAAAGATCTGTTGAAACATAGATCTGTTGAAACAAGTGCAGAGGAGGCCACTGGGCTGATCCCAGGGCTGGAGCATGTTCCCTGCGGGTATAGTGGTTTTGTTCTCTTACCTTTCTCCTGCACGACAAGGTAAGTTCTCCCACGAGGAACTTCACCGTTTTTGGGGATGCCATTGTGCCTCAGCGCTCCTGTGTGTGGGGCAGGGCTGGCTTCCCGCTGCTGCAGTGGCTGGGATGGTGTTCCCTGGTCTTGGGCTCTTTCTCCATGGATAGGGAATTACAGACTGGCAGCGTTGCACGTCTCACTCGCCCTGTTCCAGGAGTCTGCCGTGCCTGTTTGGAGGTTCCTTGGAACGCAAGGAACAGCCTTAGCAAACTCCTGGGCTGTGTAAGACTAGGAAAACTTGCTTATTGCAAATGTGTTCTGAGGTCTCCTCTGCTCAGCTCTGAGCTCACTGCTCAGTCTGGGCTCTTCAGGTGCTCTTTTGCACTGTGCTGCAGTTGCTGTAAATGAGTGCTGTGAAATGAGTTGCTGCTCTGAGTACTGCTTCTTTTGACTGGGGATCTAATTATTACTAAACTGAAAATGCACTTGCAAGGGAAGTGCTTGAGCTTGTAGACTGCTTTGGAGTTAACTTTGAAAAATCACTTTTCTCCCCGGTATTTTTTGTTTTAATACTGTTCCTCTCCAAGTCTTTCTGTTCCTGGGAGGACTGAGGAATAGATTGTTTTCATTATCATTATTTCAGAATGGGGGGCAGGAGTGGATAATGATCCTATTTCACACTTCCATGAGTTGCCATGTGGTGATGACATATGCCCTCCAGCAGGAAGTACTAACAAGTGGCTCTCAATTTGCATTGAGCCATCGTGCCATTCCCAAAGCTCGGTGTGTTTTCTGCAGTATGTATAACTTGGTACTCCCTAGGCCTTTGTAAATATTATTCAAAATTGCTATGCAGTAACTTGAGGATTTTTAGTGACATCTCTCAGATGTTCTGCCTTCTACCTCCTCCCTCTTGTTTTGGTCTCAAAGCAGAAGAGCTGTTTTAATAGGCACACCAATAATGTGTGCCTCAAAACAGAAAACAAAACTAAGTTTACTTGATAACATAGAGGACTCTCAGTAGGATAAAATTAATGGATGGATCCCAGGCAGCACACAAGAATTAAAATGTAACTTCTATGTAAAAGTTAATATTTCATCTTGACCTGCTGTGATCTAAAAGAAAGATCATCTCCTGTGTGTGCATGCAATCTGGAGCAGCTCTCCTCTCTGTTGTTGCTTTGGGTAGTTTTTAGTGTGAACCTGCCCTGTCAGGACTGCCCTGAGAAGGCATGGCCGTGAGCCAAGCAGGGTGTTTGGGGTTGGATGCTTTCAAGGAAGGAGAGTAAAGCCTTGCTGATACAATGGGAACTGAAGTATCAAAATCCATCTGATCCTCCTGAAGCAGGAGGAAGAGCTGTGGGATATTGGAGTGTGACTGTGCTGGAGCACAGGTTGGTGCTGTGCAGGCTTCTGACGACTCAGTGTTGATGTGTGCAGAGCAGAAAGATGAAGAGCAGTAGATCAGTGTAATGAGCTACAGTGAAGAGCCAAAGAATGGATTAATTTGGAGGCAAAAAAACCCCCTGCATCCTTGAATTCATGTTTAAAGTATCCATTGCAGCAGTAATGTAGTATCTCTGCTGATAGCATTGGAAGTGTGACGTACAAACATGAGACTTCCTGGCATGTCACACATAACACAGGCTCAGTGTGTGTCCTGGGAACGGGCCAAAGATGTTTCTCTTTTCTTCGTAGTAAGGAGAAAAGAGACCATAAATAAATCAAACCTGAGAGGAGTAATTCCTGCTCCTCAGGTGGCTCATCAGTTCTGAATATGATAAACATTAAATGACAGCAATTTCAGTATAAAGTCAATTATCTGTGTGTAGCAAATTAAAATTAGACACATCCTTTAGTCTGGAAATTCATCCTAATGGAGATGCAATTCTCCTTCTGTTGAAGAGTAGAGTCCCTGGAGTGTAACATCAGTGTGCATCAGCTCAGGAGGAGCACTGACTTGGGAGGCAGGGGAAGCCACTGGCTCTCCCCTCCCTGATTCTGCTGGAGAACTTTTCAAGGAGTGAGATACCAAGATCTCATTATTCTGAATGTTGACTGAAAGCTCTGAACTTTTAGAGGATGATAAATGTGGCTTTTAATTTTTTTCAGAGCTGTTAGAATTTCTCCTACTCATGCACTTTTCAAGAGGCAAATAGTGCAACCAGAAATAAGGCAGAGTTACCGGAATGCTCCGGGGTGTGTGAGCTTTACCCTCTCATGAAAGCACAGAATTGCAGAATATTCTGAGTTGAAGGGGTGTGGACGCTGAGAAAGCTTCAGCAGAGAATTTCTTCAGCTCTCTGCAGCATTTTCTGAGAGTTCTGTCTTTCCCGTGCAAGTAACTCAAAACAATGTTACCGTTTTGTAAACTTCTTGCAGCTGTGCCTTTGTTATGATTCTTTTAGGGAAATGTTTTGAAATAGGTGTTAAATTAGAATTAACCAATGAACTTGGTAGGTGGCTAACCAGAGGTCCAATAGCCTCCTGACCTTCATGTAAGCTTCAAGCGAGCTAAAGGATATAAACTGTTCTGTAAATTAATAATACACACATCGCTTCATTCCTCCTGAACTCTGGGCTCTGTGTCGTTATTCCTGGGCCGGCAGCAGCCACAGAGGGGACCCACAGGGAACACAGAATCCAAGTCTTGGCCCCGCACAGGACATCCCTAAGCATATTTTCCTTAGGTTTGTACCCTTCCTGCAGGGTGGGGCTGCAGCTTTCCACAAGGTGCGTGGGCTGTGCCTGCTGTGGTCCTTGGGGAGACGTGGCTGCCAAGCCTCTGGACAGTGTACATTCCTCTTCAGGCATTTGGTGACCCTTCAGGCTTTGCAAACAGGGCTATTGTCTGATATTTTCGTTAACCTATTCCTAAAACGATGCTTTTATTGCTAAGAATATTTAAATTGGTTGGGGATTCCTTTTTTATCCTGACATTTATTCTGCAACATCCAGTGTGTCCTGTCAGACTGCAAATATTTACCTCATATATTGCTTTGCCTGGTGAGTATTGGTGTTCATGAGTAAACCACGTCCTTGCAAGTGTTTCTATCTCATGGATTTTTGCTTAAAAGAATGGCTGTTCTGCTTGCTGCAAATTTGTGGTGTTTTTCCTTCCATTCCTTTCCTTGTGGGCTGTACCAGTGCAGTCTGGTCCTAGGCAAGATTTCTGTGCTTGCTCACCAAACCTATTCATTATTGAGCAAAACCCTGTAACAAAATGTTTGATATTCCTCCTGCTGCAGGGAGAAAGTTCCTTCAGTGAGCTGGGTCTGGGAAACTCGTACCTGAAAGGTTTCCTGTGCTGTGGGTTCAAAGGGTGCTTGAACAAGGTCACATCTCCTCTGTGGTGCGACTCTCTTAGGAGAAAGTGCTGCTTAAAATCAAAGGACTTTATCTATGTAAATCTCTTTTACTATTGCACATTAAGGAAGCAGTTAACCTTAAGTCGTCCTTCTGCTTGGAGAGAGCTACTGTTAAGCTTCTCTGACCTGTGGGCTTTTAGAAGTTTTAAGCACATATTAACAAGAGGAGTGCCAGTAACCTGCCAGTCATTCCTGGCTGACAGGGACCTGTCACTAAGTGGCACTTGTTCTTGAGGAGGGGGAAGCAGACATTAATAAAGCCTTTCTGCTCCCTGAAGCAATCCTGCCAGTTGGCCGTGGCTGTTCCAGCAATGGGAGGCTTTGGCAGGCGGCAGGGTGAGCTGTGGTTATTGAAAAATAGGCTGAAGTAGCAGCAGCTGGCAGCTTGAAGAATCTCTGACAGTGTGATGATAACCTGTCTAGTACTGTCATCATTTGAGCTCAGCAGGACCGGAAAAAATCCTGATGAACTAGGGAGGATATGGAAAAGCTCTGCGTTTTTCTACTCTATCAAGGAATGGATGTTTTCTTACAGCATGAAAAATTGTTTTAGCATTTGCCGAAATAAAGCTGGAGCACCTTGACTGCCCTCTAAGGCCAACCTGATCCACATTTTTAGTGGGAAAATAACAATGAGTTTGAGCATCAAGTTTCTTTCAGAAATCTGATTGCTACAGCAAACCCCTCATCCCTCCAAGGGAAGGAGAGTGGCTGTCGCCTCTCTTCCGTTTATTGTGTGACCTTGGCAGTTTGTTTCAGCTTGGTAAAGCGAGTAGGTGATCTGCAGGGTAACTGGGAAAAGAACAGATGAAATGCTAAATGTCAGTGGATGATTTCCGTGTCCAGAAGCAGGCGGTGTTCCTAAGCGATGGGGAGGTCTGGAGATCTGAGGATCAGGGTCAGCAGGGACAACTTTCCCACCTGACAGGTCAGATAATCCTGCAGCCACCATGAGCCCACTGCAAGGTGCCTGACTGCTGTTCAAATGAGCATCTGAAGTGCACAGTAGTGAAGAAGCCAGTGTTTCAGTCTGGCTGAAGGCCTTTTCTCCTGTCTGTGGTAGTGCTTGGCTGGCATTTTAGAGAGTGGGATTATTGACTGTCCAAGGGAATTACTCCACACAGCCAGACTGAAGCTAAATAGGCCCCAGTTGTCCTGTCTGGAAAGGATCTGTGCTGAAATGAGGACTGCTGTGGTGGTCATTGAGAGATGAGGGTGCCAGACAAACTCATTTCAGCATTTAGTGTGGACAGAAGGCAAAAATTGGTATTTGGATCTTGAAAAATGAATGAAGCATGTCTTTGTCTGAGGAGTGGAAAAGGTGCACCAGAGAGATTTATATATTCATACATAGAGCACTGATAAGTTTCTGGGGCTAATCCAAGACAGGATATTGTCCTAAAAAACAAAAAAAGAAGGGTGTGTATGGCAGAGCTCTTGCATCTGGAAAAGCTTGACAGTCTGACAATCTGCACTAAGTATGGGGTGGAATCCAAAA
Source organism: Daphoenositta chrysoptera (assembly GCA_013397915.1). Lineage (NCBI taxonomy): Eukaryota > Metazoa > Chordata > Aves > Passeriformes > Daphoenositta > Daphoenositta chrysoptera. The sequence goes on along the minus strand of VZRO01001393.1, from coordinate 582,956 downwards.
AGTTGAAGTGAAAGACATGCTCTTGGGAATCCTGGGCACCTCTCACAATCTGGAACAAAGCTTTTATTTCAGCTAAGTCCAATGCTTTGCTCAGACAACCATTATTTCTCATTAGCAGCTACCCAAAATTGCTCTGGAAGCTGTCTTGTACAACTGTAATAAAGTATGCTGAGTATTTATACAGTGCCAAGTATTAATTAACATGAAAGATACCAGCAATTGACTGAACCCTCTGCAAGTAATTTTTTTAATGTTTAATCCTTATTAATGACATATTGTAATTATTTGGGTACATGTTTTCCTAGCACGTTTAGCACTCTCAGGCTCCATCATTTCCTTTACAATAGAGATAAGCTAAAGCTCAGGAATAAAGCTGAGCTCCAGTTTTCCAGCCTCTAGCTAAGCCTGCAAGCACTCCACTTAGAAGGAGCTGCTGTAAAGGGATGGCAACATAGAAACAATCACCAGCGAACTTGTGAGTGCAGGTGTGGATTTGGAGCTGGGGAGGGAGGCCAGTGTTTTTCTAATAAAACGGAATCATGTTTGAAGGTGTGTGCCTGACTCCTTGGAGCCCTTGAAAATCCCGTCTGAGAGATCTGCCTGAGATTGTTTTTAGCCAGGTTTGATGTCCCAGCAACATACTTGATTAAGATTTGCATGATGGAATGAGAGGGTTCTTAGAACCTGATGAAAGCTGTGATTGTCTCTGGGGCTGCAGCCATGGGACAGAAAACTCCTGAGCCACGAGTTGGAGGTGCTGTGGCACACAAGCCAGTTTGCCACTGTGTTATGATTTCACACGGCACAGTTCCTGCCCCCTCTCTCCCAGGCCTTAGATGGAGAGGTGGAGGGGTCCCCTGAGCCCCTCAGCAGCAGCCTGGCGCTCTCGGGATGGTGGGTGATGGCCTTCCAGTGGTAAGAGTGGCAAAGCAAACAACAAAGGGGCAAAGAAGGTAATTTACACTTGCAAGGACAAAATGTACAAATCATATCAGAACTACAGAAATGCTCAGGTTTATGATGATGCTGTTTGTTGCATGTGATGTTATCACAAGATGCCGTAGCTACTTTATTTTGCATCTGATACACAGACCAGACATGGCAATTTAAAAACGATTCTGGATCAAAAGAGCTAGTGGGAATTAATTTTGCTGTGGGCTTTGTTCTTTTCTTGAATGAAAATAGCAGTAAGGGCTAAACCAGAGCAGTGAATACACTGTAGCCTGTTGGCAGCTGGTGCCTTCCTTGTGTTGTTTTTTTTTGTCCTTGGTTGTTGATGCAGGAGCAGCAAATTCCAAACAGTTATTAGCAATAAAGGCCTTTGGAAGTGCCTGTGTATCGTTGCAATATGTGTGAAGAGTCACACACTGGTAGAATAATGTTTTGGTTCTAGAATAATGGCTTGTTAGTCTAAGGAGTGAATAGGAGTGGAGAAAAGAAATGAGCACTGAGTTTGATTCCTGAAGTAAGGTTTCATTAACTGGGGAAAAAACCTAACCCTGCATAGCTGCAAAGTTTGTCAGTGCAAGCAAATAATTACTTTGCTTTCTACCAAATATATTTTGATTTTCAATAATTACAGGAAACACAGAAGTGTTTCTTCTAGGAATTGTTTCTTTTTTTCCCATTACTGTATTAGTTGAAAATATTTACTAATGGCTAAATATAATGAATATTACTTTTGACTGTCTTAATTTTCTTTAAATGGAGCTTGCTGAAGGCACTTCTAATTCATCCCAATTACTGTATCACAGTTCCTGTAAGATTCATTATTAGAGGTGATGCTTTTTTGAGTGCAGAGCAAGAAGCTTGCTTTACTAATAAGGCATGATTTCCCCAGTCACCTTTTTAGTGACTAATGTTTATTACCACAAATACTGCAAAGCAGGCAGCAGCAAAGTTAAAGGATTTGACTTCTGTAGTGCAGGGTGCTCCCAGCAAAGCCCTGGTGGGAGGAACTCCTTGGCTGATCCACAAAGTGTTGGCATATCAGTGAAGAATATTTAGGGCGTCAAGCAGTGGATAGTAATCTAAATGAAATTAACCTAACAGCCTAAAATACTTGGAATAATAAATATCTCTAGCCCCGAGAGGCTCATTGTGCTTAATTCAGAAATACTAAGCAGTTTGTATAATTGTACTTGGAACACATGATGAAGAAGGCATGTGGAAATGAGAATACCACCCTTGCTCATCTACTGAGAGTTAGAAGTGTTCATCAATACCTAATACCTGCCTTTTTTTTAATTAAAAACGTCAGCTTTTTGCTGTCTTCAGCTGGAAATGATATTGACCACAAAATGGAGTAAGGCACCTGAGTTTGTCAAGAAAAGCAAAAGACATGATACAATGAGATATAATGGGATATTATGATGAGGGGTATAACACAGCCTGTCCTTGCTGTGCAGCCTTAAATCCAGAGCCTGCTGCTGCTGATGGGATGGTGCAAAAGGGAACTAAACAGAAACGTGTTTCGTGTCTCTGGACATGGGATTGTGTGAGGAGAAAAGAGCTTTGCTGATGGCTCATAATTCTGCTTAGTTACCCTTTATGGGGAGGATGTTTCACCTGGCTGGTTTTCTGGAGCTAGTAGGCTAATTTTGAAAAAAAATGTTGTTAAGTATGTGGTGATGACAAAGTTTTTTCTGCGCACAAGTTTGATACAGAAAGAATCTTCTCCCAATTAAATAAATACTCCAAGTTGGCTCAGTCTTCACATCTACCAATTTTTTCTTTTTTCTAAAAGCTAGAAAAATAACTTGACACTTGTAAAATAAGCATTAATACCCTCTTTTCTCATCTTTAGTGCATTTAGATGTCAAATTCTTCTCTTAGCATATAAACAGTCCCTTATGGATTGCACTGTAATTTTTATGGGGGCCTTTAAGAGGTATGCATTAACTATTCACTGTTCCCAGTTAAATCTGTTATGAGAATTAAAAGAAGTAGTAAGTAACTATTCAGTGTGTAAAGCCAGGGAGAGAGAAGATCTTCCTAATTAATTGATCATTGTAGTGTCAGTCTCAACACGTGACATTATCAAGTAAAAAAGGGGAGTGATTTCTTTTTAGGGTCCTCATTGGTAGAGCTGAGAATAAAAAACCCTCGTGGCTGCTCAAAAGGCACTCGATGGTTACTGCACAACATAGACAGGGTCAGTCTTACCCCATTCTGGCCTCCCAGTCACCCTCGTGGGTGGCAGATTTAGTTGTTCTATATCCTGAAATTCCTGATTGCACTGGATTTGTGAGAAATTGGAGTGAATGAAAAGAACAGTTTGGGTATTTCACTGGAAAAAAGTATTTAAGATTCTTAGATCATGGCTTTTATATATGTATATTTTTTTTTTTTTGGTCTACCCATTTGGTTTTCCCTCTGGCAGCACAGAGCGCTGTGGCAGCAGAGACAGACCTGAACAGAGCCTGGCTGCTCTCCCAAATCCTGGGCACCGTCACAGCAGCCTCAGCCCTCTCGTTTTGGGAGGGGGCATTCAGTACTGAACCTGTGTCCCCTAGAGCGGGGCTGGAGCTCCAAACACAGTTGGATTCCAGAAATTCCTATGAAAGTGTGCCTTAATTCCAGAGGATGCATAAACCCCGGGCTGCCGCGGAAGCAGCAGCAGCAGCAGCCCCTCAGGAGGAGCGGGGTCGGGCCAGCTCCGGTGCGGTGCCAGGGTGGGAGCTGGGGCTGCGGAGCTCAGCAGGGTCTCAGTGCCAGCAGCGCCACCCACTCACCTGAGCGTGTCACTGAGGAAGGGGAGCCCCAAACCACTGGATGGACAGGGACTACTGACAGTTTTAACTGGAAACACACCAAATAATTAGATTGCTTCCTAAATAGCAGGCACTTTTTGACTGCCAGAAATGCTCTGATCCTTCATAAATCATAAACCAATCAATTTAAAATACTTTTATTGTGTTAATCTGTCTCAAACAGGGGTTACCCTGGCAGAAGTTTATACAATGGCTTGAAATGGGAGCTGTGAATGCAGAAGAGGAGGACTGCTAAGAAAAGTAATTAACATTATTGAAAACAGAATTTGTTCCTGTGAGGTGGGAGTGCTGATTGAACACATGAGCTCCACTTACGTTTTGTTGTGTGATAGATTTTTTTTAAAATAACACTGCAGGCAAATTGTGATGGAAAAGAGAATCACTGGAGTAGAGATTTGTTTGGAGTGTTTTATTTATAGTAACTTAGGAAGGATGCAGAAGGGTTCTATGTGAAATAGGTGTTCTGCAGTACACTTGCAAAGTTATGAAGATAAAACATGCAAACTGAGGATGAAATTAAATAATATCTGTTTGATGTTAGTCCTTTCAAAAGTGTCGCATTTAAAATTTAGAATAACAGATTAGCTTTGACATCTGAACTTTATTATTAAATTTGCTGCTTTTTTTTCCCATCTGACAGTAGAGTTTTCTTTACACTAAATAAAGACATTTTAAAGAAAAATGTAGTTCTAAGCCTTAGGTCTCTTTAGGAGCCCTGCAAAGTATGGATGTACTTTGTCCTCAAAGCGTATCCACAGGTGCAGTAAATTGTGTGTGAGCTGCTTGTGTTCCTGCATGAGCTCCTGCAGCTGTGAAACAGAGCACAGACACCTGTGAAGGAGCAGGGGGCTTGGATCTGCTGGGACCTAAAGCAGGGAGGGTGCTCAATCCACTGCTTTATTAACAAAAGTTTTGGTCAACTAGAATGACTGAAAATCTTTGCTGGGCCAGGGTTCTTTGCTTGAGAAGACTTTTAATTTCAAGTGTCTCTATTTTCAGAAAGGTAAGGTAACCCTCTGCTGTTAGTAAAAGCTGTGTTTTTTTGTTCTGTCAGTGAACCAAAATAATCAATTCCTTGTTCAGATTTGCTGTGGAGTAGTGTGCCACTTTTTGAGCATTTGTGTTCTTGACTGGAAACGCATTTAAATTCTATTTTATTTTAACATTCTTCCATCTTCCAAGGTTTTTCCTCACTGTTTTTTATGTACAATATTTGAATTATATGGGCAAGATAAGGATGCTGCTCATTGAAAAGTGTGACAGGCTGGCATTAACCTGTCCAGAATTGTGTGTGATGGAGCAGATACTGTTTAGATGAATTATATATTTAGTCTCTAAAAGCTTTTCAACACTAAACCAAAGCCCTTCAGTTTTTTTAACAATGATGTAGCATGAGATCAAAATCCTTGTACTTTTTCAGTAAACCATGGTCAACAGGAAGGCACCAGCACAGTATTACACAAGGGTTTCTGCCTTTTGGAGGGAGGGAACAAGACGTTCTTGTTCCTGGAGCTCTGGTTTCGGGGCTGTTTGCTCTCCCTTGCTGCCTCCCCGGCCAGGAGCTGGTGTCCCTGGTGTCCAGCCCTGCCCTGGTGCCTGAGGACAGGCTGCACGAAGGATGCTGCTCTCTCTGGCCAGCCAAGGAACCACTCGGGGGGCTCCGGGGAGGCGTTTGCGCTGTCCTTGGCAGGGGATGCTCTCTGATCCTCGCTGCAGCTCAGCTCTCTCGGTACCTCAGGTGATTCAGCCTCTAAGGCAGCGCTCATGGATTCTGGGGTGCACCACGGAGAATGCCAAGGAAAGGCCAGGTCTGTTTGGAGGTGGAAAGAAGAGCTGGGACGATTTGCAGCAAATGTTGCTGCTAGTGGATGTTTGCTGCTTGTGTGGATTTTTTCCTCTTGAGCTGCACCGTGTGGCACCGGAGGTGAAAGGGAATGCTGGGGTCCCTGGTTCTAAACCCAGTGGTGGCTCAGACAACCAGAGCTGGAACCCTTTGTGCTTTTGGACCCCAGGAAACCCAACTGCTGAACTGTGCTGGGCAGGCAGGGAGCTGTGCTGGTCCTGGGTGGAGGCTGGACACAGCCTGGTGACCAGCCAGAGACCCAGCCAGGCGTGGGCATGAGGGCCTGAGACAGGACATGGCCCCACGAAAGGGGCAGGATGGTGTGAGAGGAGATCTAAAAGGCTTTTTCAGGTATTGGATCAGGGGTCACCTGTGATCTTTATTGTGTTTGTATTGAAGAATCCTTAGCAGAGCCCAGCTAGTGATTACTAGATTGTCACTGCATCCTTTGAGCCTTTTGAAAGATACTTGTTTTCAGATCTGAGGTAGTGTTGTTGCTGTTCTTCTTGGAAACCTACACATCCTGTGGAGTTAAGGTTTTTCACTTGCCAAAGCCCACTGGCAGAAGGCCAGGGCTCTGAAGCCAACGTGTTTCTCCTGAAGATCTGGGGCCATTTGGTTTGTGATAGACCCAATCTCTTAATTGTGTGCATTCACCAAATCAAAGGTGCTTTTCCTGCTCTTAGGAAATGGATGGGACTCCTGAAAACCTCTGATGGGTGGCTGAGATTTAGTCCGGGGTGGAGTTTGCAGCGTGGAAGTTGAATGGGATTGCAGACAGAACAGCCCTCGAGTGTGAAAACCGCCCAGGAACTGGGATTTGCGGTGCTGCCCTGCAGGGAGGGGACGCGGGCAGTGAATCTCAGGTGCTGCCCTGCAGGGAGGGGCTGGGGGCTGAGAGTGCCTGACTGAAACTGAGATGGCAAATATCCAGTGGGGCTGTCATAACTTCTTTGCTGTCTTCCACACATCCCCAGGGGTGGAATTTCCCTTGTTGCAGACGGTGGGGGACGAGAGAAATAGACTGGGCTCATGTTTTGAATCAAAATGCCAGGAAGCCAGTTGTTGCTTGGAGAATTAATTTGGCCTGGTGAATGTCATATTAGCACATTCAGAGCACAAGATGCCCTTTCTGAAACTTTCTATTGATTTTTATGACAAATGAAATATTGCAGAGTATGAACACAAATGTTATTCCTCTTCAGCAGAGCTATTACAAAAATCTGTGTAATTTTAGTGAGACAACTGCTGCAAAGGGGCTGGTTGAGTCTTTTAAATGTGGAGGGGCCTGATGGTAAATCTCACATATGAGAGTTTCAGAATTAAGGTATTTCTGTTTGAGCAATCTAAGCCCAGGTGAATCATACTGAATGCACACCAAATAATTCTTCCCCTTTTCCAGGATTTTTATGACCGAGGCTCAGCTGACATTCAGTCATTTCAGTGTGCGTAATTCAGGCATCAAGTTCTGTGGCGTTTGTGTCCTTAATGTTGATTAAGAGTTCTGCCCTGCATAATTTCATACTAGTCTTGGAGCCCTTCTGGGAACAGATGATCACAGGTATTCTTCTCTGAGAGGATCAGGTGTTATAACCTGTACTGCTCCGTGATCACACAGTGCCCACACCTGGCTCTGCACACACCTGGCCGTGCCCATACCTGGATCTGCACACACCTTGGCCTGTTCTGCTTGGCCTGTTCTCCCTCTTCTCACACCCTGCCTTTTTCTGTGCAGTCCCCGAGGATAAGAGGCCTGATTAAAGTTGTTGGTGTTGCTGTATCAGCCAAGTGAAACCGCCTGGCTGAAACCTGTCCCTGCTGCAGGGAAATGTAATCCAGCAGAACCTGGCTGTTCTCGTTACCCTTCCTTTAAAAGAAACTCAGCTTCTCTAATTGCTGCATTTCAGCCTCATGGTGTCTGGATCTGGCAGCCACCCCAGAGACGTGGCAGATGTCAGAGGCTCAGAGGTTGGAGCAGGAGGAAGAGAATTGGGAGGGAATATGTGAGACCCATCTGAATGATTTGGTTTGAAATGTGAGACACTGAAGAATTCTAGAAAGATCTGGGTTGGAATGTGATGCTCAGAGAGCATCTTCTTCCAAACCCCTGCTGTGGGCAGGGACATGTAGGGTTTTATGAAGGTTTTACTAAAATGGAAATACTGTGCATATAAATCACAGCCACTGATGCAGACTTTACAGTGTCAGACTCTGGTGGCTGTACATCATTGGATTAATCTTTGCCTACAATAAATTTATGAAAATATATGAAATGCCTGCATCTATCTTGCTGCCACCTCATGGCTCTCTGGAGATTGACATATAAATGCCCAGAAAAGATGGTGAGATCAGATGGAGCATATTGCTGTGATCTGCTGGGATGGTTTCCCAGGAAAACTTGATTGTTTTACATAATCCTGTCAAAATGCCTCCTAAGGTAAAGTGGGAATGTAGTTAAAGTGATTTTTCCATGTCAGTCTCTCCCTATTTAAGCTATCCTTGCCTTTTTATATAGCTCTTGAGCTAACATCTACCCCATCTGGTTCTTGACTCTGAGATGTTTTTTACACTTACACAACTGCATTTTAATTTTGATATCAGATCTTACTGGTGAGTGCTTCTGTGTATAAAATAGCTCCAGCCCTTCAAGAGGTGAAATATAAGATATCAGAGATACTGCCAGGATAAATGCACCTACAGTGAAGCTTCCCAGCCTCCAGACTGTGATAAACGATGCCTCCTTCTCAATTTTTGATGGTATAAGAAATCTTGAGGTTATATTAAATTGTGCTCTTCTTTTTTTTTTTTTTTTTTTAATTACACTTCAAAGGCTGAGTTTGTCTCTTGCCATGAGATGTTTAGAATAAATAATATGGAGCCCTCTAGCACTGCCTCATGACTCTCCTGGATGGAGATTAAAGAACTTGAAATCTGACTGCTCCCCTTGCACCCCCTGCTGCCCCTCCCGGAGTGTGAAATCCCAGCCTTGCTCTGGGTGCAGTCTGCGTTGTGCCAGGCAGCCAAGAATTGTCAGATGCCCGGGATTGCTGTGCTGTCTGTGCAGTGTCACCTCCTAAGGTATTCAGCCATCAAATGGCATCATTCAGTGGCACCTAAATGCATCAAGCGATTACCTTGTTTTCCCGTTTATCTCTCTTTTTTTTTTTTTTTTTTTTTTTACTGTTTTTTTTTTTCTCTAAATGAAGAAAGGTGTGAGATCTTTGTGTGACGTTTGGGTTACCCAGTAAATGTACTCCACCCATATCAGTTAATATGCTTTGCTTCTCTACCTGCAGCCACGAAGGACAGAGGGACTTATAGAAGGGGCTCCTTGAGAGCAGCATAAACTGTTTAATAAATTTCATTTTTCTGCAGAACTTGTGATTTATGATTGTGTTGTTAGGAAAGTTCAGGAAGTAGGATTCTGTGTTTGACTGTCTGACAGATACAGCTGTGAGCTGTAAGGGAGGTATAAACTCTACCTGCAGGAAATATGGATGTGTAAATACGGGGGAATTCATGTTGGGAAACATTCTTGGATGACCAAGAAAACTCCCTATACTATTTAAATTTCAATTTTGAAGTTATATATTTTAGCTTTTGGTTGAAGCATTGTAAACCAAACAAGGTGGCTGTTGCTTTGGAGGACAACATTGTGAATTATGTTTCTGGTGGCAAAACGCAATTTCCTTGCAAGAGTGAGACACTTAAAAATGAATGAAGGCTGCTGAAAGTACTAGCTTTGCACTCCGCCTTTGTTCATAAATAACCCAAAATAGTGCTGTGATTTGTATTGGCAAGGCATCAATTCGACAGACCAATCTTTTGGAATCTGAGTGTTTAGAGATGGATGGTATAGATCATATTCAAACAGCTTTGTGGCTTTTTCTTTTAAGATTAAATTTTGGTCACTTTAAATATACTATTTTAAATCTCTGGCTTAAATATTGGAAGTAAGTAAAAAATGTTGTTGTGTTTGCTTTTGAAATTCCTTCTGTAATATCCAGCGTGATGTTCTGTATGTTCATCCCGGTGTAAGCTTTATTAAGAATCCTCTGCATTACAGCCGAGTTGGTCAATAGATGACCTGGAAGATTTCTGTGCTGCTCTTTCATACCAGGGACAAGGTATTAGAAATGCAGTCTGATCTAGCTATTCTTGGAAAGGAACACCTTTATGCAGGGGGGTGTATTGTCATTGTTTCCAGTATTGTGCCCATGCAGGTAAATAAGCCAGACCCTTTATTTAAAAGAAGTCAAACAATAAACCTGTAACACCACACACCCAAAGACCCCAGTGAAATCATAGCAAACTTTAAAGAAAAGGTATGAGCAGAAAAGCCCCTAATTGTATGGATGAGATTAACTGGTAATTAAAAAGCCAACCAATTTGAGTTAAGAGGTGGATTAATTAGATGAAACACCAGGAAATCTAATTTTCTCAGCCATTTATTTTATATTATTTATTTTTATTCCAAGAAGATTTTATCGTGGCTTCTTTGAAGCTCATTGGAGCTCAGTCAGATTTAACTCTACTCCCATGTAATGAACCACATCTCTTAAATTTTATCTGTGTTACAATTTATTTTATTTATAAATAAAAGTACACTTAAGATCTAAAGATTTGATTGGCAGTTTTGGTGCGTTAATGCTGAAACTGCAGAAGAAGGCAGAGTTTCAGGTCTCATCCCTGCAGTACAGCTGGTGACCTAAAGCAGTGCATTTTCATAGTGCCCTCCCAGATGTAAAAAATGTATTTCTCTGTTCATGGCATTTGAACTGTCCTTTTACCACTGGGTACTTGATTCTTTGCAGAACGTGGACAGGCAGCAAGTACATTGGTTAAATATGCTTTGAAAGCTAATTGTTGTCCTAAGCACTCTTCTTAACAGACACCTTAGAAAATCCAGCTATCCGAAATTAAATTGCATGGACTGAAAGAGGGTACAGGGAAGACTCTGCTGACAGCCAGATTTGTGTGGGATTAGAGGAAGCTGTGCCATAGCGAGGAGCTCTGTAACGTGGGCACATAGGCAGAGTTTTATTGAGTGTCCCAGGATGACTGGAAATTATTATAACACTCTGAGTAAACAATCTGATCTGGCACTAATTCAGCTTTATCTTATTTTATGAAAGCACATGAAGACTGAGAACTTCCCGCCTGCTGCAGGGTTTGTCCAGGCTGCACCTTGGGAGGGGTTTGGTCACTTCTTTGGTCACAGCCCAGGGTCACAGCTCCTGCGAGCCTGGGAGTCCGTGCTGCCGTTTCTTCTCGAAACTGTGCTCTGGAATTTCAAAGCAGGGACTCAAGCAAATCTGTGTGCAATTAGGACTGGGGGATTTTTTTTCTGGAGAAGAAATTTGCTGAATTTTTTGAGGAGACCAACCTCTTAAACTTGGGTTGCATCTTTTTTCAGACAGAATTCCAAAAGTCGCAGAAAACTTTTCAGGAATGCTGGCTGTTAAACCTTTGAAATGGGTATTTGCAATTAGGCTGTTCTTAAACTTCTGGTCCTCAAAAATCCTCCAGAGGTCGATCTGAAAAGGGAAATTAGATTTGTATTCCTTTAAAAAGCCTTGACATTCTACTTTTTGCACAAGTCAAATGAACTTCCAATATATATTTTGGTTCTGTTACCAACCCAATATATACATTATTCATGCAGATCTGCATCTCCAGATAATTATAAGGAACATCCTGAGTAACATCAGAGGTTTTTATGCTGGTGTAGGGAAGTGACTCATGCAGCAAGAAAAGCTCCTCATGTTTCAGCCTGTGGAGAATGATGCCCTGGAAAGGGCTTGCATGACCAAAGAAGAAACTGTTGTAAATGAACTTTGTTGAAAAAGGAAATTTCTGTTCTTGCAGAAAATCTGCTTTTGTCTGTCCACTCTGTTTTTTTTAATTGAAACTACAGATAAGATCTGAATGTGCTTAGGTACTGCAGCTAGATTCAAGATGATAAATGTAAAGTAAAGGCTAAAAAAACTTCAAAAAATATTTAAGGGAGCATGTGGAAAGGAAAATAGAAGCAAAAGGGGAGAGCCCTTGAGTGGTGGGTGGTAAAAGCAACGATTTTTGTTTCTAGGAAAGGAACAGTTGTAAGCAGAATTTTTGGAATGTGTATAACTTTTAATAAGGATGCATAAAACCTAAAAGCTCTTGGGAAATATCTGTTCTATAAGTAGAAGAATTTAATTAAAGTCCATCTACATGGCTTTGTTGGAAAAAACCCTTGGCAAGCCTAGAGCTTTTTCCTGAGATTATAAGTTTGGATATAATTGCACTAATTTAACTTCCCTAAACTCTTTAAAGATACTTGATGTAGAAACCCGCAGTGTTTTGATTCTGAAGCACGTGGATTAGGAGTGGGCAGGCTGACAAATCTCATGGGTAGATGCCAACAGGACATCGTTTGCTAGGTCTGGAGTTGTGTGGGACGTGTTGCAGGACCTGGCCATTGATGTTTTTTCAGTCATCACAAAGTAACATAAAAGTTTAATATTCTTTGGGTGTGACAGGTGAGTTGTGCTGAACAAAATCTGATTTTTTTCTATGCAGTGCAGTCTAAGACCTGGGCTGTGAGAGATGTTGAATGAAATGTATATCCTGGGGGGAAAAAAAATCCATCAGGGACTGTTGGAAAGGGAATATCCTGGACAATCAAAAGAAGTGTGGGACCCCAGAGCAACAGGAACATGTGGCACTCTGGGCAGTAACGAGCAGGAACAAGAGGCAAGTATCTCTGTTGTAGGTAGTCCTGGAGCCTTTTAAAATGGAAGCTGCAAAATTCCAGGGTTTGGAAAAAGATCATTAAAAAATGTGTCAGAATGTGTCTTCAAGTGGAAGACATATTAATTCAATCCTCTTAGTGTATTAAAAAAAAAATGAAAAGTTGCTTGATTAAAAGGCATTCATGGGGATAAAATACCGGGTGTTTAAAAGATCTGGAAATCAGTGCAGAGATACAGTGTTTGAAACTGAGTGTAGAAAGGGAGCTGAAACCAGACTCAAATAAATCCACATTAGATGGAAAGGAAAACACATTTGTATCCATGAAAGAGGCATCCTAGGAGAAAAAAAAGAAGGGCACCGAGATATTTTTTTTTCACTTGTATTGCTAAAATAGGACCAAATAACTTTTCTGGGAGAGATTATAATAAAACATGGGTTCTGCTAATGGTAACAAAAATCAGTTGGCAGCTCTTTTTTTAGTGGAATGGGAGCTAACCCACACCAGATACAGGTATGCAAGTGATGGCCAAGTGCTTTCCAGGTCAGCAGTTCTTGCTGAGTGAATAAAACTGTCTTTACCACTCTCATAATATTCTGGTCTTTACCTGAAGTAGTAAACAGCAATCAGGTGTTGATCTAATAAAAATATTTACCCAGGGTTAGCCAAGTCTATTGATGCAGAGTACATCAGAGTGATACTGTACCTGCTAGCCTGCTCTGTTATACTTGTCCAGTTTGGACCCAGCTTTTCCTGTTTCAGCAGCTGAGATCCTCTGCAGCATTCAGAGATTAATTTTCAAGCCCTCTCAGCCTCTGACCAGGTGTTACCTTGCTCCTCTTGGTTGAAATCCTGCCTGGGTTGACCTTAATGCATCTCCCACCCTCTGTGGAGTCACCTGCTGTTTCTCCATTTGAAGCTCTGTAACTTTGCTGGTCAATATTTCTATTCCTGTCTGCAGACTTTTAATTGCACCTTTGATCCCTCAGCCTTCCCTGCTGGGTGCCTGGGCTCTGTGGCTCAGATCTTCACTCTTTTGCCCTTTTGCTCTTCCAGCTCATCAGTTTGCTGCAGTTCAGTGGCCTCTAAGGCAGCTGTGCTGAGCATTCACAGCAGAGCCCTTTGTTGTGACACCCAGGCATCTCCCTCCTGCCAGCAATGAATTGTTTGGGTTAGAAGGTATTTTATAATAATGCTGGGGTTTTTTTTCTCCTCCTAATAACCCTCTGATCTGGCAGTTGTGTCCTGCTGCTCCCAGGCTGTAACTGCTGTGAGTCACTTCTTTAGTACGTGGTCAGTGCTGCACTTTATTTATGTGACATATTTATTTGTTTATGGACACATCCAGCTGCACTTCGTGGAGCTGCTGGCACCCACAGAGACACATCCAGCTGCACCTTGTGCCACAGAGGCCACCGAGATTCCTTCTGCCCTTTGCCGACAGAGTGCATGTTTTAATCCATCCTCCCCTGTGAACGTTTTAGGCCCTAAACTGACTGTTGTACCCAAAACTCTGATTCTTCAGGTGGGTTTGACTGCAGCCTTGTCCTGCCTGGCTGTGGGGGGAATGTGCCGTGTGGATCCTCGGGTACCTGAACCGAGTCAGTCTCCCAAAGCCTCTGTTTGTGAACTGATGTGTTTTACAGCCTCAGTCCAGGAGCTCTAAATGAAGAAACTTTGGCTTAATGTCTTCAGGAAACGTGCCTGAGCCCCGGGGATTTTTTTTTGTTAGGCAGTTGAAATCTAGATGACTTTCTGATAGCCTGCAATTATTTCAAATAAATTTCTTTTCTAGTTTCAGAGAAGACTATAATTGACTTGGAATTCCTGCCAGACTTTGGCAGAACCTTGCTGGGAGGGAAAGCTCACTTCTATTTACAGTTTCCAAAGCTCTGTGTTTTCTTACCTGAATTTGAAGAGAGATCTTTAGTCTTGCTCCCGTATCTAAGAATGTATCTGTCTTTACTGGTTCATTAACAAATATTGCCAATGCTGGAAAGTATATTAAACCAAATGAAGAGCTGCCAGTAAGTTTGTACTTAGGCTTAGCTTATTATGGTGATTCTTTGTTTACTAATTGCCAATGTTTCTACAAAACACTTGTGATGGGTATTTCTGTGGCCTAATTGAGGGACAGGATATGCTCAGGACAAAAGAATAATTTTCTTCGAGCAGAGAGAAACTCAAAAGTTCTACCAAGTCCTACACTTAGAATTTAGAGCATTTTTGTTTATCTATCCTACTTTTGCTTGAGAGCTGATTTTGGCTTCATGTGCTTGTAATTGAAATTTGACGTTGTTCATATTATAATATCGTTGGTATGCAAAATGGCACATGCTGGCTGTTTGATTTGTAAATGGCTGCTTTAAAATGGATGATATTGAATATTAATGAAGCAGGCTTTCAAACAAATTGCCATTTTCTTCTCCTTCTCCTGTCCCTTTTTCTGATGTAGGTGCAAAGGGTTTGACAGTATGGAAATTATGAAAATAAGTAAATTCATTTCATCAAGTGCACCATTAATTATTCATTAACTATTTGAAAAGCAACATCTCAGCTCTCTGTGTGTATATATATAGTGTCATTCACCATCTACTCTATGTAATGCTCTCTGTCTTGGTTTCAGTAGGTGTTCATTATTAATTTTTGTCATAACTTAGTCAAAAGACTGTGGTTCCCTTCATCAGATACTTTTGAACTGATGAGACCATTGCTGCTCCTGTTCTAACTACACGGGCATTTCAAGCGAAGTTTATGTGCAGTGCAAGCCTTTTATCAAAGCAGGATGCAGCACAGCTTTACAGCTGAATTAAAGTTACCTTCATACTTAAACTGAACATTCAGTTCATCTTGTGCATCCTGTCCTGTAGAGCAGATTTCTTTCATTCCACATTGATTTATATTCTCAAAAATCTGTATTCCAATCCTGAAGAAGAGATTAGAAATTGAATTGCAATGAACTTCTTCAAAAAGGCCAAGTTCTGTCATGTAATGAAGTAAAAGAAAATATGAAGTAGAACTTGTTTAAAAGCAAATTATGAAATAGTCATTAAGGTTATCCTGTCATTACTAATAATAAGGTATAAAAATGAAAAGATCAGCACAACAAATGCCTTTCAAGTCCTGGATGGATTTCAGTAGACTGTCCTAGGCAGAACCATTGTTGCTTTGACTGTAAATCCAGGTGTGAGGTCTAATGCTAGGATGTCATTCAGAGAACATTTGTGAGCTGGTTGGCTTTACTTGGGGCACTAAAAGCATTATGTACTTACAAGTTCATGTGAGACTTGTGGAAGGGTTACATGGTTTGTGGGTTTTCTGACTCTTGCTGGACTTTCAACATTATTATTTTGACCTCATCTCACAGAATAAAAAGTGTCTTATCTGCGAGTTCTGAATGTCATGCAATTAGATGCAATTGAAAATCAATAATGTCTGTATAAGTGATGTTGAAAATTTATTGGCAAACATCCAATCAGTTAGACAATGGAATCATACACTGTGCTAAGCAGGAGGAGGGAGGCCATTATCAGCAGAAGTTGTGCAGCTTTCAAAGAGAACAGATGCCCAAAGACAAAGTTGATAATAAAATCAGAAGCATCTCAATCTATGTAATTTATTCACTTTACTGAGCTCTTGCTCCAATTTGCCATATGCTGTGGGATATCAATTCTGAGTATATGTTCTGTTTTCTTTTATGCACTTATCATGGCACAAAAATATGAAAAACTTCATCAGGAGAATGTTAAGGACCTGGTAAGAGCAAGGGCATTCCAGAGGTTCCTCCTTTGATTATAACATGGGCCACTGGGTCTGGTTGGCAGCTTGGGTTGGTTTGTGTTGTGCGGACTGCGAGCTGTTCATAATTTGCCAATCAACTGCACTCTCCAGACCCTGACAGCAGCAAAGGGAGAAGGAGGCTGGGATTTGGAACGACAGTTTGCTTTTCCTGGTGAAAGCTCTGTGGGGAAGTCCGAGACACAGGGTGAAATATTGGCTTCCCCTGTTCTTCCCCGGCTTGACTTCCTCGGGGCTTGCCCGTGTGTGAAGGTTCTGGCTCTGTGGGGAGGTGGCAGAGCTGCTGCACCCACTGAGCTCCAGAGTAAAGTTCGTGGCCTTAAAGAAACTTTCCTGACATAGGAAGTCTGGAATCATGTAAGCAGCAGAAGATTTAGGTAGCATCCCGTTCTGTCAGCTGAGTTAATCTGCTCTTGCTATACCTCTGCAGGTCTGTGCTCCATCCAGGTGTGCCCTGCTTCACTGCCAGGGACATCTCTCATCTGAAAATAAGTATTTCTAGATTGCAATTCTCCAAATGCTAACTGGAGGTAGCAGAGTTGTTTTGTGTTTCATGTCCTGAAGGGACCTGCCCGTAGTGGGTTTTTTGGAATATGGGAAAGTCTTTTAGGAATGGCAAGGAGCTAGAAGCTAACAGTGAAACATTTTCAAAGAATAACCGAGCACTTACTTCAAGTCAGACAATCTAAAGATGTGTTCAGAATGCATAATTCAGCAAACACTAAGGAATAAGACCTGAAATATGAAGAAACAAAGCCTGCAGTTAAGTTAAATATCCAATTAAGCTATCTGCTTGGCTGCAAAATATCATCCTGACAGACAATTTGTTCTGGGCAAGTCAAACATTTCAGCTATGAATTTATACAGGGCAATTAAAGAAAATAATCTATATTTGATGTGAAGAAGTGGTAAATTGGAAAGCCTCGGAATTAATATGGAAGTTTAGACTGTGTGGACTTCCTTGTAGCCACAGTATTTTCTAGATGATATTTCACAGTGATTTTTTAGATGCTCCTGTACTGGCATTCTTCTCTACAGAATGTCTCCAGCAGGACTCTGTTACTGGTTTCTGATCAATACTGGACTTGCTGGGTGCCAACTCAATTTCAATAGCCAGACACAAAGGAGGCATGCACAATAATATGTGGGATAGCCTTGTAAATTGTTTTGCTGAAATGGAATCATGAAGCCTCCTCTGGCCTGCAGGATTTGCTTTGTTGCCGGCTGCTGGGAGAGGCTCTCGCCTGGCCGTGGGACGCTCCCGGACGGCTCCCGGACGGCTCCCGGACGGCTCCCGGCCCCCGGACGCGCGGCTCACCCCGTGGCTGGGCTCTGGCTGGCCCTGCTGCAAGCACAGCAGCATCTCCCCTGCACCGGGGCCGGCTCGGGCTTTGGGCTGGTCCGGGTTCTGCCCTGCCAGGGCTGCTGAGCTGTGCCTGGCCCTGGGCTGGGCTGCCTCTGCCCAAAAGAGAGCAGCAAAGGGAAAGACAATGTGCTGAGGGAGGCATCCCAGAGCTACCTCTGAACCTCCAGCTGCCTCTGAAGGAAGCAGGAGCAAGGAACACTTGGAGGAACGAGAAATGACAGTATCTGTGTCTGTAAGACTAATTTCAAAAACTTGGAACTTATCAAATGTTCAGCCTGAATGCATGTGTTACTATTGTCTCATTTACATCCTAAGTGTAACAGAATGCTCCTAACTTTCTCTTGAAAAAATGTCTGATATTAATTTTTATGAGATTACTGTTTATGTGAGGATACTGATATGGAGCTGAGAGCCTATTGGTGCTTAAAAATATTTTCTGCCTCATTTGTCTCCTCTTTCACTTAAGAAAATGATTGTGATTCCTCAACTTCTAGTGAATAAAAGTTTTGCACATATGGGAAATTCAGGGCATGGCCTCCCTGTCTAAGTTGTAAAATACAGGTTACTGTGTTATTGCTGGTACATAAATAACTGGGCTTCCTCCCTCTTCTCCCCTGCCCCTACTTTTGGCTCCATGGGCTTTGCTTTAACCAGCCTAAGGATCTGTTCCATTCCTTATCCCTGCAATGCCAGAAACACTGAGAACCTCGAAAAGGCTGTGGTATTTCTATAGCTAATATTGTCTTATTGTTCACTTGTGTTCCTGGAAGCAAACCTTCTACCCCTCACTCCCTCTCCCCCAAATATATCCTGATCCTAAAAATGGATTTTAGCCATTTGAGGTGTGGAGAACTGCATTTGTGCAGATAACTTATCAATATGGCAAGTTTTAGTTTAATGCAAGCTGGAATTGCTGCGCTCTGAGAAGGTTTGGAAAAGCAGAATTTATAATGAAGTGGCAACTGACCAATAGGTAGTGAGGCTATTGAGGTACTGCTATAATAAATTGTTTTGACTTTATGAAACGGTGACATAAAGAAAGCCCATTTGATTTTAGAGCATAATTATCCCATTATTCTACTCTCTAAATTTTGTTTTACTGCTTTCTCCTAAAATAAATTTTATTACAACCATAAGCGTATTAAGCCATAAAGCAGTCTGTCCCACGGGCACGTGTTTGCAGTTACGGTGTGTGCTTTGTGTGTGTCAGACAAGCCATCACTGTGTGACACGTGCAGGGACCATAAACTCCTGCTGAAAACCCTAATGTACCACCATAATCACAGTGCAAAAGTTTGTACAGGTTTCCCCATTAAACCATTGCTGAACAAGCATGTTCAGTACACAGAGCACAGCTCTAAGACCTATTTCCTTAAGACTTAGAAAAGGAAACAAGTAACTGTGGGGTTTTTGGTTTGATTGTTCTTTTCTTTTTCGTTTACTGAATTAATATTGGTTCTGTGAAGTTGTATCCACTGTTTGTTGAAGTAGCATGTTTGGTGTTTTATTTTGGGATAGCAGTGAACTGCAGACCTGAAGTCCTTTGTAACTGCTCATGGCAATCAAGTTGCTGATGCTTACCCTTCCTTCCCCACCCCATGGCGGGGTCCCCCAGCTGCTCTTCCCTCTCTCTCCTGTTCAGGGGGAGCTGTGCCACGGCTCTGGCCTCGCGGGGAGAGGGGCCAGGCTGCTGAGCCAAAGCAGATGCCCAACACCCAGGCAGGCAGGCTGTCAGTGGGTAAAGACGTATATCTATATTCTGTTTTGTTGTATCTTCAAAACGGCATGTTGGTCAAGGAAATATTTTCCATTCCTGTGCCCCTTGTAGCAGAAATATTACCCATTTTTGAGAAAACTTATAGGTAGTATAATTTGTTTAGTCAATATGAACCTTCATCTGGTTTCCTGATTTTTAGTTGTGTTTTTCTTTAATAGATGTGGTTTAACAGCTGAAGGAGCCAGCAAGGGTTGAGTCCCTGTAGGGACTGGAGATGTGCCATTAGCAAACATGGCTTGTCACTTCTTTCTGTTTATTAATTTCTGACTCATTGAAATAATCTCTCCGTGGGTAAGGATTATTTTAAAACAATGAAGATGGGCAATAATTTGCTCAGAAGACATAGGCTAGTTGTGTTCATCCAAGCAGGGGATGCCAGGTAAAGAATAATAAGGCTCTGCTGTAACAAGATGCTGAAGTTCATGATTGGCTTGGCTGTGCAAGAGCTCTCAGATGAACTCACAGCCCAGTTCAGCCCCGGACAGCCTCTGTCTTAAGGAGCATGTTTGCCAGCAGGCTCTGAGTCCTGTGCTCTTCATTTGCCTTTGTGCACAGGATGATATTAATTATTGCTTTCCCCACAAAGCTCTGCCTCGGATAGATGTTAGTGTTAAATGTTATTTTGTAGCAGGCACCTTCTCAGTGTCAGTCTGCCTAATTTTCTTTATAAAGGGGCGAGGGTGACATCGATCCCTGGCTCCTCCAGAGCTCCAGCCCCCCAGTGCTCCTCCCTAGATCTCATTTTCTGTGCCGTGCTGGCTGCATCTCTTCACACGGTGCCCATCATGAGCACCCCTCCCACATGCTGCATGCCCTGAGCTGTGGCTGCAGCCTTGTTCTGTCTCTGCAGTGACTCCTCTGTTCCAGGGTGGGTGAAATACCTAGTGCCCATAGTGCTACCAGAGTGTGACCATTCATGTTGATTAGACAAAATGATGAAGCAGGCAGAAAAAAGGGAAGGGATATCAGCGATGCCAGCTGTCTCCTGGGTTGATGGAACACACTCCAGGGCAGTCTCTTCCCCTCTCCCTGATCTCCAGAGGTATCAACTGAGACAAATCACAGGCAACTCCTGTACTGCACCAGCTACAGAAATAACTTATGCTTGTGAAAAATACCTATTCATGGTTCTGGTGATTATGAATTCATGTTATGATGGATTCTGTGCATCTGAGAAGAAGTGCACTGGTATTAAGTGTATATTTAAAGCCACTACTAATAACAAACAGTAAAATCTTTGTAAACCACAAAAAAAAAAAAAAAAAAAGAAAAAAAAAAAAGGAAGAGAACTGAGGTGTTATGGAACATCTCTCATGTAAAGAAGACAAACCCCCTTCCTTCTGCATTTTGTCTAAACAGATCCTACCTAAAGCTTGTTTGCTTAAGTTAATTCCTTTGAGGTGGTAGAGAGCTATCAGGCTGCATGTGGACCACCTCACAAGGCAAATGCATTATTCATGGAAGGTATTGACTTGTGTACTACACTGCATGTGTTCTGCCTTAAATCTGGAAAGCCATCATTTATCAGTTTGACATTGTCGAAATCTCACCAAGCACTCTAATCACTGGTTGCCTGCTCTCATTGGGGTTTAGCTGGGCATTTGACCTTGGAAGCATTTCTGACTTTCTTTAGCAGGGAGATTGTCTTTGAAAGGGGTAACCTGTAGCAGGTGTCCTTTAATGATTAATGTAATGGAAAAAAAAATAATGGAAGGTTCTAGGGAATACATTCAACATTTTTCAATTAGAGAAGTGGTAATATTTTAATTAATTATCAGAAAGTCAGTCGATCAGGTGTTATCCCTTTCCAAGGTGTTAGGTGTCCCCTCCCTCCACTTCCCACTTTCACAGGTTAATCTAGGGAAATCGCAGGTTAATCTGGGGAAGTTGGTCTTTCCTGGGAGTTAAAGTGAATGCATCACTAACAAGATTTTCACAAATTTGCTGGGACGTGGGGTAGAGAGGCCAGAGGCAGAGGGAACACCATCATGCTGAAAACCCACTCCCTGCAAGTTATGTTGGCTCCCTCCTGCAGTAATCCTGAGTACCGGGAATGAGTGTCAGCTGGAATGCTTCTAGGAAAGATCCTTCACAGCCTGCGTTGTGCCCTGTCTGAAAAGAAGAATTCTAGGGAAGGAAGATATTGTTACCCTCCATCTAGATTCTTATCTTCCCATCTTAAGCAGTCTCACTCACTATTTGTTAGGGGATGTTGTAATCTCTTACTACTGCAGGAATTAATGTAAGAAATGAAATTACTTTGATGCTTTAGATTTTTTTTTTTAATACATGCATTTGCACATATGGAAAAGGTTTCCTTCTAGGACTTTCCTTTCCTCTCTTATGTCTCCTGTTTTATCTTGAAATAGAAACATTTGTCTGACACACACTTGGAAGTGAAACACTGCTGGCTTTTTTTCACTGCATGTTGTTGCTTAAGGGGAAAAGTATGTCAGGATGATCTATTGTGGGCAGTTAAGTAAATCCAGCACCAATTTGTATTCTGCACTTTTATCAGTAGAACATTTCTCATGGCCTTATCAGGGCAATTTAAAAATATGCAAACTATTGTCAGGTTCCATGGAGAAGAACAAAAGGATTACTGAATAATTCAGAGTGAAGCTCTAGTGGTGGGTCTGTCTCCAGCTCTGTCATTTTTCATCACGCTGTGTATAAATGACTGACTGTCTGCCTCAGTCCTAGTCTTAGATGTTGACCTTCCTGTACTGACAAAGAGATTCCTTACTCATCTGACAGTAACCTTCTCCATGTGATCACTTCTGTGCCATACAGTATTAATGGAGCCACAATGAATAATAAATGCTTTTCAGGACAGCCTGCTTGTTTCAATTAGATCACGGGATTTCCCAGGAGCGGCTCCCATTTATTGTCAGGTGTGATGTGGATGCTCACGCTGGCAAGTGCAGCCTGCTGTTGTAAGGAGAAAAGGTAAATGGCTTTGCTTGAACATCAAAGGATGCTGCGTGACAGATAATAAAGACTTTACAGATTAATGCTGGCCGTGCAGATGTACATTTGTATGGTGTAGTACATGAAACAGAGCAGAGATTTCGGACCAAATACCAGTGGAATCTCCTGCTGAACAGTTTTAACCTTTGTGCAAGGTAGCTTGGACAGGAGCCTCTTGAATGTGTTGAAGATGAATAAACACAGAGTTGGGGTTTTTGACTTTGAACACTGCAGTGATCATTTCCGCAGGGCTGCAGGTGCAGGTGAGAAGTTGCACATAACTAAGCAACTAAGACTGAGCTGAGATGATGGGGGAGGGACTGTCAAATGTTACCCAGCACTTCAGACTCCAAACTGATGTGGCTCCACACTAAAAATAAGTGACATCTGGAAGTATGGCTGCCTTTTCTGTCCACAGGAAGGAATCTCTTGTGATGTTTCCATCAATAGACATAGGGCAGAAGGGTGAAAATCTGTGCATCTCTTACCTTGCTTTAATTTTGTTTTGACTTAGATTTAATTATTTATGTATTGCTATTAAATTATGATAAGGGAAAATTTTCTGTCTAGTTTAAGTAGCTGAATGAGCTATGGCCATTTATGACTTTTTTTGGCTGATTATAAAATCTGATAAACCTATTAAGTAGAAATTTAAAATGAAGTCCCTCTGCTGACAGTTAAAGTAGTGTATTGTTAACAAAACCTCCTGCAGGATTCCTGTAGGCATTTCTCACTGGGTAATAAGCAACCCTGATTCTCCTCCTGTGCAGCAGAACAAAAGCCCTGCTTTTATAGCTTCGTGCAGGGTTTTATGCTTGGTAATAACATGAATTTGTTTCCATTGACAAATTATGTTAGAAGAAAAATCCTGTTTTCTGGTATATCTTGCCTAAATACCTTGGCTGGCTGACTGCCCTGCAGGCTGCCTTGTAGGGTGAGAGTCTGCAAATAGACTAATCACAGTACTTCAGTGGATCTAAAATTCGTTATTTTCTCTTTTTTTTTCCCCTCTCAAAAGTTTCTTGCAAAGGCAGTGTATTTCTTACTCTGTGTGGGGCTTGTTCAGCCTTTTCATGCTTCAGCCAGGGAATTGCTTATTTTTTATAGAAAGGAGAAAGAGCCATGGTGCTGAAGCAGAGGGAAATGCCACAGGCTGGTGACTGAGTTCCCCTCTTTATCCCTCCTGAAGCCTAATTAAATGGAACCCCACGTGTCCCAGGTAAAGGCAGTGTCTGACCAGCACATAAACTCTGGTTTATGTGTCTGCCCTTCCTTCTGGGACCAGCACAGCCTGTCCCTGTCTGGATGCTGGTGTCCAATGCGAGGAATTTCGCTGTACAGGGTCAGTGTTCCTCGGTAGCTGCTGCGCAGGGACCTCAGTGCATCCCTTACCCAAAGCTCTTCCAGAACATGTGCCCATCGCTTGGAAGAGGTAAAGAGCAGACAGAGCCTCCCTCTGCAGTCCAGCTCCTCAGGGGCCTCAGCCCAAACTTTCTGAAACGCCTCCCTCCTCATGGAAGCCTCACTGGAATTCTTCAGGGGAATGGAGAGTGGTGGAGGTGATGGTGTGGGAGAAGCTCAGACCCGAGGCAGCCCTGTCTGAGGGAGAGCCCCTTCTCCAGCTCCCAGACCTGGGCAGCCTCTGCTTGAGGAGGAGCAATGACCTGGTTCAGAGTCCTGGGAGCCTTTGCCAGCCTTTTCCCCAAGGCTAGCAGCTAAACAATGTGTCTCAAGAATGTGCTGTACACTCCTTGAATTCCTGTGAGCCTTAACAATATAAGTGCACTGATCTGTGTCTTGCACTTTCTAGCAGCATCTGTCCTCTGTCCCATTACATCCTGAATGCTGCTGCTTCTGCATGATAACTTAATTGCTTAATGTCATCTTCAATGTCTAGCTCTCGAGCTTGAAGACATGAGTGAGTGTTTTAACTGAATATGAATGTTTTAAGACGAGTGTGTTTGAGTACGTTTTAACTGAGTATGTTACATTTGTGAGTGTAGCTGGGTTGTGAAAGCCCAGGTTTTCCCGTGGAGGGAAAGGCTGCTGGCTCCTGCTGCCCCAGCTGTTGTCCATTGGAGGTGGTGGATCCAGTGAGATTTTTTGTGTTTGGATGGTTGGCAGGACAGGATCAGATCACAGCACCACATCTTTGATAACTCGCTGTCGTTGTGCTGTCTGTACCTGTAACAAGTGATGCCATCGTGTATTCTCGTAGCACTGCAGATGGGATTCTGCCAAGGCACAACAAATCCAAGAGCCGTAGAAACAAACTGACCACAGCCAAGGCATCCCCTGGGGCTGCTCTTTAGGAAAGATCAAAGCCTGAGTGGCTTCAATCATCCTTAATCTGTGACCTGTGCATGTGTTAGTGGAACGGCTCCAGGCTGAGCACATACATAATTCTGAAGGATCCAAGGATTCACAGGGATGAGAGAAGGCAGACTTGACATGTGATTTCCATTTCAGTGGTGTCAGGGCTGAAGCGATTGACAAAAGCTTATTGCTCTCCAGAAAGGTGTCCTTAATTAAATATACACTGAAAATTTTACAGGAGAAAAAAAATATAAAATATGAGCATAGACTAGTTTGAATTTTGTTTTATCTTTGTTATATCTCTTATTCCTCTTTCCGTGTGTTTTCTTATGGCTATTCTTTTCTTTCTGGAATCTCTCCCAAATTCACTGTAAACTATTAAGTTGGTAAACATTTACTCAAAGGGGTGGTGCAGCTTTACTGGGAGGAAGGTAAGTGCCACGGTTGTTTGCAAGGTTGTTTTTGAACCAACCAGCCTCGTGTTTCTGTAATGAAAAAAACCCCAACCAAAGAAAAACAAAATCCAAAATGGAGTGACTTTAATTACGTTGCACATAGTAATTTGGCAGTGAAATCACTTTGAGGGAAAATCTATTCCCAGAGTGCCAGTGAGCCAAAAAAACAGGTAATGAAGAAGGAAGATTAAAAATGAACATTGTTGGGAATATCCCTCAGTTCCTGCATGACAAAAACACAAGTGATGAAATACAGATATAAAAACAGGTGAAGGCAGTTCATAGCATCTTTAGGTATACATCAGGCAGTCTTTCTGTCATAAATTTAACAGCACCTTTTGCCACTCTGGATATTTAACTTGCAGATGAATTACTTTTGCTTGCATCAAATGCATCATATATGGATAATATTTATGCAAATCACAAGCTGGTTTATTTTATGGTTAAATATTTGAAATAATGTCTTTGTACAGGTTTGATTTTCTGCCTTTGACTTGACACCATTCTTCTGGGGGAGAGGGTATTGGATGCATTTTGATAAACAATGCTGAAATGACAGATTTAGGCTTTAAATGAAATTGTGTTCCATAAACTGTGAAACAAAGAGTCATAACTTACCCTTAGCTACATACATTTCAGGGAAAATTATCTTTCATGCTTTGATCTACACTGTATCATTTTACTGAGTGGCCTCATGTGCTGTATCAATCAAATCCACTGAAGATGGGTGAGAATCTCATTTAAAATCAGAGAATACAAATCATAGATTCATCTGCCTGGTGGAAAGGAAAATGTTCCATGAATCCCAGTTTCTCCAATTACAACTGAATTATTTTTGTAAAAGTCCAGAGAAGAAACCGCTGCAGCGTTGGTTCTCCTGTATTTCTGTTTGCGTTGACTGCTGGTGAGAGCCCTGGGCTCTGCTCTTGAGACCTCCCAGCCCTGCTGGTCCTTCTCACGAGCGCCCGGGCCAGGGAAAGGCAGCACGGCGAGGCTCCAGGAGGGTGGTATTGAAACAGCCTTGTCCCCGGGCGGTTGCCGTGCCAGGCACCCCCGGCAGCCCCACTGTGCCCGGGGTCCCGGGGGCTCCCAGCCGCGATCCGAGCCGGACCCACCGCTCAGCACCGCGCCCGGAGCGGGGCTGGAGCCGCCGGGAGACTGCCAGGGGAGAGGGCAGATGAAGGAGGGATTGCGCTGCTCACCAAACCTGCCCGTCCGCTGGGGATGCTGCGGGTGCTGCTGCCAGGGAGCGCACCCGGGCTCTGCAGCTGTGCTGAAGGACCGTCCTTGAGGACTGGGCAGTGCATCCCCCAAGGAAATCATTTCAGGCTGCCAGTTCCCCAGTCGCCATGCATCTGCCTCAGTCTGTGCAGAGGGGAAGGAAACAGGAAGGAAATTTGGTTCTGAGAACAGTTTTTAGAGCTGGAGTGAGGGTGATGTGTTTCAGATGGGGAATCTTCAAGCAGGGCAATGCTCCTCTCTAAATACAGGTCTTTTTTTCAGTCATCATTTATTGTCTCTTGCTTGATATTTGCGGCTCTGTCAGTGTGTTGCCAGGGTAGTAAAGCTTCTGGTGTGATAAATTTCATGCTGGAACTTCAGTCCCAGGATAAATGAGATGATAGACTTGGGAGGAAAATCCTTTTTTTAAAAGCCAAAGGTGGTGCTAATGAGAAGTTGGAGGGGAGTTAACTCCTGCAGGCAAACTCTGGGATGCAGGAGCCCTTGCAGAGCTTGTGTCCACAAACCTTTTCTCCCTCTATTTCATCATCTGAAAAAAAAAAGTTTTTAAATGGTAGTTGAGAAAAGAACTTCTTTGGAAGAGCTGTGCTAGTGGCATTAGAAAGAAGAAGTAAAAAGAGCTGTACCCCATTCCTCTTCCCCTGGGCACTGATGTCCCCGTTCAACTTCCAGCAGGACCCCGGGGTGCTGGGCAAGAAAAGGGGGTGATTGTGATCTGACAAGTGCTGAGGTGTGGTTGTAAACTGATAATGATGAAAATACAGATCATGGCTACTTTCTAACGGGGTTTAGACATCCACGTTCCTGCCACCTACTTTTGTCAACAGGACAACTTGCAGAGGTTATTTAGCTCACTAAACCTCTGTGCAAGCTGCTCTGCTTACAGTTACCTGTGGAGATGAGCTCACAGGAGGACTTACAGGTGTGTAGCTCTAGATACTGAAACACTGAATCTGTGTCTCACAGAGTCCCTTCCAGCATTCTCCACCCTCTGCTTCAGCTTGTCTCCAGTTTCCTGGCCATTCCTGATGCTGCAATGGGAAAGGTTTAGAAAAAGAAGTAGAGAAATGTGATTATGAAGCTGAATGTACTTTGCACCTGTGTTCTCATTTTAAAATTTTTATCAAATTTTCTGCTGTTTTATGTAGAAGTTGGTCACGCAGTGCTGGAGCCTGGAATTCTGTAGGCAAGGCACTGGGCTGGAGGAAAGCTGCTGTACCTTTCCTGCTTCCTTCAAGCACCGTTGCTTTCCTGTGCAAGCTTGCTCCTGCCGAGCTGACACGGACAGGAGTGGTGTCACTCTTCAAGGTGTCTTTCCCCAATCTGTTTTTTGTGACACTTCAGTCCCTCATTTCCTTTCTCCAGATACCTGCAGGAGATGAAATGGGACAGTCTGGTCCAGGCTGCTTTGATTCTGCCTGCACAGGGGGTTGCAGACAGTCTGAAATGCACTACAGCAGACACCCACTTTTCATTCCTGAACTGCCCTCAGGGAGTGCACATTTTGGTTTCTCTCAGATTTGTGGTAGCTACATTTTGGTTTCTCTCAGATTTGTGGTAGCTTTTCCTGCCGATGTCTCTGTCTTGATGCCTTACTGGGCTCCTGCAGAGCTTGGGAGCTGCTAAGGCAAAGACAAGCCAACAAAATGATCTTTTGGGTTCCCTTCCGTGAAAGCTGTGCTGCCTCTTTTCTGCTCACTGCCTGCCGTTAACTTTAAATAACAGTATTTCTTATTAGTATCTCTGCAGGTGAATCAGGCCCTAAAACTGCTGTGAGGCAGCTATTTTGAAGTGTGGTTTGCATTGCTTAGGATACTCTTGCTGCTTAGTTTCACTCTGTTCTTTTGACCTGCCAGGCGGGGGGAATATCTGTGGTTTCAGGAAGGCTGTTTGGGTGACAGGCGCCCTGCAGGATAAGCTGGACACTGCAAGAGTGTGGTCCTCCTCTGACCTTGCCCCCAGTCTGGGAAGAAGCTGATTTAAGGACAGCATACAAGGCTGCCCTTTGACATATTTATTTATCTATCTATTTAATGGGTTTTTTTAGGAGAAGGTTTGGAGAGGTTTTCACATTCTCCCCTCATTTCCTCTCCTTGAATCTGGACTTTCAGGAAGAAGGTTGTTCTACCCCTTCTGTTCTATCATGTTTCAAAATGATCATTTAACTTTCTTTTCTTTTCTTCTCTAGGGTGCAAGAGCAGTAAGGGTTGCTAATTAGCAACGGCTCTGATAATGGCATTAAGCACAATTGTTAGCAATCTGAAACCTCCAAGAATGTGTCCTTTTCCCCTTGTGCCAGTGTGGGAACACCAGCAGGGACACACCAGCCTTCAGCCTTATCTTTTATCCTGGAAACTCCAGAGGCAGGTGCAAGCTCCTTGCTGAGGACTGTGCAGTGCTCAGAGCAAGGAGACCCTGTGCTCTGAGACTTCGTGGTATTTTGTAATGTTTGTCATAAATGGCAGAGTTTTCAGTCTTTCTGGAGATGACCAGTGAGTCGCGTCCTCGGTCAGCACGGCAGAGCTGTAGCAGCCGAGGTGGAGCACATCCCACGGGGAGCTGCTGTGGGTGCTCGTGGGTGCAGCAGCCCTTTCCTCTCCGGTTCTGGCTGTGCAGGTATCACACGATGGGCACGCAGCCCACAGCAGCTGCCTGCATTTTGGCACGGGAACGTGGGTTTTCAGAACCAAGATAGAAATCCCATTTAAAATATACTGGGAGGGGAACATCTGTGAAAAATCACAAGAACAACTTAAACATCTGCCCCTCTAGAGGGAAATTGCCCATTTTCTCATTTTATTTCAGATAAATCTGTGAGTGCTGCACTGTTTACATATGTAAATGCAGATTTGAAATGGAAGAAGTGACTGATTAATTTAGCTCAAGCTCTTAACATGTGCATTGTTTTTAATGTTAATTGAACATTTTGTTCACAGGGTTACTGACTTTTGCCACAGCTTAGTCTGTACTTTCAGGTAGCTTTGTAACTAATCTAAACCTATACAGGTTCTGCTTCTGATGTTAAACAAGTTACCCTTAATTCAGGTGAAGGGCACGTTCTCTGTTTATTGTGACACTGCGAGACTAGGCGGAAGAAAGGGAAGAAATCTTGGCACCCGATTGCTGGGCTTTTTTCAGCTGTTACTAATTTAAATACTGTGGCTGTTGAAATAATTCTTTGTAATCTTTTAATATACCTTCTAGCTCTCACTTGTGCTCAGCTGGGAAAACCTAGACAGCTCTCCCATCATCTGGTGAGTTCCAGCATTGGCTGAATACACAAAGTCATAGTAATTCTGCGACAATTTCAAAGCCATTATCCTCAAATTTTAAGGGGAATCAACACTAAAGCTTCCAACATCAGACCTTTTCCATTAGTTATAAGTGAACCTGTAACTGGTGCTTGATAATTGTTTGTTCAGCTGGGTAATGACTGTTTTGCACAAAAAAAAAATAGGGCTCAAATTTTCACTTAACCTTTCTTTTTTCATTTGTTAGCAGTCTATAACTGAATCCTTTCCTGCATATCCCAAGGTGATTTGAAAGTGGGTCACCACAGAGCAAATGTGTGATTAACTGATGGAAACACTGTGTTGCTGTAGTTCTTTCCTGTGCTTTTAGCAGCAATACAGCAGCAATACAGGGTTTGATTGTTCAGTCTGGGAGGAGACAGAGATTGCTGTGAACAGATGACAGGGTGTCACACTTGGTTTTGTATGTGAAGTACAATGTATTGTTAAAATTATGTCTTTAACCTTTGTCTGTCTCTGCCTATAACCATAAATTTCAATTATCTTACAAACACTACTCTTTGTTCAGTTTATTCTCGCAGATGTAGAGATGTGCAAAAACACTCCTCTTTCAGGAAAGACAGCCAGAATTGTCTTTTTCTTGCAAAAACCCCCAATTCTTTCCATTTCCCAGTATCATGCTTTCTTAATTAGAGGAGAGACATTGCTGAAGGTCGAAGCCTATGACACTCAATTTCACTCGGGCTGGGTGTTACCCAGAGGATTCAACAGCTTCAGCTGTCACAGAAATGCTTTGGCAGTGGAGGCAGAGCTCTCACTTGGTGTGCAAGAGAGGAAAAAAGGTATATCACGTTTCCCTGAGACACTGTGTGATCACTGCCGTGCTTTGAAATCCTCACTTTCAAGTGATGAATTTTTAGACTTTTAGGGTTGTGGGGTTATTTGTTGTTGTCGTTTAAAAACTGAGTGATTTTTAACTTTCTGCTTTGTCTGCTCTGTAGCAAGAACTGAGGAAGGAGTGCTCCAGTGGTGGAGTGTGTGCCTGGGCTGGCCTTTGCGAGCTGGGGGATCACAAGAGGGGATCGCTGGCCCCAGGTGTCAGAGCAGGTTCTGTTCCCAGGAAACTCTTTTCATTGCCAATGTCAGAAGCAACCCAGTGCTGTTTGCTTGCGAGGCAGCCAGGTGACAACACGGATCTGTGCTCCTGCAGAGAGCAGAGTGCCCTTTATCCTGTGGGATGGTCCGCAGCTGATGGCTGGGCAGGGGATCGCCCCGGGCACCTCCCCGCGCCGGCAGTGCTGGGCTTTATCCGTGAGCCAGGGGAGAGCCCAGCAGCTCTTCTGTCCCGCCTGCATGCCCTGACCCTCCAGCCGCATTGCTCAAAAGAGCTGCTGGTGGAAAATGCAGAGGTAACGTTTGGCATATTAAAGAACATCTATTGTTAACACAGCAACAGCTTTGGTTAAATAAATACTTGCCATAGGACTGTATATCCTTTTAAAAGTGAAGCTTGAATTAGGTGGAAAGCTTGTTTTCTGTTAATTAACTGCCTGTGCTGAAGTCAGTAAATCACTTCCATGTTATAAAAATTTTTCCCCCCTCCTCAACTTCGTAAATGAAAATTTTCCCAGACATCCTTGCTTGGTAGGATTTTCTCTTGGAGAGTTTTTATTGCAAGCTTCTCTTGCAAATACGTTTTTCCAATAAACTCTAAATCAGTTGGCATATTTCTATCCTACTGTCAAAATGCAAAATCTTAATATAGATATATCAATCTTACTTGTCTACAGTCATATATATATATATATATATATATATATATATGTATGCCAACGCATTTCTAGCAGCATAGCTTTCATCTTGAATATTGGTCCTGTATTTCTGCATCTACTGTTGCATTTCTTTTGAAAATGTGGCTACTCTTTAACCTGCTTACTACACCTAAAAAAGCACTTAAAGCTTGTCAGGGTAAGGTGTGGACTTTATAAATATGAAATGTATCTACATAGAGAATAAAGCAAACATTTGAAAATGTTATTTTCTGGAGAAAAGGAAAAACTTTGCATCTTCCTTGTATGAACATAGAACAAGTTCATAAGGAATCTGTCACTCTGGTAAAACTCGTAATTGAGGTTTTTTAAGCACTGTCAGAGTACCTCTACCTCTGGCATTCTGGCTTTATTGGAGAGATGTAAATATCACCTTGATATCTACTCTTCCATTTTATTTATGAAACTGAATACATAAAATTCCTATTTGTAGCTTTATTGGTTGTTTTTCAAGATGTCTTTTAATGCTGCCAGTAGGTAGTTATAAAGGTGCTACTTTCCCTTATGCCAGTGAGAATTCCTGCAGCTTTAGTTTTAATAAAATGTATAAACCAGAACAATATCAACAATATTGGTAGATTTAGTATCCCAGCACACACTTGAAGTAAACATGCTAGGGATGAAATGCATAAACTTCATGTACGTATATTTGTATTTTAAATGTCCTTGGAAGGTAACCTTTGAGAAAAAAGTTGTTTGTGCAGTGATTGAGAAGCAGCCTGACTTTATCCCAATGACTCTTGATAAAATTACTTTTTGCACAACACAGTGAACAAAAACCTAATTTAATTTGTTTTATGATGCATAGAGATGAGCTGGAAGCATTTGTTTATTTCCTTTCCTGGTTCTTGACCATAGAGGCATTTGGAGCAGTTAATCTTCCTTAGTTTATTTGGACTTGTCCCTTGAACATGGGAAAGCATTTTAATGTCATTTTTCTCTGGTTTTTAGTTCAGAGATGTGTGTGTATCTTCATTTTATGCAGAAGCCTTTTTCGCATTCAGTTTTCATTTTTTGGTGGAAGTTGGTGCTGCTGAAAAAAAAGTTAAACAAAATTATAATGTAGTGTCAGAAGCTTCCTCCTTATTTCACTGTTTGCACAGAAATAGAGAACATTTATGTGTGGTTATTGGTGTCCTAAATCGTCCATTTGCATTTTCTTGCTAAGATGTGATGTTTAGCGTTTTTCAGCTTAAAAATATTCTCTTTTAAGTGTTGGTGGTTTCCCATATGTGATCATCGTAAGGAAATAAAATGCCTTAAATCAATTTCCCAATTCCCAAGTCACAATTTTTTGGGTTTTTTTTTTGGTCACGTTGTAGATGTAACAGGACAGATTTGTTCAAACCCAGAGCATTTCTGGGTGCAGATGCCCTCATGCTTCAGCCATTACCTACATCATCATTAGTGAGACTTTAAAAATGTTATTCCACAGCTACTCATTAATCTGGCTCCAAGCTGCAGATGTTATAATTAAGGTGGTGGCAGGATTTCCATTACGATTTCCTTCAGCAGAAGGAACAGTTTGTGCTTGCCAGCACAGGAAATGAGTTCTGGTCAGTTCTGAGTCCTGTCTGCTGACTCCGGCCACGCTCCTGAGCCCATCCCTGGCAGCCCAGGCAGGGGATGCTGATCAGGTACCGTGGGTACCCCAGGGGGTGCGGCTGCTTTGGGGGTGCAGCACACAGGGACTGAGCCTTTGCTTGCACCCTGCCCAGACCCTCGTCCTGTCTGCAGCCTTCATCCCGTTCTGCTCAGGACTGGGTCGGCTGTAGGGGGGCTGAGTCCTATGTGCAGTACAGGTGGTTCTTAAATGGATATTTTTTCAGTCGGTTAGAATTCAGCCATTCAGTGAAATACGCTTGCAGTGTTCAAAGGAAGTGAATTGTGTTCAAATTGTAACGGAAATGAAGATAACCCTGTAAGACAAGCACAGCATCCACCATCAATATTACACAGTATAGATTAGCTTAACAAATAGCCTCGATTGGTATTATTTGCTTGTACTGAATTATGCAGACAAGGGACTAGAGGGCATCGGTGAGTGACTTTTTGTCTGCTGTGTAAATCAAGACGTGAAAATTTGGTGTTCGAAGCATCTTTCTCTCGCCTCTTCTTAGGTTTGTGTTTTCCCTTGGTGGGTGTCTCGGACCTTTGCCAATCCCTCGGCAGGTAAAGCACACCTTACTCCTGGTCTAAACAGGAGAAACAGATAAACACCAGCCAGAGCACCTTTGTATTTGGCATGATGGGAATGTTTTTAGAGGATCACACAGGGGTCACAGCTCTGTCGAGAGGATCCTGCCTCTGGGTGCCATCAGCTTCCACAAGATCTGCTCCCCCATCACGGTGTGCTCACACACCCTTGGGAAACACACTTTGGGGTATAGATTGTAGCGTTTACTCACATTCAGAAAAGGGTTTATAATGTAAAACCTGTGTGGAAGTTGATAGGTTTCTTTTCTAACTTTCATCGATTTCTTCAGCTGGCCAAAACAGGGTGATGCATTTTATCTCTATTTTGCATGCCTTTGTCCAGCCCTTCCCTGCTCTGTCTCAATCTGTGCAGCAAGGCTCTTACAGCAGTTCATGCTGGCCTTTGTTTGAGTAATAACCTTACAGTGACACTGTCTGGTGGAGTTCTCGCTCCTTAAGGCCTGATCTCCCTCCTGGCATTCTGGTTTCCTACTTTGGTACAAGTTTAATGCAGTTTTCTGAAGGCCATATCCCAACTTTACCTGGAATTCCCTTATGATGTATCTTTTTTCCCACCCTTTGCTTTTAGCCCTGGCATTTACAGTTATTTTTCCATTTTCTTCTTTTTTGTTGTTTTCATATTTTCCCCTTTGACTTTGTCCTGTCATAGTGTACTGAGCTATTTTTTCAGACAGGCATAGAAAAGCAACCTATTCTGAAATTCTCTATTGCTTTGTGTCTCTCTTGGCTTCAAGAGCAGCTTTTTGAAGCAAGTATAGACCTGGGCACCTGTCTATACTACGGCAGCTTGTGGATCTTGCATAAAGACTGAGTTTTATAAGAAATAAATTTATGAAAAATATTTTCAAGCCAAGAGGAGCTTAGCACCCATCCGCTGGATGATCTCTTGGGAGCTGCAGCTCACGTGGCTGAAGTTGGCTCCTCAATGGAGCTGCTTCTGTGCTATGCAGGTGGTAAAATATTCAGTATTTTTCCAACAGATGTGTGCAGAGAAGTTCATTAATCGGCCAGTTCTTCATCCGTTCTTGCCAGTACTCTCTGGTGAACAGACATAGATTTTGGCAGATGGATACAACAATGTCATAATTTGGAAATAGCTCATGTACTGCTCGATCTTGCTGTAGCAAGTTTATTCACGTATAGGTTTGATGGCTGGGGTGAGGTTTTCAGTCTGCAGGAGGGGTTTTGAGCCCTTTCACCGCGTGTGTGCAGCAGCTGGGTCCCGTTCACAGCCCCAGGCAGTGAAGGAGCTGCTGTGCAGGAGCCCCAGCCCGCTCCTGGAGGGAGCCTGTGCTTCCAGAGCCGAGGAGCTGAAAGCCAGGCTGCAGCACCCCTGAGCTGTGCCAGAATCCAGAGCACCCCGAGCTGAAAGCCAGGCTGCAGCACCCCTGAGCTGTGCCAGAATCCAGAGCACCCCGAGCTGAGGCAGGGACAGCTCGGTGGCCTGGCCGAGCAGCCCACGCTGCCCGAGTCACCCTGGGGAGGGACATCCCTGTGGCCACAGCAGCTGCTCCAGCCTGCTCAGTCAGAGCTGTGGGAAGAGCTTCTGCCCTTTGATGCTTTAAAAACAAATTCCATTGCGCTCAGAGTGGGACCCTAAATTACTTTCTTCAATAAAAAGAGAATCCTCTAAATCTTCGCTCTTGTTTGCAAGCTGCTAGAAGTAAAATCCTGTGTAAATTAGGGGTCTGAGAAGTTTTTAAGGAATATTGGTCAATGAAATGTTGCAGAATTTTACAGCTGGAGCTCAGCAGTGGGGTACACAGAAAAGTGGAAAAACAGGTTCAGGGTGTATGATGCTTGGACTTCAGCTGGTAAGAAAAGCCCTGAGATGCTGGAGTTAAAATAAGAGTCCAGAAGTGGTTAAAGGTAGGATCCTAAGCAAGAAAATCAAGAAATACTTGTGGCAACTCATAAAAAGGATGGAGCACTGATCACACAGGATTTCAATTACTTCAAATTTGACTGGAATAATAATTGCTTAATGCTTGAGAAAAGATACATGTGTTAGTGTAAGGGGTTTTTCACTTGCTTATACAAATTATAAGAGAAAACAATCTGAGGGGATATTTTGGACATAATCCCAGGAACTGGAGCAGGACCTGTATGATAAATAAGACAGATGCTGGTGAGCTTTTATAAGGTTGAGTGATCATACTGCTATTGGATTTGAAATATTCATGAGGCTACAATCTGTACAAAGAATAATGGCACACAAATATTAAACTTTGAAAAGTCAGTATTCGAAGAAGTATGTAATGAATTGGAGAAAATTGATGGGGATGCAACTATTGTCCCCAAAAACTTGTTGTGAGAGAATGGAGGAGATGTTCTAGGAACAGATATGAAAGATGCAATCTATATTCTTTCCAATAAAATGTAAATGTCAAACATGTCATCAGTCATCTCAAGGCAACATTTTAGCAGTGAAATAGGAGACTGCAGAGAGATTAGAAAGAAGAATCAACCTTGGTAAATTATATAAAAAAGAAAATAATGTAGGAGAAAAAATAATATATGGGGGATACCATATGAGACTTGCAACACCACAGAAAATAGCAAGGTGATTATGTTTGGAAGATGAAACCTTTTTCTGCCTAAAAATAATAATGGGAATTAGAGAGATTAGAACTAAGTGAAGTTCAGTTCAAAAAAGCCCATCTGTTCCTGCCACTTCATGGTTTCCTAATCTTCTTTTTTATCCCCACAGACATCAGTTCTTCCTCTTCAGAGTGATAGTTTGTACGGCTTTGTTCACTTACACTTCTGACCAGAATGATTCCTAATGAAGATCCTGT
The DNA here is from genome assembly GCA_013397915.1 of Daphoenositta chrysoptera. Lineage (NCBI taxonomy): Eukaryota > Metazoa > Chordata > Aves > Passeriformes > Daphoenositta > Daphoenositta chrysoptera. The sequence continues at coordinate 546,588 of VZRO01001393.1, read as the reverse complement.
TTCACTTTTCCATTTATTATTTCTGTGTAAATTACCACCCAGTTCCTGGTATTCCCCTATTCCTTTTAAGAGCACACTGCCTTTTGAATTTATTGGTATTATTCAGAATTTATCTGTGTTTTAAAGCCAGACTGGGCTGAAATCTACAGGCTTGAGGGTCAAATGGAAACAACCTTTTTCTCCCCATGCTAAACAGGACTGTTCAGGCATTGGGTTTAAAAGTGTAGCATTATAGAGTGAGTCTGACTTGCTCAACCACCTCAGTGACCCTTCTGCCCCTCCCGTGTAGGAATAAGGGTCAGACTTGGTGGTTCCTCTAAGCTGGTGTCCTTGCTCTGATAATCCTGATAATGGGTCACCCAGGTTTGGGGTTAGCCCCAAAGCAGCTCCTGGCTGCCAGCCCAGCTGTGCCAAGTGGGCGCGTGCTTTAGAGAACAGCTGCTGCAAGCACTGTGCTGGCAGAGCTTCCACTTGTGTCTTCTCCTGGGTCTTCAATGTTTGGACCATATTTTAGTCAACAGGTGCTTTTTTCATTGAAGAAAGACCTTTGTGCCCTTACTGTTTACAGAGTTGTGTTCTCCTTCTCAGCTGACCTTAAAACACTCATTGTTGTGTGGCTGATTTAGCGAGCTCGCTGCGAGCCTGACAGCAGCAGAAATGCTGTGCTTATGAACCTATCCATCTCCCAGGGCTGAAAGGAGCCCAGAATCCTTCAGAGCTGCTCCTGGCGAGTCAGCTCCAGGATGGCCACAGCCATGGAAATGTCTGCTGCTGGGCCCAGGTCTTCAGCTGGTGTAATAAGCCTTCCAGGGAAGGCAGTGGAATTGCAACAACTTGTGGCACACAATGAAATCTGTCTCACCGTGTCACTTGTTTTTGAGATTAGTGTCCCAGTTGTGCTGTGCTGTGAAATTCCTGTGGTGTTAGTTCAATTCATGGCACGATCTACGTGCTTTGCTGAGAGCACTATGATGTGGGGATCTGCTGGCTCTTGTAATTCAGGGACAAGACCGGAAAGAGAATGCTCTTTTTATTTTCCCTCCCTGAAAAGCTGTTTTCCATGTTCATTTTACATCTCTTAAGTGTTTAACTGTGGGCTGAATGATGTGAAACAAGGCGAACACATTCAGCTTCTCGCTGGTGGGACTGCTTAGAATTTGTCACAGATATCCTCAAATGTTTTCTCAGCAAAGTCAGTCACCAATTTGTTCAGTTCAAGACTGTTCTGAAGTGTCCTCCTTTTGTGACGAGGATCTCTCAAATCAGAACCAGCTTTCCCAGGAGAGCAGTTTCACTGCCATTTCAATGGAAAGGATACCTGTAGCCTTGTACTTATTCTGTGGGTTTTTGGTGCATACACTATGGTTTTAGCCTGAGCAATTCAGAGATACACACCAGTGGTTTTATGCTTTAAATGTCTGTATAGATTTTGGTCTTTGCATTCTGGGAAAATTTACTTGTTTTGTAGCACTGAAAATATTTTGAATTCATCACTAATAAATAAAAGTCGAAATCATTTTATGAAGAGGAAGCGTGACCAAAATTTATGGATAAACATCCCAAAGCCACTTTCAAAAGACCATAGATAGGCAATAATACACTAAGCTGTTCTCTTCTGTTAATCTGTACACAAACATGGTCATCAAAAGAATCTTCTTTAATTGAAGTTTTTAGTTGCAATTAAATCTCTTCATAATAAACAATGAGGATTGTTTTTCAACCCATTTGTACCTCTGGTAATGAAATCTAAGAATTTGCTGCCTGTAGGAGTGTTGGGAGGATAGGAAGATTTGATTGTCTTTCTTGAGACCATATTATGTTAATTTTTCTGCCTAGACTATGGAAGCACAAAAAGCAATAACTCACTTACGTGAAGACAAAATTCTCAGGGTTGTTGTCATGGAAACGAAGTGGAAGCAGCTCCTTCTCCTTGAATAAATTCAAGAGCCAGGCTAACAGATTGGGCACCGAACTCGAGCTCAGGCTCTGCCTGCCAGGCAGGGGGGTGAGCCCGGACCTGCTGGGGCTGCCCTGCCCAGCCTGGGGACAGCTGAACGAGGGGCCCTGGGCTGGTGGGGACTGGGACAGGGACAAGAGTAATGGCTTTGAACAGCGACATTGCAGGACAGGTTGCTGTTCTTCTGTATTTTATGTTGGCTGGACTCCAAGTTCATTAACCCTGTTGGTCTTTGGCTCCTGAATCAGAGAGGCTTCAAGAGCTGTTCTGTTCCCTGCCACAAACCTTGTTTGTGCTCACAAAGCTGGGTAATTATATTTGAGGAAGTGAAGGAGCTCAAGAATATTGGCTACTCTGCCCTAAAAAGTGCCTCACTAAATGATTTCGTTTTTTCTGTAGAGAAAAGCCAGCAGCTTTCTAACCTTTGTGCACACTTTTGAAATACGGTATCTTGCTGCTAAAAATTTATCGTAATACAGCTTTGTTTTAGCATTTAAGTACTTGTTTTATGAGTTTGGCTCTGTAACAGAGGAAGAGTTTGCTACCACATTTCAGTTCTGATAGCTGCAGGACAGCGGGGAGTAGAAGGAAGAGAGCTTGGAGGGAGATGGTAGGATAAGAAATTATTTTATTTTAGTGAAATCTTGGTAATTACTATTCATCTGCTGGGCTCGACACAAGGTATATTTGAAGTCAATGAAAAAAGCTCTTGCTGAATTGTTAATGACCTCTAGGATGATGATTTCATGTAGACTCTCATGAAGGTTGAGCTGTGGCTTGTGCAAGTATTTTCACAATTCAGAGCTTGGCAGCAAGGACAGTTTGGCAGCGCTGGAGAGTGCAGAGCCTGGCCAAAGTTCATTGTCAGAGCAGAGGTAATTCCATTTGGTTACTCTCAGGCGTGAGATTTGTTATCAGACATTCATGTCCATTTTATGGGGGCGCAGTGGGAAGCACGGGATGGCCAATGAGCAGAATTTCTCTGTGCCTCTGTTAATGTCTAAGAGGATACTCACTGGCTTGTGTTGAATCAGAGCACAACAGTGCAAGTCACACAGCTGCAGAGCTGGCATCTCGTGTCCACAGAAGATTGTATCTAAATTTAAAAACAGCTAGAAGAGTGAATCCCTAATTCAATTAAGAACATATAGTGTCACAAAAATTTGGGTTTGACTCTGAGTTGAATTTATTTCAGTTAAACTCAGGTGGGGAAATATCTGAAGAATCCAAGTTTTAAGTGTGCTTGCTGTTTTCTGTTTGGTGTTTATGTGGCACGTGGAGTCCATTCCTGCTTATCATATGCCTTTTCATTTTTTAGGTTTTAAAATTAAAAAAGCACTTTGTTGTTGTTGTTGTTACTGCTTCTTGCTTGTGTTTATTGATCTGTTCTTATCCTGGAGTTTCCCATTGCTTTTTCAGGGAGGGTGTCTATAATGCAGGTATGTCAGTGTGCTTTAGGGATTCAAAAAAAAAAAGCTGTTTTGCATACTGGGTAAAATATGAGTTTCTTGATCTCTCTTCATACCTTCCACACCTCTGTGTTGCAAAGGGAAATCCAAATATTAGAGCTGAACTAAACAATCTCCTTCGCTACAGAAATTTGAACAGCTGCACATGAAAGCATAAAAATGTTTTGCCAAGTTAATCTCATATGATTTACTGCGTATGCCTAATCTGCTTGGAAGTAGCTATGAATATTCTAATATCCTTTGGAAATTACTGACTGGGCTGACAGCAGCTGGGAAAAGCCGTGAGCTTTAGGATGGCTGCCTGTGGAACACACCTGCCTGCCTGCCTGGAGCAGTTGTAGGCAGAACCTTGGAATGATGAAAATTCATTGTTATTTGTTGCAGCAATAAAAATGATGCTGTCTGCATTCTCAGGAACTTCTGGAAGACTGAGCAAATTTGGTCATGACATTTGCAACCTGTTAAGTGAATTTATGGTTGGCATATGCTAGTCAGTGCTGGCAGGAAAGGTGAGGCACAAGTCCCAGGGCAGGTCTGTGCCAGCCCTGTGGGCTCTGCCTGTTTGGGAGGGGAGCTGCAGCCAGGGCACTGGGCACCCTGGGCACTGCCCCAGGGGATGGGATGGGCTGGCACTGCCTCGGGAGATGGGCTGGCACTGCCCCAGGGGATGGGATGGGCTGGCACTGCCTCGGGAGATGGGCTGGCACTGCCCCAGGGGAGGGGCTGGGATGGGCTGGGCACTGCCCCGGGGATGGGCTGGCACTGCCCCGGGGTGTCCAGCACCCACACTGGCCTTGCTGCTCTGCTGAGCTCCTGGCATGACATGGGACCCCACGGAAAGATGGAACATGCACAAATGTGCTATTGTGGTCTGCTTAAAAAAAAACCAAAACCAAACAAAAACTTGAGCAACTTTTCTCACAAAGTTATCTTTCTGTACAATTGTTGAGGCAATCTGTAGTTACACATCTCTGCTAAGTTCAGCATGCTGGCTGAATTAAATGCTGAAGGAACTTTGGAAGAAGCTGTTGTGAAGTTGGAATATGACCTACTCACATTATTGATGTTGTAACATATTTTTATGTAGTAGGATATTGATAACAGCTTTTCATTGCAGGTTAGTCTGAAAGGCCTTCATGTCTCGGGGCACGCTGTGGAGCCAGAGTGATACACTTTGAAAATAAGGTCATTGCAGTGTGTCATGACTCGTGCACTCTAGAGCATAATAATATTTGGAAATTTAGTTTTGGTTTTTTTTAGCCTATACTTGGGATCCTAAAGGGCAAAGGTTTCTGGAAGAGGCCAAATTATACGCAGCAAAGATGCCTTTCAGACCTTGTTCTGCTTTCCAAAAGTAATTGCTGCTGCCACAGGGAAACACTGGGATGTGTTTATATCACTAGGGACTGTGTGCTTATTCTGTTTTTTCGCAATGTTCCATGTGTGCATAATTGATGTTTTAGCACTCTGCACTGCCTGCATGTATTTATCTCTGTTAATAAGACAAATACTCTTAGACTTATAAAGAACAGGTGACATGAGCTAAATTGGGATGTCCTGACTAAAGACCTTAAGTAAATAAACAGACTTTAGTATGAGCAAGTAGTGCTAACTGTAATTACCTGGGGCTGTGTGCCATGGAACTGGAACAGAAGTCAAACAAGCTAATTTCATTATTTTAATGGAAGTTTGCATCCCATTCATTAGACTGACATATGACTCATCATTAGTAACAGTTCGTTTCAAAAGCTATGGTGGATAAAGGTTGATTAAAAATTAATGAGGCCCAGACCCATTGCATTACCATAGTGTCAAGTTGTTTAAGCGTGTGGAGCTAAAATAAGAGCAGGCTTTAAATACTCTCTTGAGTTTTCTGTTTCATATGATTTATATATTTATGCTCTCAGCCATGGAGGAGCAAGAACTTGTAAATACTTTTCATTGCTGTTGATACCATCAATAAATTATACAGTTAAATAAGTTGTTAGCAAAACCAATTGCTGTGTCATACTGATGCATTTTTAGAAAACACATTTCGTTGATAATCCAGTAAATGTAGGACTTCATTAGCTGGAGCTCTAGTTGCCCTCAATTCCCTGGGAAGTCGGTGGCATTTGATTGGCACCTCACATGCCAGCTGACTGTCGCTGGAGTTGCCTGTCCTCTTGCCAGCTCAGTGCTCACGCTGAGTTTTGGGAGCAGGGCTCCGCTATGAGCACGCCAATCTGTCAGCATCAGCATGGGGGTGATTTCCTCGGCAGCAGTAACTGCAGTACCGAGTGTAACTGCGGTCGGTGGAGGTCAGGCTGACTCCTGCTGGCACTTTGGTGACTGTGACCCCCCTTTGCAGCTGTTCCCTTCCGTGTTGCTGGCACAGCAGGGCTGCCCCCAGCACTGTCCCAGCTCTGGACAGGGGAGCGGTGCAGGAAGGCAGAGGTGTGGAAAGGCTGGATTGTCTGCAGAACGGGGGGGACAAAACCAACCTGAGTGATGTCAGTGGAGCATTTTGACACGCTCCTAGTACTGCCTGTTCTCATCCTTGTGAGCTTTGGCAAAATGCAATTGCTTTTCACCCAGGTGAATGACTCCAGACCCAGTCCAGTCCGCCGGTCCCTTCTGAAGGCAGCACAGGATGTGGTTAAGTTCTGTAAAGCTTTAAATATGATGTACCTGTGTGCTCGTGTTCCCAGCTGGTGTCACCATGCTGCAGGGGCTTCAGCAGGACCTCAGGGTCATGCTTTGCTTCAGCCCAGCAGCCTTGTTGTGTTCTTGTGAGGTTGGGGTTCAGTGTACACTTAATCCCAGAGGTACTAAGCATTTCATTAACAAATATTGACTCATTCAAATAGCAATGTGCATTTCTCGGTGATTTTGCAGCCCTCCCCAAAATATCTTTGTTGCTTACCGTTGTATCTTCAATATGCTTAACTTCAGTTTATATGTTCTGTGAAACAGCTGAACTTAAACCAGGAGATTGTCAGAGAGATCTGTAGTGACCATATGGTATTATTAAATTACAAAAATGTGAGAGAGGCTTGAGCCAGTTCCAATTGCCAAACTTACTACTTGCTTCTAATAAACACTGAACTATCTGGCATCTGCTGTCCCTCAGGTAATACCATCAAGAATGGAAGTAAATGTTTCCTTTTAATTGCATTGTTTATGTCTGGAGGGTCCAGGGCGATCATGTGATGTTTATGTAGCTTTTCCATGCATACTGAATTAGCCATTTCAGGGAGAACTTTGTTATTCTTGCCAATTTTCTCTTCAATTAGATAGAAGTTTCACTTGTCATTTTTTGGAGCTGTATTCTGTATGATTTCAGAAGTGGAAGTCCCAGCGGTTACTTTCAGTATGTTTTTTGATAGGATTGTTTCTTTTATTTTCACTCTTATTTAGTATTTTGGCGAGAAAAAACTAGGTCAGTGCTTTCAAGGAAGTCTGTGGATGAAAAGTGCAGAATGATGTAGATTTAAGGCTCCTTGGGTCAGAGAGGGGTTTGGGAATTGAGTTCTAGTATTTGAACCAAAAGGAATTTAGTAGAGCTACAGCTGAGGGAATTTCTGTGAAAAAGTTCTACTGAATGAAACTGCCCCCCCCTGCAAAAAGTAGGAATCTATGAAATGGAGAAAATTCTTTGTGCAGTGACTAGAATTTTGTATAGCTACACAGAAATCTCTCATGCTTTCTGTAGGAGATAATTAGAATAAATGGTGCATGTACCTTCTTGGAACGGTCTTCCTGTGAGGAGAGGATAATCCTGTTGACAGGTCATCTCCCAGCAGTGATCCCTGTGCAGGTTTTGGCTGGGATAGGGTTGATGTTCTTCACAGGAGCTGGTAAGGGGCTGTGTTTTGGATCTGTGCTGGAAGCAGTGTTGATAGCACAGAGATGTTTCTGTTTCTGCCGGGCAGCACTGGCACGGAGCGAGCCCCTTTCTGCTCCTCACCCCTCAGTGAGGAGCCTGGGGGGGCACAGGTAGGGGACACAGCGGGGACAGCTGAGCCCCAGTGACCCAAGGGGTGCCCCTGACCTTACGGTGTCGTGCTCAGTGTATAAAGCTGGGGGAGGAGGAGGACAGGCATCACACACACCTTGGGAGTGAGGGCATTTCTCTCCCCAGGACACCTCTAGGAGTGATGGAGCCCTGCTCTCCTGAACTCCTGCCTGCCCTTGGCCAGTGCTGAACTCCTGCTCTGCTTCTGTGTGCAGCTCTTGCTTTGCCTGTTAGTCTGTCTTTATCTCAAGCCATGAGCTTTCTCCTTTAGTTCTTCAACTCTCACCCCATCCCGTGGGGGAGAGTGAGTGAGCAGCTCTGAGGGGCTTGGTTGCTGGCTGAGGTTAAACCACAATAGTTCTGAACAGAAATGAGCTGTTCCCTTCAACAGAGTTAGGAAACATCAGGGATATGCTCCCGACTGAACTGGGAAGTGACCCAGGAGCCCAAGGAATTATGTGGCACAAAGAAGGATTTGCTGTGTCAGTGGGGAAATCTTCAGATTCTTGCAGGAAGGCTGGGATTTGGTCCAGCTGAACTCGGCGGCTGCAGGAGCCACAGCTGGAACGTGCACAGGAGAAGCAGCTCCACAGAAGGGGAGGCCTGTCAGTTTGACAAATTCTGCTGTACAGCTCGTGTCACCCAGGAGCAGTAATTCCCACGCTGAAGCGCCTGTCTGAGTGGCCAGGCCTTGAGATAAATTCCCCTCCTGGCTGAGCCTCTCTGTGCGCAGCGGTGTGAGTGGTCACAGCCTCTTCTCGGGGTTCTTCTCAGGGCTGGACACGTTTTTGATGACAGAAATTGTCAAATTTCATTAACATCTCACTAAGTATTTGAAATTTCCCGCTCATCCACAAGGCGTGGGGTGTTCAGAGGCAGCGTAGGAGTGAACTTGCAGGCACGTGTTCTGCAGCACCGACTGGGCTGGCTCAGGGCACGGAGCCTCTGGACACCGACACATCCCCTGCCTGGCACAGGGAGAAAGTCTCCTCTGGAGCCTCTTCTGTCCTCTGCCCACTTTCCAGAGCATCATTTGCTACCAGGGGAAGCTCCTGGTGTGTGTGGAACCCAGTGGGTGTTTGTGTAATGGTTTGGGATTTTTTTGGTTTGGTTTAGGTGGTTGCGTGTGGGTTTCGTTTTTGGTTTTTTGCAACTGAATTAAAATGTAACTCTAGTTCTGCTATGCTGTCCCTTTGATTTTTGAAAGTTAAATCTGGGAAACTTTTTTTTTGAGAGCTGGGATATTTGGGATTGCAGACACCCTTCCTTTAATCTTCAAAGTAAGAGATTTTTTAAAAGAATAGAGAGTGGTCAAAGAAAGGTTAAAGTTTAAATAAAATTCAAGCTTTTGTTTAGGACTGCTTTAAAAAAAAACACGAAGAACTTGTGACATTCCTACTGAATTCATTAGGCCTGGATTTCATCCAGGTTTTCTCCCAGTTTGATTTATCTGCAGGTGACTGGAACAGATGGGAGAGCCTTGATGTAGGTGGGTGGCCAGTGAAAGTTGTCCCTTTGCAAGTCTGAGATGGCCTTGGGCAGTGCATTCGTGGGGCTGAGCAGTGCAGTGTTGCTCAGGTCGGGTCTCTCTCTTCTCTGAAATCAAACACAGAGGGAGCCTGTTTTATTCTCCCCTGCTTTCACACAGACTGTACTCAGGAGAGGAACTAACAAAGATTTGAAATAATCTGATTTTTCTAATTAGTGTAAAATTGAATAATTTAAGGAATAAAATAAGAGTAAAACAACAACAAATGCAATAATTTTTGGTTGCTTTGTTGTAGTAAAATGGAGTGTTTGAGAACCTTGAGCTTATTCTAACAGTCCCTCCCTAAACGGTGTTAGGGGTATTTATTCACCTGGAACAGACAATGTATATCTTTTAAATACCTGTCTCAGATTTTATAAATAATAGTTAGACCCAATCATGTACGGGAGATGTAGTGTTTGTTTGTTTAATTAGGAAGCTGAGCTGAGCTAAATCCTGTGGCAGATGTTGCCATGTATAATGTAATAAATAAAAGTCTTTATGGGACCCAGCAGGCAGCAGAGCTCTCAGTTAGCAGATGGCAAAATATTAAACTGGCAGTGCAGTAACTTAGCTGGCTGTGTCAGCTGGACCAGACCCAGGCTTAGCACAAGCATGAATCAACTTCACACAGGAGGTGTCACCCAGCCCGTGTTTCTGCCGTGGATGTTAATACTGTCTTTAATACAGTACATGATAGAACATTTTTCATCCAGCAAGATGATGTTGCAGTAAAAGTCAGTCTAGGCTTAACATGATCTCTGCTGTGCAAGACAACAAAAGAGCTTTCACAAGAGAAGAACAGAACAGATGTGCTGCTCAGTCCAAACCATGCGCTGATGCAGGGACTGGAGATGTCAGACCTGATAGAACCAACCCCTGTGGAGCCTGGCAGGTGAGAAAATGCCTTTTGCTGCAGAGGAGAAGTTGTTGCATTGGGCACTTGGCACCACACTCTGTCACAGCCCTCACGGGGGTCTGTGGGAGGACTGACACAGAAAAGATGTCCCTGAGCAGATAGAGCCAAACTGTTCATTGCCACCAGCAATCCCAGGTCCTGCAGGATAGAAGGACTTCTGCAATTCACTGCCATGCAGACAGGTTGTGCTTTTCACCCTGATTTCCTCCTGGCTTTCCTTTAGGTGTAAATGCACACACATCTCTTTATTCCGTTGTCCCCTTATGGGACATCAGTTGTCATCTCCTGAGGCTCCCTGCACTGCAGAGCAGCTTCTCCAAAGCCAGTCTGGGAACACCCTCACCTGCAGCTCCCCTCAGGGATGTGCCTCCCCAGGGTATGGCATTTTCCCTGGGCCCAGCTCAGGCTCCGGTTTAAGTCTGATATTACAGTGTGTTAGCCCAGTGTTATGATGTTTAAGCCCACCTTAAGTGCAGTTGTCTGAACAGCAGGTGTTTATGACAGAGTAAAAGAGGATAGATTGCAAAGCAACTAGGAAGGCAAAATGCTTTGTACAAACTTCAGAATCCAGCAGGAGGCAGTTAATCACCCAGTTACCGCAGTGGCTTGCACGGGCATATGTTGAATTTAATATCTCTGTGTGGGAAAAGAAGGGTTTCCGATGGTTAGCTGCTTCCTTTGGCTTTAGAGAATGTCCTACCAGGATGATAGTGAATGTGAGACTTTTGGCTGTTGTGTTTCATTCTTTTCTCTTGATGTCTCTCTCCTGTTGGTTGGCAGCTCACACCAACTTCTGAGACAAGTGGAAGATTAGAAAGGTTTTAAAACTAGTTTGAAAAAGCAAGCAAGTTGTTCACATAGCTATATCTGAAAAATACAGGCCAAGCAAAGTGCACCTTGTAAAACAGTAAATTGTTTAAGCAAAACCATGTAGTGTTTGCTGTTTCGTTTATACTCATTTCAATGGAAAAAATGTACTAAACCTTCTCTCTGAGGGATAAAATTTGCTGGCTTTTTAAAACACATATTGCCTCTTGAGAAAGCAACTAACCTGATTTACTGCAAGTTGTTTTTTTTTTTTCCTTTTCTGACACCTCTGGGAAGATGGGATGGATGGGGTTGTGGTGGAACACCCAGCATCCTCCAAGAGGACATTGCTGCCCTGCAGTCGAGCTCCACTATGGCTGGGTTGCATCAAAACCCCACAGGAACAACACAAGTAACTCATTCCCTTAGAAAATGCTTGGAGAGATTGGAATGTTTTGTCACTTAAGGTACCTTGAGGGTATAATAGTAAACAAGTTTTATTTTCTCCCATGCATCATGAAGCCCAAAGTCCTGAGCGGAGTTGCTCAAGGTGGGGTGGGAGGGGAGGGTGACTTTGCAGGGGTTTGGTTTCCCTGTGTTAGGAGATGAATCAGGATTGTTCCTGCAGTGCAGGCTGTTCTAACAGCTGATACTCCAAGAGCCTCACCCAGCTGCTGAAAAGACTTTCTGGCTATACCACACAATCTGCTGGTGGTCTTGAAAAATCAGTAGCTCTTCCTTGCCAAGAGAAAACAATGGAGCTGTGCTGTGGGAGAATCCCGTGGGATACGATGGCCAAGTCTCGTGTAAAGGAAATGACAATGCACAAAAAGCTCACTTCCTTCTTATCGTTTTCTTAGTACATGAAAAGGTGGGATTACAATAGTTGCCAGAATTTCTAGGCGTTGATGTGTTAATTCTAATAGTCCTAAATTAGGAAGAATCTGGGTGGTCTAGCTGGTCACTGAACTGAGATTCCACCAGAGGAGAAGTGCAGAAGTGTCTGCTTGACTTCAGTTCTTTGGGCTTCTTCAAGAAGCAACCATCTTGGCAAGAAGAATGATCACCAAAAATTTGGGGATGTGAGAAGCCAATCGAGAAACATCAAGCAGGTACAAAATTCTTGAAGGGATGTGTGTGTTTATTTATAAGTGTATTTGTATGTATTAGGGGCACCAAATCAATGACATCTAGAGCGAGAATCATGTTCAGAAATAATACAGTTAAATATAGATGCTTCAAGTGGCAGAGTGGGCAGAATTTCAGTATTTTCCTAACCACAGCCATAAACTCCCATTAAATACTAAAAAGTCCTCAATTTCAAACAAAACAGTTGACGTTTGGAAAGTCTCACCCTGAAATTCATCTGTTGAGTCCTGACACTTAAAAGCATCTTATTAGCATTGAATGGGGTTACTCAATTGAGATTGTTCTCAGTCTGAATGTTGGCTGAGGAAATCTTTTGAGTAGCCACTTTTAAGCCCATTTAGGTTTACACAGTTCGGGTTAAATTCAGATCCGTTCAGTGCCTGCAGTGATGGTTAACAGTAATCCTTTATTTCCTAAAGACTGTGGAAATTATGTTCTTTGTACGAATTTACAAAGCAACAGATGATGTGTCAAGACATTAATTTAAACCATGAATCTGCCCTTGCTTAAAGATGAACTTCTGCAAAAGATAAATGAATAAAATGCTAGTGGCAGACAAGCAGAATCTGTGGATAAGTGCATCAATTTTTGTTAGTGACAGATCTTGTGCTTGTAATAAAACTGAAGTGCTGTGGGGTCAGTGTCAGAGTGAAACTACACTTGTTTTCACAAACATGCTCATGTGGTGGTAATAGTAGCTATTAACAGGGTTGACACAGCTATCTGCCAAATAGAAAAATGAGTTCTCCTCATCACAGAATGAGCGAAATTGGGGGAATAATAAATCAGAAAATTAGTTAAGACATCATTTATCTTTCATGGATTTGTGACATTGCAGCTCAGAGTCCTTTATGTCCTGAAGGACACAAATTCATTTATTGCATTTTGTTGTTATGGAAACCTGTCAAGGCTGGTGTCAGGCTCTGGGAAGTTAGATGAGCAGAGGTAATGGTGTGGTGTTAATTAAGATGGTGTTTGTATGCTTTTGCTCAAGGTGTGGCCAGTTTGCTGAAACCTGTTGAATTACTCTTCTTCCTCTGAGCCCTTAAAGGAAAACGAGAATTCCAAAATGAGTAACTTCTGTCTGAGAGCTTGTGGCTCTGGCTGTCACAGGTGCTGGTGGCTGGATGGCAGCAACTATCACATAAAATGAGATGAGGCTGTGCTCTCTTCACCTTTTCATTTCTTTGTGTAGGTTCTGTGCAGTTATTCTAGACTTCCAGTTTTTAATTTTAGGCTCTGTCAGCACGAAGAACTGGTGCTATCTAAATTTTTTATTGCATATTTTTTTGTCCTTTATGGATTCCCAAATATTTTGTAGTTATATGTCAGAGAATTGCTTCACTTGTCACAGAAATGCACATACCATTTCTCTTCCTCAAGACATGCCATTGCATGATAATTAGAGAGGGAAGAAGATGAGATGAATATGTTGATCTGCAACTCTAAAGAGGAAAAATAGTTGAATTTTGTCAATTTGTACTTTTCACTCTGCTATTTCCTTCAGAAAATAGCTAATCATATATGATGAAATTATTTCCTCAGTGTGGGGTTATTAACAATTTATGCAACATTTTGAAAACTGAAGGAAAAGTAATTTCCTAATACTAACATTCATATTTTAAATGCCTAGCTTCAGTTTTGCTTTTGGACCACAGATTTTTAAGTCTGTCTTCAAATCCTACAATGAACATTCCTGTGAAATTAAGTCTAAATCTTCAACCAAGGAACTCCCTTAGCTGTGCTCTTCCTCCAGAGGAGTTTGTGACAAGTTCTATACAAAAGTCATAAAGACCATGAGAATGAGCAGGATGCAGGAATGAAAAGAAAATGGATTTTTACTTACATTCCTTTTATCCTGTAAATATTAAAGGATTCCTTTGCAGGATGCCTTAAGGTTTTAAAAAACCCCAATAGTTCCCTGAGGGCCAAACAGTGTGGGATTAACTTTTAGTCAGTGTCTTAATTGCACCTTAATTGGTGGGGCTGCAGGGGAAAGGGGATGGTGCACAGAGTGTGTAGAAAAGTTTGGATATGTTCCTTTCCTTACAAAGATATATAAATGTATACTTAAATGCCTTTAGAGGAGTGTTGATACGAAGTTTACATTGTCAGCTGGGGTGTTTTTTGGCAGTGTTGAGCAGTCACTCCATCTTTAGCCGTGGGGAGAGGCTGGGCAGGAGCTGGAGCTGTCGGAGGTGTCCGGGTGTGCTCAGCAGCGCAGGAATTTGGGGCAGGTGTCACTTGAGACAGCAGCGAGTGCGGTGCGGAGGGAGGGGAGGAGCTGCTGGAGGGAAAGCTGCTCCCAAAGGGTCCGTGTTGCACACTAATGCTTCTGCAAAGGCCTTACAGATATTTTTGAGAGATGCTGTAGGACTGGGAATCCTTACCAGAGATGAAGGGTGGTATAGGTGGTTTTTGGAGGGGAGGATTCCCACTGTAATTTGTTAGCAAAATGACAATAAAAAAACCCAACAACCAAATGCTAATAAAAGCTAACCATTGTTAGCTTTTAATTCTTTTTAGCATTATTTAGAGCAGAGACTCAGAATTTTCATCAGGTTGGATTGTTTTGTTCTTTTTCTGCCAAGCATGTCTTGCTATTCAGTTTTCCACAAGAATTTTAGCGTCACCAGCAAGCAGCATCACTTGTACAGCACCACTGACTTTCCATCTGCCCTGGGAGCTGCGCTGCTCACAGATTGCTGCGAGTGCAGTGCTCTGTAATGAGTTCAGTTTCTGGAATAAGAAAGCTGTTTTGTTTCTTTGAAATGCAGGTCAGGTAGCCTCTGGCACCGAGCACAGGATCACTGCCGTGCTCAGCAAGCTTCCAGCTCACGAGAAGACTCGTTTACACACTCTCCCAAAGACACGAGGGGTATGTCCTGCATACATAGGAACGAAAAAGGGAGGATGTGATTTTGCTTTTTATATGTTTGATATTTTCTTTGGGTCCTGGAAAAGGAGGTATTTCAGCATGGATTTGCAAAGGGACTTCTCACTTCTGCGACTGAGAGCAGGAAGGTCAGCTGTACGTCAGCAGGGACTTTGTTCTAGGCTGTTCTTATTCAGTGCTGTTCTTTCACACCTCCATTCCCATACAAAGCTGCTTTTTGCATGCAGCAGATCTGTGCATTCCCAGAATATGCTCTTAATGCAAAATAAACTGGTCTGGCCTTTGGAGACTGAGAGCCTCAGCAGGGTGTGGGGCAGGGAGTGATCAAAGAAGGCCTGGGATGCTATAGGGGAGCAATGGGCCAAAGAGAGGGGCAGCTGCATCATTGTTAAAAAGAGGTAATGTTGTCTTTGAGCTGTTGTGCAGGTGTGCTTTAAGAATCCCAGTACAGATGGAGACAGAATCGCCTCTCCAGTAGAAATCCTCCTGTTTTCACAAAAGGCTGAGTAACTCCTTAAGTAAGAGATGTAGGGCAGGTGGAGAAGCCAGCTAGGGGTGCCTCAGGTGCTGCTCCTGGGCAGATGGAGCTGGTGGGAACAGGGGAGAGTTGCTGGCATGGTAGCTCAGTGGTCTGTGCTCTCGTGGCAGAAACGAGAAACGTGGAGAGTAACGAGGGACGCTCCCTGCAGCAGCACATGTTTGGAAGAGGAGGTTGTTCCCACAAAGGTGGTTGTGTTTTTTTGTCAGATGCCTGCACGGTTAGGAGCACTGGGAAAATGGATTTACTGTTTGATGAAGCACGAGATGCAGCTGTTATCCTCCTCATGCCTGTACTGTTCTCTCTTGTGTACTGCCAAACGTGTGGTGGCCATCTGAGAGCAACAAGTAGCAGCTTAGTGGCTTAGGAGGGAAATCCCAGAGTTAGGTATGTTTTGAAGTCACTACAAATGCACCTGCATGGCCTTTGGGGTGGTGTGGCCCGATGGCCCTGCCACATACCCACCCTTCCTGCCTTTGCAGTGCTCTGCTCAGGTCTCTGTTCCGCAGGCTCTCCACACACAGCTCTGCTGCTCTTGTGGAGCTCAATCCCTTCTGTGCATCTCCACACTTGTATTGTGCTCATGATTATGAGACTTGATCCTTCAGAGCTGCTTATGCTCTTGATGCTGTTTTTTGATTCCCCCCTGTTGCTCTCTGGTACCCTCTGGTCTCCCTCCCTCCTGTTTATTTGCACACATTAGTCCACCTCCTCCTTTTGCTGTCAGGAGACAGCAGGACTCCATGAGGAGTGAGCCATCAGCTTTGCTGGGCTTTTGCATCAGGTGTGCACAACTGTTTGGGTTTTGAAGGCTTTACTGACTGCTGCTCTGACTGAGATGAATATTGTGTATCTGTGCAATGCACAGCCAGTAACATAACACATCCATATTCTCTGTGCATTGGGCAGAATTTCTCACTTCATGCATCATTCTCAGCTTGCTGCAGCAATTTCACAAAGTCAATCCTTATCTATTAGCACACAGGAAAAGCAGCAGAGAAATATACATGTGGCACAGGACTTTTTTTTTATTTTGAGAAGGTTTTCTAAGTGTATTTGATGAATAATGAACTTACTCCTTTGGAGTCAAACCTCCCTTATGCTAAATAATGAAAAAAAGTTAGGCTTTGGGTACTTGACACATTCTCTGCAAGAACTGACCTACCTGCCCTTTGAACTGAGGTGATCACAGGTTTGATTTCCTAAGTTATGCAGTTAGTGTACATAGATGCAGATGATCAGTTCAGCATAGCCACCCTTGCCTTTGAGGGTCATTTGGAATACTTTGGAAGCATTACATAGTGCGTGAAGTTAATTTATTGCGTGCCATCTGAGAGGCCCCCTAAATTCAGCCAAACGAGCCCCTGCCCAGCCCTCTGCATGCTCTGGTCTGTTCCCGGCAGAAGGGGTTTGGTGCTTGTGGCTCTTGCTTGTCCTGGTGAGCTGGAGCACAGCCTGGCCAGGAGCTCCAGGCTCAGTGTCTGCTCCAGCCCCTTGGTCTTTGGGCAGAGGGAGGCTGCTGTCCCTGAGCAGGGGCACAGCACGGCACACTGCACGCTGGAGCAGGCCAATCCCTGTGCCAGGGTCACAGCTGGCAGGTGACAAGCTCGCTGTGCAGGGGCAGGTGGGACGGAGCCAGGAGCTCCTTGGAGGAAGCCCGGGGAGAAAGGCTGTCCTGCAGCCACGGCTGTGCTGGAGAGCAGGCTGTGCCACATCCTGCACGCTCCCCAGGCAGCTGGGTGGGCTGGCTCTGGAAAGGAGGGCTGCTTGTCCCACTGCCACCAGGAAAATTGTTCCCAAGAAAGAGCAACTTGGCAGGAGTTCCCTGGGATTTGTGACTTTGGCAAGTTGTCAATGGCAGGGAGTGAGAAAGAGGAGTGAATGAATTATTCTGTCTCCACAAGATTTTTCCCTCTGGGGGATCCAGGCACAATCTTCCTCCTCCTGAGCTTGCCTTGCTGATTTTGTAAATCTGCAGCATGCAGGCAGGGTCCTAAATGTCACCTAAAAATATCTGCCCATCATGGAGACTTATTCATGCTGGGCCCTTATGGAGCATCTCTGCCTAGGGATGATTTTTCCTTGATGTGCAGAGGTACGTGGCAATTATATGCAGACATGGGACTGCCTCTGTCTAGTTCTGGTAAGGTGGATGGAAAATAATGTGAAGAAAGAGTAGGAAAAAGCATAATAAAAAGCAGGAGAACAGCACTGATCTGGGCAAATACACTTTCTCCAGCCAGGAGAAAAGTTTGTTGAGCAAAACAAGCAAAATGCACCTATTGTCTGCTCTTTTTAGTGACATTTGCAGCCACAAAAAAGTGATTTCATCACTGCTAGTTCCAAAAATAAAAGGTCAGCAATGAAGTCCCTCCCCGGCCCTGAAAAGCACTTGTTATTTTCCCAATATTATTTGAGGCTAACCTCTGTTTGCAAGTGTCTTGCTATAATTTGAAATTCTTTTGTTTGTTTGTTTTTTTAAAAATGTGATTCAGTCACATAGCTCCTGGGTTTGGGACATCGCAGGGATTATTGCCCAGCCTTTGGGAAGCTGAGATAACATGGTGGGAGCTGGTAGCTCTGCACATTAACCCTTCCTCCTGTCCCTAGCAGATATTTTTAAATTATTACCGAGTTTTAGTGGTCAAGTACTGCATGGATTAAAAGAAGCATCCAGGGGAAATCCCAATTTCTAGAGACAGCAGTGCTGTGTGAGAGTGGGGCAAGAAGTGCTTTGCTGCTGGAAAACGCCACCAGTCTGCGTGTGGCCGCCTGTCCCCGTGTGGCACCCGGGAGAGGAGAGCCGGGCGCTGCTGAGCGGCTCCGTGTGGCCCCGCAGAGCTGCAGCCCCGCCGGCCCGGAGGGGACCCTGCGCCCCGCAGAGCGGTCTGGGGGCGAGCGAAGCAGAGCCGGGCTCGCAGAGCGGTCCGGGGGCGAGCGAAGCAGAGCCGGGCTCGCAGAGCGGTCTGGGGCGAGCGAAGCGAAGCCGGGCTCGCAGAGCGGTCTGGGGCGAGCGAAGCAGAGCCGGGCTCGCAGAGCGGTCTGGGGCGAGCGAAGCCGGGCTCGCAGAGCGGTCTGGGGCGAGCGAAGCAGAGCCGGGCTCGCAGAGCGGTCTGGGGCGAGCGAAGCCGGGCTCGCAGAGCGGTCTGGGGCGAGCGAAGCAGAGCCGGGCTCGCAGAGCGGTCTGGGGCGAGCGAAGCCGGGCTCGCAGAGCGGTCTGGGGCGAGCGAAGCAGAGCCGGGCTCGCAGAGCGGTCTGGGGCGAGCGAAGCCGGGCTCGCAGAGCGGTCTGGGGCGAGCGAAGCAGAGCCGGGCTCGCAGAGCGGTCTGGGGCGAGCGAAGCCGGGCTCGCAGAGCGGTCTGGGGCGAGCGAAGCAGAGCCGGGCTCGCAGAGCGGTCTGGGGCGAGCGAAGCCGGGCTCGCAGAGCGGTCTGGGGCGAGCGAAGCAGAGCCGGGCTCGCAGAGCGGTCTGGGGCGAGCGAAGCCGGGCTCGCAGAGCGGTCTGGGGCGAGCGAAGCAGAGCCGGGCTCGCAGAGCGGTCTGGGGCGAGCGAAGCCGGGCTCGCAGAGCGGTCTGGGGCGAGCGAAGCAGAGCCGGGCTCGCAGAGCGGTCTGGGGCGAGCGAAGCCGGGCTCGCAGAGCGGTCTGGGGCGAGCGAAGCCGGGCTCGCGGGGCGGCTGCGGCGCGCAGGGGATGGCGGCCCTGGAGCGAGCGCTTGCTGCTTCCCAAACAACCTCATCTTCTATCAAATAATTTATTTCATGTAAAGGAAGAATTCTAGTTTGCAGAGCTAATCTGTCTTGTCTAAACCCTCTTTTAAAATCTTTTTTTATCTTTGAAACCCAAGTAAGTGTCCAATTTATGGTATTTAGCAGATAGGATTTGGGATTCTTATCGACTTGGCAATCTTGGTTTTGGACTTTCTGGTCACGTTTCTGAACAAAAAAAATCAGCTCAAGAAATTGACGGTTTTGATAGTGTATTTGCGTTTCTTTTTCTTTGAATGTCTGAGACATTTCTGCTTGGAAAGTGTGTGTTACAATTATCAGAACGTTATAACAGTATTCTAAAATTTTCCGCAGACTAAATGACTTCAGAAGTCCTGAGTGTGAGAATTTTCTTATTTCTCTGACTTCTGTATTGTCAGTCAAAATATTTCACAAGAGCCAGGAGATGCCATATTTTTCAGGGGAGGTAGAAATCAGTGGTAAAATAAGGGATTTAACCAGAATTGATGGTTTCACTTTGAGACGTGCCAGCAAGTTTTTACTTGTAATGATTTCTGATGTTTGTGTCTTGAGATTCTGAATCTGATGGGCAAAAGGCCCCTCTTTTCAGGGCACTGAGTACTTGCTGGAGTCTGGAGTGCTCGGGCCTTCGGCAGATCAAGGTCACATAGGAAAGGAGGAGGTGGAGAAGGAGAAGCCAAAAGGAGGAATTACAATTTCCAGCGCTGTCAGTCTCAACTGTTCTCATGCTGCCCAGCACAGGAAACTGCTCAATGCTTTTTTTCCTGGTGCTTGGTGCAGCCAGGGTGCTCAAGGGACTGGCAAAGAAATGCTTCAGTTGTTGTTGCATAGTTTGTGCCTCCCTCCTGCTGTTGATGGTGTAGGGAAGTCGCCTAAGTTGAGGTACCCAGCTGGGTAATGTGTTTATCCTTAAAAATCATGTTTCCCATAGCTAAAGAACCATTCCACTCTAAAAAATTATCCTCATGTCATTAGCTGAGCTGTGCTGCAAGAGCTCACCTTATGATGTCTTTTTTTTTTGACACCATCTTCAAATAATTTGTTTGGCAACAAACCAGGCTGATTAAAAACAGCAAACAGGCTGAAGCTCTTTTCCCTTTCCAGCAAGCAAATGACCAAGGCTTTTTATAAAGCTTAAAAATAACTCTGCAGATGTAATTCTGTAGTGCCTAATTCAGCCATATTCGCCCAATCAATTTGTCTTATACTACCTCTCTCTGTTTAAAGCTGGTCTTAATAAGCTGTCAAAACCCCATGTGCAGTGGTGGGTAATTTTAACTCATCAGCTGAGGGAGATGTGGGTGAGGGACCTGATGTCTATAAACTGTTGGGGCTGTTTCTTCTCATCAGCTTTTCTTCTTCATACAAGAAAACCAAAAATATAGCTGTAGAGATAATCAGCAAGTATGTTTTTTGACTTTTGAATGTCCATGCTCGATTGATAAAGTGTTGGCTGCTTTTTGGCTTGGAGTATTGTGGAAAGCAGAGGGAGGTGAAGCCCACAGCAGGAGTCATTAATTACAGGAGATGAGAGCGTGAACATGCTGTAGTGCACTCAGGTGAGTCTTGGTACACATTGATTTATACGTTATTAAAACAAACTCCTCAGTTACTTTCAGGATTAGTGTGACAATGTATTTTTGTTAAAGCCAGGCACAGGGGACAGAGAGCATGTTCTGGGGTGGGCAATTAGTTCTCCTTTTCCTAGTCTTGCTGGTCCAACTCGATTAACAACAGACTTCCTCACACATTGCTCTGCTTTATCTGTCTTTGGCATAACTCCTTTTTGCATTTTTCATCATCACATGGGTAATATGTGAAGGAGAAACTGGTCCTTCCATGACAGAGGAGATTAATTTCAGCAGCTGTTGCAGGATAAATGCAGGATACAAAGGGAATTTAATGTGAAGCAGTTTTAAACCTTGCTTTTGCTTATGAGAAACCTTGCAATGTTTGTATCTTCACATTATTGTTTGGGAACTTCATTTACTAACTGAGGAAAACATTTTTTCCTGCAGTGTGCCAAAGCCAAGCTCTAGACTTTATTTTCTGGGAAGGGTAGTGGTTCTAGTCTGGAGATGAAGTCCGAGGTTAAGCTGCCGTTCCCTACAACTTGTGAGAATACTGGAAAAGCGTTAGCAGGTCCTGCACTGTTTCAGGGCCGGTGTGTGGCTAAGGAGGGGCCTCGTGCTGGCTGCAGTTTCTTACCCAGAAGTTTCTAACCCTGCTGAATAACTTGCAGTGCACAGAAGACCCAGAATCTGCAATGTGAGAGGTTTGCAGTAGAGCAGGAGGTCGGGGCGTGGAGGATTAAAGGGAGTGAGCAGCCAAAGCTGGGACTGAGGAAGGTGTTACGTGCTCGGGGCTGGGGGGGAGTTCCCACTCTGACAGTGTTAACAAGCTTTTCCATAATTCAGTTACACCTTGGAAACAGTTAAAGCAATTTAACAGCAAACTTGGCATAATTACTAGTTAATAGCCAGAGCCAGTGCTCCTAAAGTGTAAATTGTTTTGGTATTGATCTAAGCTTACACTGTCAGCATTTTATAGAGAGTGAACTTTTAAGTGCTTAATTCAGCGGTATGCAACCATTAATTTTGTTTTTTATCTCCAAACAAAGGTGCAAGTGGTTATTCTATTTTTCTGCAACAATAAAATCAATTAAACTGTTTTTCCCCAAATACAAATGACCTTTGTAAGCAACAAATTTGAAATGCCAACATGTGAAAAGAAAATTATAACGGGGTCTTGTGTTTATTAAGAGAAATGAAGGACTTGATAGCAGATTAACACTGTAGCTGCTGACCAGGCCTCCTTCACGCTGATTTCCAGTGGCAGAAGTTCTGTGGTCAGGCCTGTGTTCCGCCAGCCGTGCTGCAGCGGAGCAGTGATTTTGTCCCCACACCAACCCGTGTCTCTCGCTCCCCGGGGGTCGCGGCTCCGCGCTGCTCACGGTGACGGCGTCGTTCTCCCGGTGCAGCCAGGGCTGGAAACGCACGGCTCTGGGCTCATCATGTGTTCACTGCTGTTGTATCAGACTGCCTGAATGGCAGTGGACTGCCACGTCACGTCATTTACAGCATTTATTCTTGAAATCCAGAAGGGCTGATTCATGCTTTTCAAGTCTTTTCTTAGACCTCGTGAAGAAGGAAGTGAAACTGATGAAGGGCCAGTAAATATAGCTAAATATAAATGTGCTACCAAACACAGCTTTGGCTGGGTCTTTGTTATTAATCAAATGTTCTCAGCAGGCACAGGTTTAACTTTCTGAAGAATACAATTGCAGCATGTGTTTAGTTTTACTAATTTAGAGAAGCAGACATCCTCCAGTGAGTTCAATAGAGTAATTTTGGACACGTTCATACCTGTCTGACAAAGGCATATGGTTTAGTGACTTTATTATTTGTCTTAATTTTACAGAGGAGTGTTCACATTTCATTAATTGTAAGTATTAAAAAATGCTCTAATTTTGAATAAGAAATTAAGAAAATATGCTTACTCTAGAAAACCAGCTTTGAAAACCAAAATGGAACATTCAACACTGTAGTAAAATTACATCAATAAATAAAATTATAGGGAAATAGAGATTACTGTAAAGTGGCAACAGTAGTGGTGGTTGTTCAGTGTTACACTTCATTTTGAAATTATGTACTACCTTGTCAGTAAAGAAAATACTTAGTTCTCATCTGTTAAGAGCTCTAGCAAGCAATAAAAGAGAAGGTTTTGGTTCATTTACTTCTAGAAGTCAACTCCAATTCAAAAGTTATTTGAGTTAATGATGTATGACCAGAAGGGTATAATACAGATTTAGCCAACATGAAGGTCTCGTACCTGACATGGCAAAATTTGCTACCCCACCAGTCCTGATGCCTGTATGGGGCCGTGTTATGATGTTTCTTGAAGTTCCTCAGGAGATGGGGCTCAGCATGGCAGAGTCATCTGGACAAGGAGCACTTCAGCAAATTCTCTTACAATCACTTCCCTCACTTTTCCCTTTGGAATTTTGCTTTGGAGACACATTTCCATTCACTCCTTAACTATGAGTGTGCTCACACATTGCTTCCCCCTCTTGTCTAGGGCATGTGCCAGGGGTTCTGAGCCTCCTGCCATCACAGCTCTGGAGATACTGTTCTGTTTCAAGGGATGGTAACTGATAAGAACAGGTTGTGTTCTGCAGATCTAATTGTGCAGTTCAGTCAATGGGAAGCTGCCCATTGACTTTTAGCAACTGTATTGGACCCAAGTTGTACGGTCTCATCTTGGACAGTGTGGAAGTGATGTGTTCCTAGCAGAGTGCTGGGAGGAGCTGTTTGTTGGTTTTTTTCATGTTTTGTACAGGAAAAGGGAAAATAGCCTGCTGGTGCAGCACGTTTCCTCGCTGCATTGCGCTCAATTTTCAGGCCAAGGATAGACTTGTGGTGCAACACCTGACTCCCCTGTTTGGAGTTAGATCTCATCAAAAATGAATGGAAACATATTGTGACTTGTTTTGCATCCTCGCAAATCTTCGTGGTCTGGTTTGTTGCGGACATTGTTCGTGGGAAGTTTTTGCAGCATGGTTCCATTCAGTTGGATTTCCAGATGAGGCACTTTCAGTGATTGATTGTGATCTTGCAAGACATATTTCATTCTCAGACAGATTTTGAAAAGCATTCTCTATTCCTGGGGATGATATTTTGCAAAATGTATGCATTCACAGCTTTCTCTCTCCTCCCCCTGCATGGAGTTCCTAACAACCTAGAATTAAGGTGGGAGAGATGAGTAACACAGAATTGAAAATATCACCGTGGCTCTTGCATATGCAACAACAGCTTTGGAAATGCTAGCTGATAAGTTTTCTTCATATTTGCATGTAAAAGCACTCAACTTTGCCTTCCCATTTCCCAGTGTGGAATTAAATACATTTCTCTCCATAACAATCAGATTCTACCTCTGTAAAAGTGATGAGAAGAAGCCTGTTACCATATGATGTATGGCCTTTTAAGCAGCTCTAATTCTTTCAAGGGTTCATTTATCTCTCTAACGTGGTAATGGTGATAATCCCATTTCCAGCAATCGTGCCATATTAATAGGAGGATCAGCACATTCTAGCAGCTGACCTGGGGACTTGCACGTGCTCTGCTCCCACCTTGCTGCTGACTTCCTGTGTGACCTTCAGCAAGTCTCCAGCCTTTCCTGGGAGTGCCAGAAATCTCCCCATTACCAAGGGTAATGACACTGAAATATCTTTATAATATGATAGGAGATCCTTGGAAGTAATAGACTTGCTGTACATACCTTGCCATGTATGCTAAATTCTCTTCTCCTTTTATTATAGTGTTGCTCCCAAGAGAATATTAAGTGGACAGGGTGACATTTTCTGTAACACCAAGTTCTGGTCTAATTCCACTCTTGTAAAAGTTTATGGGCACTTTGACTTCACTGTCCTGTGAATCATTCATTGTGCTAAACTCTGTCTGACAGCCATTCCAGGAAATGGTAGAACAATTTTTTCTATGATTTCCTTGTCTTCTCATATTACATAAGTGCTATTTAATCTGAATAGGAAGAAACCAGTGGAACTACAGGGGATGATTTTGTGTTTTCAAGTCATACATGGTTTAGGTGCTGAATGTCTGAAAGACCATTTATTTTTTCCAGGTGATGACATAATGTTTGTCTCAAGATGGTGTAAGTTCTAGCACACCTGGTTGGAAAGAAATGAAGCTGTTGACAAGGTCTTATTTAAAATGATTCTGTCAGTCCAGGGTGGTTTTCAAAATCCAGTGGTCCAAACTAAAGCCCATTTTTAATCATAAAAAGAGATTGAAGAAGGGAATGTCATTTTTTATGTGCTTTTATGGCATCATTCACAATGGGACGCAGGCTGGGTTGAATTCTGCTCACGAGTGCAATAGTAGTGTTTTAAATCAATAGCAATGGCATTGCAGTCACAGTGCTCTAAGGATGTAAAAAATACAATGTTCACACAGTGAAGTTATATCTTTTGTTCAACCAGTGCAACCAGATAAGGCAGATAAACTTTCAGGCAACAGTAGTAATTGTAAGATGACAATGTTTGTAGTAAACATTAGCATTAATAAAAATATTGCATGTTTCTTAGCAATACAGAGTTAGAAAAGCTTTATACCAAATATAAAATACTTGCTAAGCTAAAAGTTGTGTCATTTGAATCACTGCAAAAGGCCTTAGCATTAGTAATCTGTTACTGGTTTTCATGAAATACAGTTATTATAACCATAATTGTGGATATAAGCTTAATTATAATCACTTACACATGGACTGCAACTATGGTCATGCCATAATTAATAACCAATAATTAAATTTTCTGCTTTAGAGAAGTCTTACCAGGAAAAGCATAAAAATATGTGTACAGTAAATTAATATTAAAGGAAATCAAATTAACTGCAGAATACTATTACAGCAGCTGGCTAAAAACATTTCTCACAGCAAAGTCTGGTTCACCAGACACATCTGGGATGTGTCCTATGATTCGGGACCAAATGCTGCTGCCAGTTCAGTGTCTTGTGGCTGAGGCTCTTGTGCCGCAGGAAGGGCTGATCTGGCTCCTGAGCCGACCACCCCACCAGTCCTTTCCTCTGCCAGGGTGGGACACTCGTCAGGGGAAACAGGGGGTGCTCCCTGGCAGGAGAGAAGGGCTGGGGTCAGACCCCCCTGTCCTTAGGTCAGGCTGAGCACAGGGCACAAACCCTAACACACTGAACTGGGCTGGGCACGGGTCTCACTGACAGCAATTCCACGGCAAACAACTGGTTAATTCAGAGCACCTTGAGCAGGACAGCTTCCTCAGATTTGTTCTTTCCCACGAGCTAAAAAAAAAGTGCATGCTGTCTCGTTATGTGAGTTATTTTTAGCCGGTTGCATGCTGTTCTGATCGTTGTGGAATATTCAGAACAGGAACTCCACTTCTCCTGTCTATCATCTCTTTAAGAGTTTCCACAAGTGAAGGTTTTCTCCGTTTGTACCTATTTTAAAAAATCATCTCAGCAACTGTCAGAGGTTTATAGGGAGAGAGAGGTGTCTAAAGCTCCTCATGGCAAAGAAGGGTGGCCCTGTGCTGACTGCAGCCCGGGACTGCTCAGGGATGAATAATGTGGTAGCTCCAGAGGCAGATGTGAGCTCTGCAGATTTTTTATAACGTCTTGCCACAATTTCATTTTGCTTAGTGGGACAAAATAACGCCATGGTGAAACATGAGTGTGCATGCAATTACTGCACGTCGTTGCAATTATTCAGGTGTTTTTATGCTCATTGCTGAAGAACTTGGTCAAGCACAGCTGGAAATAAAGCAGCAAAACACTGCTTAGGAATGATTTAGGCCACTGGGGAAAACCGTGTGCCTGATAAGCAGTACTGGTTCCTGTGGACCTGCTGCTGTGTGGGGAAGAGTTTGACTTCAGCCGAGCAGCCCCAGGATGGAGCAGAAGGATTGAAAATCGTCACCAGCTCGTGCAGAAGCTGCTGTTCAGGAATAGATGTGGATGCAATCTGAGCAGCCTGAGGGACATGCAGGACTCGTAAACACCAAGCTACACTGACCAGGGAAGCAAAAACTCTGCAAGTCTGCCTTGCTGCGTGGATGACAACATTTTGCTGAACTCTGCACTGTCATTTGGGCTTTACAGGGAGGAGAGGCTTGTCAAGAGCTCTGGTGCCTGGCTCAGGGCCACAAGGCTGATGGGAGATGCTGCCTGGTCTGCCCAGCCCTGGAACGTCAGTGTCTGCATCCTCAGATAACTGAGAGTCATTTCGATGTTGGCCTCCAAGGACAGAGCACAAAAGAAAAATAAGGGATATATTTCTTGTTTTGTGACCATTGTCACGCTCACTCACGGCCCTGACCCCTCGGGTTGTCTGTGCCTTTGTCTTAACTGTGTGATTTTTCTTAGAGGAGGCTCTCACTGCTTCCCTCCTAGAGCAGCAAAGCATACACGTTATTTGTAAATTCTTTTCCCCCCTACTCTTTTGTCAAAATTGTTTCAAAACAAATTGTAATTTTGCCCCCTAAGATTTAATAATTATTTTGTATTTGAAAGCTTTGTCCAAGTATACTTTGGCTTACTAACAGCAGTCATGTTCTTCCAGGCAGAACTTCCCAGGTGACTGTAGAATTTTACAGAAAATTTCCTATCTGCAGTAATCATTTTTAACATGCTACTTCTACCATATTTCAAATTCTTTTGTGCTATTCATATCTTGTTTTGATATAGGCAGTGAACTGTCATACTGATTTTCATGTAGCCCTCACTGCACTGATTTAAACCTTCCTGGTATTTAGTTGACTTTCCCTTTGTGTTGGATGTAGGAGACATTTGGTGGGAGGAAACGTAAGTGGCAAGGTGATGAGTTTGTTACTCGGTGCATCTTGTATAGGAAGGAAATTCCTGATCCCTCTTAGTTTTTTTTCCCTTGACTCTGTTCACTCTGTAGAATTAAGCTTGGAAAAGAAAGCACCGTTGGACTTTGCTGATGGTCCATATTTGCTCTTCTAAGAGCTGAGCTCCAAATTAGCACTGAACAAGGGACATGAGGATTTCCAAAAGTGTTCGGTATCCTCAGCTCAACTGGAAATCTGAGCGGGTGCATTTGCAAGTTAAACTTTTTAAATGCTCTGTCACTGTTGTCAGCATTTCATTATTCAGTGATGAATTAGCCAAGTAGAAACATTAAGTTTTCTCTGGGATGCAAATTTGCTGTTGCTATTTTTTCTGACTTATTTTTGGGACATTTATTTTTATAAAAAAGCCTGAAGTGATGACGATGGAAAAAACCAGTCACTTTCATTATTTTTTCCTTTTCCCTGGATGAATTCTGCTCTGTAATGTTAATGTGAATGAAGCCATTCAAATTTTAATTCTCTAGCTTAGTGCAGCCTTTCAGGGGGACAGTCTTAACTTGACAATGAATTAATTGCTGGGGAAACCATTCAAAAAATATGCTTTGGCTGTCGTTTCACCCACTCCCAGCTTCCGCTCTCCACTGACAATCAGTTTTCCAGTGGCATATTACTCACACTGAACAGAAATGCCATTATTTATCTAGCAGGCTCTTGTTGCCTGCTGGTGTCTTGGCTGCATAATTAGACAGAACTTTTTTCTTGCACGTGCCTCCCCAAAAAGTAGATTAGAAAGAAATGGAGTCTAAGAAAGGGAAGAAATGAAAAGTATTTGACAGTGTTTTTCTGCAGGTTTGGTTTTTTCCCTAGCAAATATTAAGAGGAGGAGCTGTAGGCTTCCTCCAGAGGAGGGTGGCATGCCTCCTGCAGGGATAGGAGTTTTGTTCCTCACTGGAAGTGCAAAAGTGTCCTTACATGTGTAAAAGATGTATAACTGCAGGGAAAAGAAACAGCCCAGCACTGTTTAAAGGGGAAAAAATTATATTTTTTTGGTCACTTAGGAGATAAGATGCATGTCATCCATAGGTAAGCAGTCACAGCTGGTCACTCATCCCAGGGGTAACCAAGGAGCACACTGGGTCTTAATCTTAACTGAGACAGTGGCTTCAAGTAAAATTAATAATATGATAATTAATTTTACAACAAAAATCTTCACACAACTCCAGATGTACACACTTAAAAATAATGCTCTCTTCAAATTAAGGTAGCATTGACAGTGCAGTTCTCCAGTACTAGATGGCAGCATTAAGAACTCTGTAAGAAATTTCTATCAGTTTTCTCTGGTTTTGCTTTGCAATCGATATGAATGAGTGAGAAATATGTTGTTGGAATGTAAAAAAGCAGAAGTATAATTTCTTATTGATTAGTTAACATAGCCAGACACAAAAGAAAACAGTGTTTCAAATGCTGAAACAGGGAGGAAAGAAGTTAAAGAGCACAATCAATTTATTGAATTCCAAAAGCCTGTGGCTTGTTTTGAAAAAAATTCACCATGAGTTTCCAATGATTTGATTAATGCAACTCTTCCTTGATATTCTCTGGACAGTGTTACAAAGAAGGCAGAATTTAGAGGAAGGTGTACATGGAAAAGCCTGTCTTCCATGAAGATGGGAGATCACAGTCCTACCTCTGTTAGATTGTCTCAGTAAGAGAAGAGTTAAAGGCTAACTGAATTACTCTGTGCAAGAAACTTCTATACAAACTCTTCCAAAACCTTTATCCATCAAGGTGTACCACGTAGGTCAATAACTCATTTGATTACTCTGTGTTGCATGCTCTGGGTTACAAAAACCAGTTTAAGCTCAAGGAACTGTCTGGCCTCGTCATTCTTTCTCTCCAGATTTCAGCCTTGAAGCATTGCTTTGAGTGCTGGGATTTTGTTCAGTACTAGGGCAAAGTTGATGAGGTCTTTAGAACGAGTACTTGGAGGTATAAAGATACAAATCTGTGTGAATGTGGGGAATTTCCTCTTCCCATTTAACTAAACATTAAGATCCCTCACTTCTGTTTTCTTTGCTGAGGATTAAATGGTTCTTTAATTTTGGGGATAGTGCTGTATAAAGAAGGCAGAAGTGTTGCATCCTGGCTCCCCACTGCTCCCTGGTGCTGACAGATTTCAGTTTTCACCCTCAGCCAAGGCAACGCAGTGAGGACAAGCTTCAGGGTCTTGTGTGTTTGATCTCAATATTTGTGTGTGTTTTCACCTGTAAAAACAGTAGACTTTAGTTGTCTGAGCCAGGTTTGTGTCTAGCTTGTTTTTATTTGAGAGAGCAGTGTCTGCTCATGTGGGGAGCAGAATGCAGAAGGAGCCTGAGTTCCTCTATAGCAGACCTGAAATTCAGTCTTATCTTCCCAAACTTTCTGGTTATAGGAATTACTAAGGGTCCTGTAGGTAGCCTAGGCTTGCTCAAACTGTTCTCACTGTGTTTTTAAGGACATCTGATGGGATTAATTTAAATTTCTATTTTGGAAATACATTTCCTGTGGTAGTAAAGTACTTTGATGAGATAGTGTAAATAACACAGTCAACACATTCGGGACAGTGCAACTCTGGAGATTTAATTTCATAAGAAAGAAATCCTATCCAAAACATGAGAGTGAATCTGAGGTCCCAGCACTTATGGTAATATATATATAGCTTGATGTTGGCAAAGTAACCTAAGGATTATGGAATGCATTTGATTTGGCTGTTCTTGGAGATATTCAGTGTTAAATTATCTAAGTGTTAAGATTGTGATCTGGTCTTTTCTTGTTAGAGTGCAGTCTCTAGTTGTTTTTTTACATTTTTTAGGGGAAAATATAAAATCTAGAAAGAAGTATTTAGAGTTGAAAGATGTTTGTCAGCATATGTCTGTGGGAATTACTGGGAAGAAATGATAAAAAGGCTTCTCAAACCCAGCACTGCTCACCCTCCTCCCCCAGCCCTGCAGAAGACTCAAAGTTCAAATCTTATCAGTGTGATACAGCTTATGCTCAGAGCTGCTGCATTTCAGGAGGTGCTTCTGGGAGCAATTGTGAATCAGATGTAGAATCTGTATCTTTTCTTCCTTTTTAAATTTTTTGGTTTTTCTCCATGTATTGGCTCTGGTTTATGCACGGATTAAGGCTGTGCTGGTTGACCTGCCCTGTATCTTTGTCTTCTCAGCTGTGACTGCAGAAAGTCACCCTAAGGCACAAGTCCCACAAATGATCAGAGAAGCCTTGTGTTTGAACTTTCAAATCCTCTCATAACTGGAATTTGTCCCTAATACTGAATGACACTGAAAACACCAGAATGTGCGAAAAGAATCTTTGCCATTTTGAAATATCATCATCTGCTCTTTGCTGGAATATCATTTAATTCATCAAACGGCTTCATTAATCCAGCAGACTCATTCAGAGAGACATTTGATCACATGCATGGAGTCATAATGTCACCCTGACTACTTCTGAAATCATCTGAAAATCTATTCCTGTCACAGAAGCAGTAAAGAGACTGTAAATTTGAAATGAAATAGAAAGGCAGATAACCGAATCAATGATTTGTTAATGATGATATTGAACAACTCCTTCACTCTTGATCCACAACAAAATTTAAAAAAACTACTGTGGGCATGGTGTCCAAAACTGACAAGGTGCCAACAAAGAGCTCGTGTGCAGGGATAATGACAGTACTTTAGGGCTCTTAGCAGCCATGCCAGGGAGCAAAGCCTTTGGCACAGCTGGCTGTGGTGGAAACCCATTTGTATTTCTCCCTGCACAGCTTTTGTTGGATGAGAGGAAGCAGTTGTTCTGACTGTTGCTTTTCAATGGGCTGTGCAGGAATTCCGAGCGGCAGACCCAGGGCATGCCTCAGTCCAGCCTCCGGTCCTTCCCGGGCAGAGCCCGCCGTGCCGGGCAGCTGCGGCCCCGGGCTCTTCCTGACAGCCCCAGCTCGCCTCGCTCCTCTGGGCACCCACAGCAAACTGGTTTCCAAATCTCACTCCAGTGTCCACTATAAAAATGTCTGGGAAAAGAGGCCTGCTTTTACGTTTTTTTGGGTACAGTGACTCAGGTGTGCAAACCCGGGTGTTGATTGCAGATGTGGGTGAGTGGCAGGGATCTGACCTGGTGTTCCGCCCATCGGCCTTCTCCAGTAAATGTTATTCCTCGCATTAGGAATATGATATTCAGCTTAAGCACGGTGGGCTGTAGCCTAGAGCAGCAGATCTCCTGCAGATGGGCAGAGAGGACCCCATCAGCTCTCTCCTCCTGCTGCCGAGGGCAGGGGAGCAGCTGATGGCAAGGTGTTCTCACCCTGCTGAGCCCCAAGGGGGGAGCAATTCCCTGGCACAACAGTCCCAGTAAATCCCTTATTTGGAGGAGGGGAAAGTATCTCCAAAGATTTGGTTATGCTTCTCCAAATTCTTGAGCTGGCTCTAGTTAATTAGATATGTGGAACTCACTGCTCTGTCTCAAAAATGAGATTACAATCACCTTTTACACAAGGTCACTTTCAATTTCAGATGGCCTTAAGCTCCTTATGCCTCTGGGCATGTGCTAACTAATGCCACTGTTTTGCAGCCCTGTTTGCAATATATATTTTGTAAATTATTTCTGCCTAAATTTCCCCAAACAAATTTAGTTTGCTGTTTAAATGAGTCTCAGATACAGTCCCAGGCTTTGCTTTCAACAAGCAGTTGTCTGAAGAAAACACAGTGCTCATAAATATTTGCTGAAAGCAAACAGCTGGGGCAAAATTCTGGGCTTTAAGTGGCTGAAATGGCTCTGAATGTATTTGTTCTTTGCTCACTGTGATTATTCATCACTCTTCATCTTAAAAGGAGAATGAGGCTGAAATTATATGCAGTGCTGCTCAGTAACAAAAACAAAGGCTTTGTTAGAGAAACTGTTACATGTCTTTAGGTCAGATCCCCTTTCCTGCTTGCATTTATTTTTTCACTGAAACAGTAATTTCAGCAAATACATCTTGCTTATCCTATGTGCAAGCTTGTGGGATTTTTTTTTTCCTAGTCTCACTGTCATAACGATTTACTGATGAGCTGATATCATAATCCATGGACTTTTGATCTTTTCGGTGGAATCTAAGATAAATTGGTACGTTATCACACACCCCTGTCAGCGGTGACAGAACGCAGTAGCTGGGAATCACCCAGGGCTGGCTGACATTTACACCGGAGTTTCCAGAGCTCCTCGAGTGCTGTGTCACCAGAAAGGGGTTTCTGTGAAGTGACAGCTGCAATCCTGCTGCGTGCAGCTGATCCCAGCTCCATTTCCAGCTTCTTCTGACCCTGCATTGCCTGGATAATGCAATGGGTGAATGTACAGTGAGGAAACAGACAAAATGAAGGCTTTGATTTTAGCCAGCTGCTTTTATTTCCCATATGCCAAAGAATAAGTCTCACTTTAATTCATTAATTTATAAATTGGTCTACCAATTTCTTTTTAAAACACTGTCTGGTTTCTAGAAGGGAATAGAATATTAACAAGGAGAAATTGCTGTGCCATGAACCATCTAGAGTGTCATCAAGAACTCTGTGAAAGCAATCATCTGATGATGAAAGTTTGGATACTAAATTGCAGAGGGTATGATTTAAAAAAAAATAGTTGTACCAATGTCAAGAGAAATTGCCTAAATGTCAAAGCTTTCCAGTGTGTAGCAGTACAGGTATGAGTGTGTGTTGATGAGTTTCCCAGTGTGCTGGAGAAGGTATGAAAATGGCCTTTGGAAGAGCCTTGGGTTTTCAAAGCCATCGTACCACACAGTCCCAGAGCAATGAACACGTGGAGGGGAGTGCAGTGTGAAATGCATGTGGAATGTGACGTCTTCTAGTGCTTTTGAAGAGGAAGAGCTCATGTTTGAATGAAGCCAGTGCAATCAGAAATAATAAATTGCTAGGATTATAACAATGGTGAATAAATGCTTTGAGTATTTGTCCAACATAAAACCTGTAAGATACATTTTATTATTACTGCATAATATACCAGTATTTAAGCTTCCTGAAACGAGTGCTTAAACTAGAATTTTTCTATCCAATATGAAACAGTGTGAGGAAAAGGGCCTGGTAGTTAGATAATATATCCTAGTTATAGAACTTTAAACCCAATAGGCTTTATCAAAATATAGTAAATGATGAAGTATAAACTAAACGAAAACAATTTGGCTTGAGTGATTGAAGCCCATATAAGAGAAGAAAGCAGGAAAGATTAGTTTCATAAGATTGGTTTGAAGCAACATAAAGCAAGCTAAAGTTTCTGGGTTACAAGCATATGGGGAAACCTGGGACCCTGGGAAGCTGAAGATGGAGCCGTGTGTGTGCAAAGCAGTATTTATAATTGATGTGAAAATGGTTTGCATCCCCTTTACCTGCCCTTGTTATACAAGTAAGACAAAAATAAATTGTGCATGGCTTAAACTCTTCATTGTCAGGGTAGACATTTCTTGGAGCTGCTTAAAGCTCCAATCTTAAAGTATATTGTCATGGGGTTTGAGCATAAATTGGCAAAATCTGTTCATATGATTAAATTATAAGTCTAAAACCACCTCATAAATAGAATACCTTGTGGAGGAAGCCAGTAAGAATGAAAATAGTTTGTTTTATATTAAAGATATAATAGATAAGAAGCCATAGATCTCTGGATAGAGAGCACAGAAGCTAAATCACAGTGATTATTCTTGTGTTGGAATACACACCACATCATATTATGCTGAGTCCTTGTTTAAGAGCAGCATCCTTCTACAAAAAGTGAGAATTTTAATATAGTTGTGTGTTACTGGTGCTCCAAATAGAGCTTGGTATTAGCAGCTGCAAATTGGCAATGTGTGCTGTGACCTGTGAGTCAAACTCTGCAGGCACCTGTCCTGTGCATTTCTGGTACCTGCAGTGTCCAAGGGCTGGTCCTTTCTCAGCCCACAAACTGGAGTTCTGAAGTTCAAATCACTCTTTTGAACAGTGTCTTGCAGAAAATGCTTTACTTCTGAGCTTTGGTGGTTTGGTTTGTTTGGGGGTTTTGTGTGGGGTGGCTTTTTTTATGTGTTGTCTTTTTTTTTGTCTACTACTTTTGTGCTGGTGTCACTTTAGACCAATATACCCAAAAACCCTGAGCCAAAAGCTACCAATATACAGAGTTTTTCATTTGACCTCCAACATCTTGAAATTTGTCTATTTTTGCAGGTATAATTTGGCAGTTCATCAAAAATTCTTTTCTCGTTGATAAATTCAGAGAAGTGAAAAGGTGTGCTTTTTTTCTCTTGGCAGATCAAGTTTACTAGGAAGGGTTTTTTCCTTGTATTTTTCCATTCCATTGAGGGATCTGGGAGAAACTGTTTTGTATGCCTGTTTTGTATAAGAATGTTGTAGCCATTAGGCCTGGTCAGTGAGCCCTCTCTTGACACCATGCTGGGTATTTTTAATTTTGCTCAGGCCACAGAGAAAGAGCAGAGACTTCCTGCCAAAACCTGCCTGTTATAGAAGCTTAGACTGTTGGTTTGCATCCTGCTTTTCTTTTTTCTTAAACCTCTTTACCTCCATCTCCAGTATAATTGCAAATTTAGATGGATGTTCAAAGCAACGTTGGTAGGTTATTTCTGGAGTCAAATACAGATTGGCTGGAAAGAGGGATGGAACCTCAGCCTCACCTCACTGATGGAAACAGTGATTAACCTTATGTTAATTACCTGTAACACCCCTGTTTCTCCACAAGTCCAGGTACCGTGCAATTACATCTCATTTTTCTGGTTAAGGCATTGGAAAAGTTCTACCTAAAGATGTTATGGTTATTTGTAATTCTCAATGATAAACTGTATAGCTGATCTTTTTAAGTGCTCCTGTACCCAGCCAGTGATTCCTTGAACTAATTCTGTTGTAATTAATGAAGACACCATCTAATCCCTTTTTACCACGGTCTCCAAGCCAGCTCGTATCTTCTGTGCCACCGAGCCAAACCGTCAGACAGCTGGAGCCATTCACATTTGTAACTTTCTAAGGAGATAAACACAGCCCAAGTTCAGTGGCAAAGTGTTCCATAATTTAAATGTAAAAATGCCCTTCTGCTGGGGAGCCATGTGGCAGCAGGAGGGAGATGCACAGGAGTCCCACAGGTGGGTGCTGAGGAGAAAAAGTGTTCTGAGCCTTTGCTGGGCTTTTTCTGGGCTCCCCTGTAACCAAGAACAAAAAGGGAGGAAATTACTGATCTGCTGCTATGATCTAATCCTAGAATGGAGGCCATACAAGAGCTTCTGTTTTCGAGAAAGATTTCTTTAGTTAGTTTTAGTTAGCTGGGGTCAGGATTTGGGCTCTTGTCATTTATTTTTTGAAGCATCTGCAGAGAAAAGCAACACGTGCTCCACTGTGCTATTCTGAACTTGCTGGCTTTGCTCTCAGGCTAATGAGCCTGCCACGTGAGGCTGCATTCCAAATGGTAAGAATTATTTGGATGAAATAGTACCAGAATGTGTAAGAAAAAAAATCGTATTCTATTTTTAATGTAAAAGGGAAAAAATTACCTGGCAAGATCCAGCAGCATCTGCTGCCTTCAGGTTATTGCACAGTCACAGGCCCCTGGGCTTTGTGGCAGAGAAATGGGCCTCAGAGCCATTAGAAGATGCTTTTGGGATCTGAAAACCTGGCACTTTCTAGACTCTTTACCTGATGGACTTTGAAGGTCACACTTTCTAGAGCATTTTTTCAAATACATGCCAGCACATTCCTGAAATAACATCCCTTCTGGTCCTTTAGTATTAATTTTTCTTCTTTCAAAATTTCCATGATATTTTTCTGAAAATGCCAGGTTCAGGAACTTAAAAAATCAGTAACTGTTTGCTTTGCTTTTCATCAGTGGTCTGATTGGCAAATCCTGTTTTACAGGAGCCCTGCTTATGTAGAAACAATTATACCTGGAGTAGACTCATCAGGAAATGATGTTATTTTAAATATCACTAAGGGGAAGAAATCAGATTATTGGATATTTGGATCTGAGATTTTTTTGCTAGTTACCAGAAAACCATACCTGTGTACGTAAACTATGTTGTTGTCTCTCTTTTCAGCCTACTTCAAAAATTTGTCTCTCCTCCTTTTATGTTTTTATGCTTCAAAGAAACCATTAAAAAAAAAAAGGAGCTGGTAGTGGTTACTTTGACTTTTCGTAGCACAGACAAGGGGCCCATGTGTATTTCCTAACTGGCCTCATAAATGTCTCTGGTGTACTCCAGAGTCCCCAGGGATAGGGATGATTATGAAGAGATGATGATGCTTCATCAGTGTCATTTAAATTATGCACGAGAGACATGATACTGCAAAGCCCAGCGCTGAATCGTTAGTCCAGTTTCCATTCAGTTCTACTAGATAAATGTGTGTATAAATATATCACTTTGTACACTGTTAGAAGACCTGGGCTTGGTTCCCTCTTGCACAGTAAATGTACTCTGTGACCTTGGATGAGAGCTGGGCAGTGCTTTTTCCAAAGCATTTGGTTATTTTTGCATGTCCAAATTATTGCAGCAAATTCATTTTGTTCTCCTTAATTAATTTTTTAGGAATGCTGATAACCTTCAGCATCTGATGATTCAGTGGGACTTGTGTGCAATTGGTGCTTCTGGTAGATGAGATCTGTTAGCTCCAGCTGGGCTCTCGAACATGGCAAAAATCAGTAGCCAGTTTGGAAATGTTGGTCCTCAGTACTCAGTGCACTTCTTCCCAAAAAAACAAAGCTGGGATAATAATTCCTTTGACAACGCTTTCAGAGCTGTGAGAGAAAAATGCTGCCATAAATGAGTATTGTTTGTCACTGAAGCATGGTGAGGGTTTGGAGTTGTAGCTGGTACATCATTCCCAAGTTTGTTACCAAATCTCACCTGTGTTCCTTCTCCACACTTTTTGGAACCAGATCAAAGTGGGACTGAAGTGGGTTATGACAAACTTCTTTAGTTTAATGAAAGAAACAGAAGTTTCACTTTTGTTGTAGTATTTAACAAGGGAGAGAGGAAAATGGGTTCAAATGCAAGAATTTCAGTACTTCCATGCTGGGTCTCCTGGGGGGAAGCTCCTCTGAAAGGGTGTGCATCACTTTGGGAGTGCAGCCTCTGATACCGCCCTCAAATTTCAGCAGTGCTGCCCGTGTGTGTCCTTAATTGTTCATAAAATGCTTCACTGTTTTCCTTCTGGCACCCAGCAAACACTAGGTGGGCATTATTTCTAGAGATTACATTTCAGGAAATGAAGAGCAGGTTTTTCGCAGCACAGAGAGGTTTGGCTTCTTCCTCCCACTGTGGTAGGGCAAAAAATAACTTTTTAATTCCCACCCATGTCTCATCAAACTCAGGCACTTACTGGGGTAATGCAGTTGTTCAGAAATTACACTAAAAGTATCACAAAGAGGGGCTAAGCTTTAATTGAAGTTTTGCTGTTATCTACAACAAGGGAATAGTGGTATAATTAGCTGGTTTGACACGAGATATTCTCTATATGCACCTGAAAGAGGCACAGCGAATATAATTTACTGATATTCTCATCAGAAAGCAATACTGCTTTAACAAAGAAGAGTGTCACTTGAGCACAGGAGAATTGCTGGTGCAGGTGAAAAAGGCCGGGGGAATTCCAGGAAGCTTCTGTTGGTTAGGCAGGAGGTGAGGGGCTGAAGGGAAGCAAGTCCAAGGCTGGGATGTGTTCAGCCCGTTCTTCCCAGCAAACTTCAGTGAGGGTGAGCAGGAACCCCGGGGCTCCTCGGGGGTGTCCAGGTCCTCGGAGAGTGAGGGATGTTGGGGTGGGCACAGCTGCACGTCCCAGGGGATGAGGAGCCCCTCGTTCCAAGCTCCAGGGGCTCCCTGGGGACAGCCCGTGCCCCGTCCCAGGCCTGGGCAGCCTCCTGGGGAGCTGCCCTGGAGAGCGAGGATGTGCAGGGAGCAGCTCTGCAGAATGAGATGGAAGCAAGGGTTTGCTAGGTCCCTAGCAAAGCTGTAGTTTTTCCATAGAGAAATGAATCTGCCGCCTTGAAAGTTGCCCCGTCTTCTCATGCTGTAAAAACTTTTGTTCTATATGGTTCTCCTGTTTGAAATGCACACAGAAATGTACAAAGTCCTGCAAAATTTAGATAATTAAAATATCTGTTAAAAAATGCCAGGGACTCAATGGAAAGCAAGAGCACAACTGAGGAATGCCTATCTGAATTATCATTTTGAGTTTGGTATTGAATATATTGTCTGGCAATGGAAGTGATCAATAGACAAGTATCTTAGACTGACAAGCTGATTTTTATATTGTTGATTGCTACTCTCTCCCCTCAGCTGACATTCCTTGGATGTTTCTAGGACACCAGGGAAAATAAAAAATATATTAACTCCTCTGTTGTTTCTAATTGATTTTTGAGCGGGACCTCCACTGGGGAGTGAGCCTAAGTGTTTGAAATGTGAACTATTGCCATGCAGGTGTTTTTTACTCTCTGGTCAAGGTGGTGAGATGGAATACAGAAGAATCTGTAGTTTGAAAATTAATTATTTTGAGGAACCTCTGAACAAGGCTGCCTTTCTCAGCAGCACCTGTGAATGCATACGAGATAATGGGTGGATCCCCATAATCAGTATTTCCTGTTGAGAAGTCTTTTGTTGCTGATGACATTGAGATAGTATCATGCTGAGTTATGGTAACAATTAAGAGGTTGTACTACTGAAGCCTGTTGTCATCAGAGTCCCCTTGGATCAAAGCACTTTTATATCTTTCAGCTTCTGTATCCCAGAAGACTTTGATCATAGGGAAGGGATTTAGTGTGATAAATTTAGCAAAGAATGAAGAATGCTGTAAGATTTCTGAACAGCAAGTAATGACTTTAGCCAGGATCTTGTGTAATTGGAAGGATTTATCCTGCCTACAGCATACAAAGGCCACAAAATCTTTTATTTTCCTGTTTATAGCCCCTGTCACTTACTGTCTTAAGTCCAGATGTGATGATCTGCCCCTTAAAATAGGATTATTTATGAAAGCGAAGCTTTTTCTTGCCGTTACCAGGAGTCACTTCCTGCAAGTGTGTAACCAAAGGAATGGCTGGTCTGATGAAGAGACTGTAGCATGGACACAAAGGGCTGTGATGAGGTGGAACTTGTTTCTGGTGGTTTGGGTTGTTTTTTTTTCCCTGGTGGAGGCAATGGAAGAGAGGAAATAAAGCCAGTGGACAATTCAGGATGTCTCATCCTTTGAAGATTTGAAGAAAAAAAGTTAAAAGTCTCTGCCATTCCATATAGTCTGACAGCAAAAGCATGGATCTTCAGAAGTAGCTTGAGATAGGAGTAAAAGCCATACCGAAAAGGCTTAGCACTCTCCAGAGAAGGCAGTAAACTCTCCTGGGTGTGGACATCTGCGTTCTTTCAACTGCCTGGAAAATGCTTTAGGAAGACACCATCTCGCTTTGGTCCTTTGGGATTGTCTGGAGCCTCTTTGCTTTTATCAGTCAGTTATTACACTATCCCTAGAAGAGCAGTTCTGCTCTTGGAGGTGGATGAGAGGCTGGACATGTGCTGGCAACGTGTGCTTGCAGCCCAGAAAACCAGTCTTATCTTGGGCTGCATGAAAAGAAGCACAGCCAGCAGGTTGAGGGAGATGCCCCTTCCTGGGAAAGGTCCAAGGCCAGGCTGGACAGAGCTTTGAGCAGCCTGGTCCCGTGGAAGGTGTCCTGGGCCGTGGCAGAGGGGCTGGAATGAGATGATCCATAAGGTCTCTTCCAATCCAAATCATTCCATGGCTTCATGAAAGCTAAATGAGATCCCCTGCTTTGTTAGGCTTTGGACCAGATTGTCCTCAAAACATGCAGTGAACACAACTGACTGTTTCTAATTTCTGGTGAAGCTGCAGAAAGTGCCACAGGTGAACCTGACAAGTCTTGTTGAATGTGAGTGTTGTCTTCTCCTGTGATTTGTGCAAATCTTCTCTGTAAACCATTTTTTGCCTCCAGAAATTCACTGTGTTCTGCCTTAGCCTCATTTTTCTTTAAAAAAGTCCAAAGCTGACCTCCTGCCAGGTGCTGCTATTTCAGTTATCAGTCTTACTTCCAGTCACTTATCTAAGACATTTCCCAGAGTCCTGCCATGCACAATGAGGAAAGAATCAAAAGACAAAGCATTTTCCTTCCTCACTTATCATCCAGGGGGCTGTGTGTCTGTTAAGTGTTAAGTGAAAGTCAGTGACATCTGTGTCTTAATTAAAGCAGACAGTGGGAGCTGGATATACCCACAAGACTTTATTATTATAAAGGCAGCCTGAAGAAGTGGTATCAACAGACTCATTAGTAACCGTGGAAAGAAGGTGTTAATTAGGGAATGTGTGATCCTACTATAAGACCAATTTGGGGCAAAAAAAAAAGGTGAATCTGGAGATGAGCTGCCAGTGATATATTATATCAAAATTATTGTGCACATTGCACTGGCATTAATGGTAGTGGCATAGCAGAGTGAGATGCTGGTTGATTCACATTAGTGTCAAGCCAGGCAGTTAAAGCCCTAAAAACGAAATGAGGAAGTCTAATTGCCTGTTCAGAATCAAATAACATGCACTTTATTACCAAATTCCACCATTAACAGCCCAGAAAACCAATTGTGGCTGTCAGGAGAAGGGACAGCTGAATGACAAATGCAAGGAAGGAACATCTGGCAGGGGACTGGGTACCAGTGCTGGTCCTGGTTCAGCAGCACGGCAGGAGTCCAGGGCTCTGGAGAGCAGCTGCTCGGGCTGAACACATCTGATCGTATGCTGGAGACTCAGAACAGAAGTCGTGTGCAGACTGAGGCCAAACTGCAGCTTCATGCAGTCAGTACTTGATAGAGATTTCCACGCAGATTTGAAACAGAAAGGAAGCAGTGAAGCTTGGCCTGAGGAGGGTGGAGATCCTGTGACTAAGGTGCAGACAGGCAGAGGCTGAATAATCTTGCCCAAGGAGAGATTTTTCTACTAACTTTCAAATATTTAGAGCTTGACTTAAAAAGTGGCTTCACAGCGTATGTCAGACTGTGCTGGTGGAAAAAACCATAGTTTGTACCCCCGAGAGCTGGGTCCTGGGCCCTGTTGATTCACCCCCAGGTAACTGCACTCAGCTCAGCTCCAAACACTGGTCAGACTGTCTGTAGGTCTTCCAGGAGGGAGTGGGGGTACAGTCCGTGATCCTTTTACCCTTCCCCAATCTCCTGTGCAGCAGCACGTCCTGGGGTGGTTTCCCTTTCACGCTGCTCAGTTCCAGTGCTCGTGCCCTGTCAGCCTCTGTGCCAAATGAAGTGCCTCAATCAAGGCAGAGCTTTTTCTAATCAGAGCAGGCATCCCAGGGTAATTCAGTGATTTCCTTCTGGGCAATGTGGAGCCATTAGCAGGTTCATACCATTTTGCTCTTATTTAATTACATCCCAAGGAGAGGACTGGGCTGGCAGGATAGCTGAAGGCTGAGGTGACCCAGTAAGGACTCCAGGCATGAAGGTTTCTTTTTTAATATTTCATGCAACATCCTTGCAGCAGCCTGTGGCAGAAGGGCCCTTGGTTTCACTTCGTGCACACATGCAACACTTTTGTCCCCTGCCATAGAAATATCCATTGCTGAGGCTTTCATACAGAATCATCAAATGGGTGTCAGCTCTTTGAGGGCCAGACACTGCCCACACGAGTTGATTAAGCCAGAGAGAGAGATGATGCTGAGACCTCTCTTTATTCTCCTGGGCAGACAGTGCTTGTCTGGCAGTGAAACCCACAGCAGTAATGAAGTCTGCTGTGCTCTGAAGGGTTATTTTGGCTCACCCCCCGGCACACCTTACCAGCCTCTGCTCTGGTGTCGGGGGGAAGGTGGGGCTGTAGGACTCGCTGCTGATACCCTGCAGCCTGAGGCTGTGGAGGGAGCTCTTTTGGTCAGTGCTGAACAGCTGCCAGGGGCTTGCAGCCACCTGGTTCCCCGTTTCACATGGCTGCACACACCTCTGGGTGCGCGTTCATTAGAATGCACACACAAGAAATTAGGTAAAAAGTGACAAACCAATATCCAGAAATTAGAGGTGCTTGGTATTTCTCCAGTTCAAGATAATGAGAGAAAAGTAACAAATAGAACTGTAAGCACAGTTTTTTTAAAAATGCAGAGATAATTTGGACTGTTCTATTTCTATTGTACACACAAGCTTAGGTGACTAAGGGCTTTAAAATGTAATTAACATTTTCTACTGATAAGCTTCATACTGTTTTTCCTGTCTTATTTTCTTGTGTCTTTTATTTTCTCAGCTTGCCTTCGATCTACCTTTCCAGCAGAGAAAAATAACTACTTGCTGCTAAATTAGCACTCACAGATGGGCAATTTTTATAGGAATTCATTCTCCTGGTCTAATTAATGATGCCTAAATTTCCACTGGTGCCTCCAGTAATCCTTTGACAAAGGGTGTCTTCAAAACCTCTGGAAGTTTTAACTTTTCAAGGAGAGAATGAAGTGAATCTGGAACTATTTAGGGTGGGATTAAGGAGGACACAGAATTAATAACAAATGTACTTTGGAGTGCCTTTTTGATAAGGGAGTCAATCCTGTGCTGGCTTCTGTGGGAAGTGTTCTTTACTGGACAGATTCAGATCTCACTGGGACAAATCAGAATATTTATTTTGATTTCAGTGGCCTTTGGGTCTGGTTCAGGGATTAAGTTCTGCTTTGAGTTTGCTTTAAATGAAAGGAACCATGGCACACCTCTCACTCATTTTTGTCTACTGGAAATTTGGAAGCTGCTACTGAGGATTTTACAGGGTCTCCCACCATCTTATCAGAAATAACACCTATTCCTTTATCCAGTGCCTGCTGAAAGCAAGAGTCTCCCCCACTAATGTCAATGTGTCTTCCAGTGAGCTTTAATGAAATGTCAGTGTGCTGTGGAAATTACTCAAATGAAGCTGTCAGTCAGGATTCATAGCATCAGCCTGTGTTTCATGAGCTGGGAGATACATCACCCAGGAAGTCTGAAAGCACAGTTGGCTGAATTAGCTTCTTCTACATAATTATGGTAAACCTGTTGATCAATATTGTGTGCATTTTTAATACCTTCATATTGAGGCTTCTGATCTCTCTGTATTAATGCTGATAATAGTCCTGCTTCTCTCTGTAATCAAAGAGCTTAAGCTTGAGGTTTCTTTCTTCTTGCCTCTTGCTCCCACAGTTAATTACTCTTTTAGCTCAGTAAAGCAAATGGGGATTCTATTATTTTATTATTTTACTAACTTTGAAAGAAAAGAAAGTAAAAATGTTCACACCAGGAGATGGACTGATGGAGTGTGGACCCGTGAAGACTCTATTAGTGCAGTCCCTAATAATAAGCCTTCATGAATCCTTTAAATATTGAAGGCCAAAAGAGCAGCATTTCACCAGTAAGAGCTTATTATTCACCTGTCTTGAAAATGCATTTAGCAGCATAATCCTGGGTGTTAATCCTTCCCCAGAACCTGGTTCCAGTGTCCTGTTTGCTCTGCTTTGCCCCCTGCACGGTGCTGTTACCCCTCAGCTCCATCTCTCTCCAGGGCTCAGGCAGGACCCCAGCACAGCTG
This sequence comes from Daphoenositta chrysoptera, assembly GCA_013397915.1. Classification (NCBI taxonomy): domain Eukaryota; kingdom Metazoa; phylum Chordata; class Aves; order Passeriformes; genus Daphoenositta; species Daphoenositta chrysoptera. The sequence goes on along the minus strand of VZRO01001393.1, from coordinate 502,654 downwards.
CTTTCCTTTGAGGAGCTCTGAGTCTGCCTCCCTGCCAGGCCACCCTCGGGGAGGTGAAAGGATTTGCAAGGCTATAATCATCGTGATCAGAATTTAATTGAAGACTAATGCATTTGAGATCCTAAGGTGGTGTTGAATTCTGTTACATGCAAGTCAAAGATGCCCATAGCCAAGGACTTCAGGGGCCATTTGAGTGGCTTTCATGGTCTATCCAAATATGTAGAAGGCAAATTAATAGATAAAGACTAGGACTCTTCTCCTATAGATTCTGATTTATTGAGTGACTGATTTAACTACCTGTAACAGAGTGCAGATCACATCTCCACTTTGCAGCCTTGCCTGTCATTACTGTGGTGCAGCCCATGCACCCCAATATGAATTGTATTTTACAGAAAGTTTAGCTGAAGCTCTGATTTGACTCTCAGTATATTTTATGAAAACCTTTAGTTACCACAGGGTTAGTTTTTACCAAGGCCCGTGCAGGGAGCCCCCACATCAATCAGATAAAGGCCATCAGTGCCCTCTGGGAGCAGAGGGTGCCTGGAGGATCAGAGCTGTGCTCCACAGACCAAATCACAGAAATGTCAAAGTGGGCAAAACGTGCAAAACCTACAGCTGCTCGTCAGAAAAAGGCAGCTTGTAATTACCCCTCTCCTATTACCTGTAGGACTTCCATGAACTGCACAATATATCACACTCGTGCAAACGCCAGTCTAACTTTCCTAATGAATGCAAATCCTAATAATCCAATATATGTCAGAATATAGCCACAGACTCATAATCCGCTATGTCTGCTGTTTGATTCATTCCATTCAGATCCTAATTTGTAGTAAATCTTGTATTTGGAAGCTGCTGTGGCTCGTACCATTTGTATCAAGGCCAAACTGGTGACAGGACTCCTGCCTGCATTGACACGGGGCAGACAAACCCCTGCGAGTCACAGCTTCTTCAGCAAAAAGGGACTGGAACCAGGGCCAGCAGCTCGGCTCATGCAGGCCCTGAGAGAAGATGGTCCTGAGCAAAGCAGTGTCATTAGGGATTTCAGAGCAGATGTAAGACACAAAACCTGGTGTTAGTGGTTGGCTTTGTGCTGAAAATTAGGAAATGGCACTATTTACAATTCGAGGAAAATTTTATTTTCTATTAAATGGAATTTAAGTTATTCTTAAGTTAGTTTAGTACACAAATTCAGTTGCCCAAAGAACCACATTCCGTGGTGCTCATGTAGGGTCATATTTGTTGCACTTGCTGATCTTGAATTAAGCATATCAGTTCAGTGCAATGACAGCTGACCACCACATTAGCTTCAGGTGAAATAACTTAATTTGATTTTCCAAACCCAGATTTTCTTTATGTTGAAAATGTTTATTTTCTGAAAACTGTTGATTCAGTGGAAATTCAGTGTTTAGTCAAAAACCATTCAAATGTCAAGAGAGGAACTGGCCCAGTTTTCCTGGTCAAATATGCCAGTACCACAGTCCAAGCCATGCTTTGAGCCCAGTGTGGGTATTGCCAAGCAGGCTTTAAAGTAAAGCTTTTTGGATGCTGGGCACGGTTAAGTGGCAGCAGCACATTTTGGGGAAGCAAAGCAGGGGCTCCGTGCTGAGCAGTGACTCAGCAGTGCAGCCTTGATCCGTCCCCTGGGGCTGGGACTGAAAAGGTGCGAAATGACCCCGAGGCCCTGAGCTGCACCAGGCGAGCCTGCAGAAATCAGGTGTCCCACATTTCCTCCTGGTGAAACGCTAAACGCTGGCACCTACCCTGAATATCTCTGGGGTAGAGATCTGACACAGCTCCCACCAGTAAAAGCGAACTGTTAATGCTCTCTTGCTCCACAGAGGGTTTTAATCACTTAAACCTAAGGGATAAAGTGAGGCTGCATTATTGAAGCAAATAGCCTAAGTACCTAATGCATAATATAGCAACTTGCTAAAATCTTATAAATTTCAGGGTGAATCATGACTGATGAGAAATGAAACAGGATTTGCATTTCACACAGTGACTCATCCTCTGCTGAAACAGCCGACAGCACCTGAAACAAACCAGTAAGGATCGTGTCAAGGCACACAATGCTGGTTCATTTCTTCCAAGCATTTACAATATGTTTGTGCTTTTAACATCAGGAATAATAACGTTTATTTTTGGAAATTATTCTCTGAAGGTGACTGAGAAGCAAAGTCTGATTTTGGAGAAGTGCAGAAAAGGAACTAAGTTCCAAGCTGAAAACAGAATTTATTTTCTTGAACAACGGTTATTGAGTTTCTTTTTTTAAACAAAAATCTCCTGTGGGATGAAAAAAACCCATTGCTGGTAACACACTTGTGGCATAAAAATATTTCACCTAAAATGTATTGACATAAAAATACTTTACTTAAAATGTATTGACATAAAAATTGTATTAAATTTTTTCCATATTTCAGGACTTCCCATTTTCTAAACCTGCTGCCATGTTTGTGGAGTCCAGATGTGTTTGGCTCTGACAACAGAGCTTCACAAAAAACCCCCTCTAACTTCCTTCCCATCTGAAATAATTCACTCTTTTAATTCTGGAAAACGAATTGTGCAGCAGCTTAATGTACATACAAGCTGTCAGGAATTCCAAAATGTTATTTTATTCCCAAACTATTAGTTGTGGGAATAGTGCAGCTCCTGTTGTTCCCGTTGCTGCGCTCCTGCTCCTCCTGACCCAGGGACTCCCCAGCAGAGCACTCTGCATTCCAGGGAGGGCAGCAGTGCTTCAGGGATTTGGATTTTCTGTATGACCCCAGGGGCCGAAATGGGCCCTTCAAAGATGTTCTCCTACAAGGGGTACAGGAGAGAGGACCAATTAGTCCTACTCTGACATTCAGCCATTAGTGCTCAATGGCTGTCATCTTACTGAGCTGTTTTGGTTGCACATTGCTGGCTTATGCTTATGAGTTCTGATGTGTTTTTTAATGGTAAGTAGGTTAATCCCTCTTCCTGGCTGAAAAACATGAAGTTAAATGCAAAAGTCCCCAAAGCAAGAAGACTTACTTGGAAAAAATTACAGAAGTGTAAATCAAGAAAGTAATATTGAACTTTAGAAGACAGCATACAATAATATGACACTTTATTCCACTGCTGCCTGAGGTTTATACATACTACTGTCACTTTCTTGCTGTTCTCCACCAGTAGTAATTTTCTTTCAATCTAATTTTTATTTCCCAAGGGTTTGCAAAGGTTAAAAGTGCTAGAAAACCAATGACTATTCACTTGCCAAAGGACAATAAATTAAATTAACCACTGTTGGTAGCCAAGTCAGGTCTGAACTATTTATATGTAAATAGGTGCAAAACCCTGATGGCATAGTGCATGATTATTAGCAGCTCATTGCAGACTCCATATTGAAAATTAAATACACTGGAAAAGCAATGTGTTTCCTTAAAATTCTGCCTGCAAGAAAAGCTTCTGAATTTCTCTTGTTGTGAGCGGCTTTACTATGCATTAGAAACCTAATTATTCAAGGTCAAACTTGATGGGATATTTTACTAACTTGTTTTATTTTAATTATCTTAACAATCATAACCACGTAACCATAGTAGTGATTTCCAGTGGATGGGGTAGGTTTGTGAGGGACACGTTGCTCTGCTGATGTCCAGGACTGCTGCTGTGAGGGGCGTGTGGTGACCACATGGGTGTGCTGAGATCAGTCCTCTCAGGGACCCTTTCCCACATCCACTTTGGGGGCCAGGTAATACCAGTTCCTCTGTCAGCATCACGTTTCTGTGGCACATCTTTTCTCACAGGATCCCCTGGATTTCAGGCGTGGTCCAGGTGGTTCATCCTCTCTGGGATCTCGGGGACAGCAGCTGTGGCACATCGGGGTTCCAGCACAGTGCCCCGGGGTCGCTGGTGCCTCAGTGCCCCCTGCACAGCCTCACTCGGCCACCTCTGCCCAGCTCAGGGCACTCGCAGAGCTTTGCTTCGGTGCCAAAAGCAGCAAAAGCTGTAGGGGAAGGAGAAGGGACCGGGCGCAGGGGCTCCCACCGCCCTGAGCGGGGAGGGAGCTGTGCTGCTGCTCAAGTTTCAGCTGTGTTTGTCCATCTTACCGCGTTCTCTCAGCTTCTTCCCCAAGCACGGGGCAGAACCTGGCACTGGTTTTGATGCAGGCAGTGCCAGGCCCCGGAGGCAGAGCCCTCAGTGATGGTTTACAGCTGCAGGGAGAGCTGTGCTGGTCATTTACAGCTGTGCTGCAGCGCTTCGGAATGAAGCAGGGAAGGGTGGTCCTGGAGAAAACCACCTCGAGTTGTACAGCTTCTTTCCTGAGTCATCTGACACGTTCTGTTTGTTCTGACACTCAGCTGGTCTCCGTTCTGTTCCCCTGTAACTGCAGTGTGTTTGATCAAAGCTGGGGATTGTAAAACCTTTACCTTCCTGCCCTTCACTGTGAGTAGAGAGCTGCTTTTTGTGAGGCGCGTCGTGCAGCGCCATTCCGATTAAAAAATAGTTTTGTTGTTTTATCTTAAGGGTACAAAGAATGGCACAGAGGAGGATCAGCACTGATTCTGCTATGAGCAGTAGTGACACACGAAGTGCTGAGGATGCAGTGAGCTCTGCAGAGCTGCCTCCATTCAGTGCAGTGCAGGCTCTGTGGTTAAGCATTTACTGAGGAAGGATTTTTTTATTATTATTATTATTATTATTATTATTATTATTACTATTATGTGGAATTCTGCAATTACTGTTCTGGATGGACACAAATAAAAAAAACAAAGAGCTCTTTTAAAATGAAGACCTTGGGCCACAAGCCAGTTTTCTTCCCGCTTAAGTGGTATTAAACTAAGAGATAATTTAGATGCTGGGTATTGGGTGTTTGCAGTTTGTACCACTTAATCAATTTAATCTGGTTTTGCAAAGAGAGTTTAAGATGAACTGTTGAGCGCTCAGGTCCTGACTCACTATTTGCACATAAAGATCAACTCTGAAGCACCTCTAGGGTATATGGCCAGGCATTTTGAAAGCTTTTCTGGTGATCTGTGTTTGTTTCCCAAATGAGATGAACAGTATGGCCACAAGATGTTCCCTGGATAAAGGCATTCAGACTGAGGAATCAGGCCATGCTGAGTACTAGCGCCAAGGGACAGCTGTCCTTCTCAGGATTTGTGTGCTACTCTGCTGGCTTTCACTGTAATAAAGCACTCATTCAGGAACAAATTATTACCTTTTTATGCCTCTAAATAATTCTGAGTTGTTTGGGGGTTTTGTTCATTTCAAAAGAGTCTGGTTATCTGTTTTGACGGGAAATAGGGTGTGGGCAGACGTCACAGGGACAGTGGGACACTGAGAAAAGTGGGGAGGGAAGACAAGGCTGAGCTGTTGTCCCCTGTCCGTGCTATGGCAGTGGGAACCTCTGCCTGAGCGAGCACAAATCAGAGATTCCTGAGCTGTCCCTGAGCTCCTTATCCCCTGAACAAGTGCTGCTTTCATGAAACCCCAACACTACGAGTAGGAATTCTGTCATGTGGTGTATATGGATTTTCATCAAACTAGGGAGTTGACCAATGGTCTCAGTGCTACAATCTACTTCCTTGTCAATTCCTGACAGACATATGTCTGTGTGTACTTGCAAAATTGTTAGAACGTGATATTAAGAGAAAAAAAATCAGTGTCTAAAACTCGCCCATTTCCCAAATTAAACAGATTTATAGAGATTGTACATTTCGTTCCAGATGGCCAGCCCCGTTGTTGTTTAATGCAGAATCTTTTCTGTACATTGACATTATAAAATTCTCTTGTTTTTCTCTGTGGCATAAAACTAAGTTTTCGTGAGTAAAAATAACAAAAATTGGACCTGTTATTCAAAGTATAAGTTTGCAGGTTCTGTTTTGATGTGTATTTTTAAAGTGTGTTCAAAGATATGAATACACATTTGAAAAACAATTTTTTAAAGATTTGTAATCTGTTACACTGCATTTTTGATCAAACAAATCTATTTGCTTTACAATTTTAATGATTGGCATATTCAGCTATGAGAAAATTGTACCTATCAGAATGATCAGAAAAAGTACCAAATATTTAGAAAAATACCTAATTATAATCCTACCAGCTTTGAAATGAAACCACTACAGGACAACCCCAACATCAATAAAAATATCTCATTTAAAGCAGAAGCTGCAGCCATAAAATATTCATTATTCTGTCATTAAGACAGTTAAAATGTGTGTGTCTGGTGAAAACTCACGAATTGTTTTGCTCGTTTGAACAGGAAGAGATAGTTTGCTGGGAGCCCTGTGGGCAAATCCATACAGAAATTGTTTAAACATCCCATCAATATTGTTAATTATGACTAAGCGTGCCCCAAATAAGCAAATGAGACAGAGAAATAGCAGCACAAGCACATCTTTGTGATCTGCACTGATCCTCTGTGTTATTTAACACAAAACACGTGGAGGTTTGCACACATTAAAAAGAGTATTGTGTGCAGTTCAGGGTTTGCAAAATAGGCTTTTCTCAGTGTATCATAGATCTCTTTTTAACACCACCCTTTTCAGGGCATCTGAGAATATTCAGCACCACCCGGGACCAGCCCCTGTCTCTTTATAAACAAATATGTGTCTGCTTCTACAGTTGTGGAAAAAAAAAAAAAAGTTGTATTAATAATGTCCCAATTGAACATCTGGATCTGTAAGCCTGAGTATTGACCTTTGAATTTGTGCTTAACCTCATTCAACATTTTTTTCCGATTTAAGGTTGTTCTTCAGCCCTAACTGGGTTTAATTAGCTTATCCTACAGATTACTAAATCCTTCCTAAAGGCTGTTAAGCACCCAGTTCTTGCTTTCATTGGTAAGGGCAGCAGGTCGTGGAGCTCTGAGTGTAAGTTGGGTTTAAACATGTTTTTGACAATTTTGATGTTGGCATTTAGTCTTGTAACAACTCCTTTTCTCTGAAGTGATACCAGGCCAGCTGTCTTTAGTGGCTTCAGCTGTGGCCCACAATTTACGGAATAGAGCTAACCAGTAACAATGACAATTAATTATTTCGGCAAAGTCCTTTGTGTTCCTGCAGTGCCTCTGTGAGCAGAGGATTTACACTCCAGGGGCTGCAGCATGACAGAGGTGCCAGGGCTCTCATTCCTGATTTTAGAGGAGCATTAACTGAGGATCAGTCCCTGGTAATTCCATCTGTATGAGGCTGCCGCTCCTGAGACATCCCAGCTTGGAGATTACAAGCCCGTACCTAGCATTGTAACACCATTAGTGCAAATATAATCATCTTTCAATAGTGTTAGGGCTGGCTGCACGCAGTAAATGACATTTCCATTAAAGCACGTGTCAGTCTGTACACTAATATTTGAAAAAGCCTGTGTATACACAACAGGCATTGATTTCACATAAAGTGTCCCTCAGCTCAACGTACCCTGAGGTTAACACTGAGACACAATGAATATGGCTATAAACCAGGTTCTTTAGTGTTTTCTGCTTCAATAAAATAGGTGTGTATTCTTTCTTAATTGTGTTTGGGCAAATAACTATCTGACTCTCCTAAGAAATTTACTGTGTGAGGTGCTGCTATGATTCTTTTCACATACAATTGATATTTCAGTTAATGTGGAAGTTATGGCTAAACTATTTCTGTAAAAACAAAACAAAAAACAAAGACCAAAGCACCACCCTACTAATGAGCAGTAAATCTATAAATTTCAGGCATTTCTAATTCATTAATCACACGTAAGTCTAGATGCAACCGAGCTACAATGTCCTGGGAGGGAAATGGTCCTGGGAGGGATTCTGGCAGAGACTATTCCTCAGGTATTTTTCTTTCAAAACACCTTTGGTTTCCCACAGAACATCTCAGTTACAAAGATTGGTGGGTTTTGCTTTTTCCTGAGTGGTGGTACTATGCTGTGCTTGGGTCGGGGTAGACATTCTACAAATGTGTAGAAAGATTGGTAAAAAATAATTTTAACTGGAAGCAGAAATGTGATGAGCAGTGGCTGAGGGGACTGGGGTGTTTATCCTGGAGGAGGATCGACAAGCATTGAACAGGCTGGCCAGGGCAGTGCTGCAGTCACCATCCCTGCAGGCATTTCAGGGGACCTGGGTTAGTGCTGGATGTAGCAGTTCATGGTTGATTTGATGATCTTAGAGCTCTTTTCCAAACTAAATGGTTCTATGCTCCTAAGAACAACAATTCTCTTGTTTTGAGATGGAATTCTTTATCTTTACCATAATAATCTCTGCTATTGCTGCAGGCCAGCAACTGGCCTGCAAAACTTTAAAAAACAGGTTAACAGTTGGACTCAACGATCTTGAAAGTCTTTTTCAACCTAGACGATTCTATAATTTTATTTTGTTGTTAGTCATAAAAGATCTGTCCTGGAAAGGCTCTGTGAAGTTCAGTAAAATTCACAGATAGCAGAAGTCGGGGTCTCTCTTCTCTTTTGTAAACCATATCACTGACAGAATCATACAGATAACAAATATTCTCTAAATTTCCCCTTGTTAATATTATACAGTTTGTGACCATGCAATAGTTAGCAGATTTTTGCCTAAAAAATTCTTTCAAAAGGAATACTATAGACTGACAATCTCCTTAGATGTCTTTAAGTAACAAAACGAATGATTGAAAAACACTTTTTGAAGTACTTTCTTGGCTCTGCATTTCTGTGAGTGTATTTCTTCTCTTATTTAACAGAAATCAAGAAACTCTATTCTGGGTGTAGGTGATTGATATATCACGATTCCTGTTTCCCATATCATAATATCACACTCTCACAGATTGCAGAGGTTATTCCAGACTGCTGCCATCTCCTGCAAAAACTTACCTTAAGCATCAGGAAATAATTTACTTAAAGAGAGAATAAATTATTACCCACAGCTCCAAAGGAGCCTTGGGCAATTCTGTGAACAATAAAACTGATCAATGTGAAATCTATTAATTTGTCTTTTAACTCTACAATATCATAGAATTCCTCAATATGAACACTTTGCTATGCAAATTGTCTTTTTTTTACTTTTTAATTTTTTGTGAACTACACACTATGCTTTTTCCTTAATCCTTCCACAGACACTGGGTAAAGCATTTTCAGGCATGACTGTGGCTGCTCTTGGTGGGATACATCAGTGACAAATCAGAACTTGTAGAGACAACATGAGCAGGGGCTGGAATATCTGTATTAGCCTATAACTTAAAAATGTTTGCAAAGAACAAACTGAGGCTTGTCTGCCTGATTTGTTACTGCCGTGTTAAACGTGAGTTTAATTTTAGCTGCTGACAGTACATCAGATGGTACTTTCTGTTAATGGGGAGCTTTAACAACTTGTTCTGGAAAATGATGCAATATTCCTATGGTGGTTTGGGTTTTTTTCTGCTTTTAAAAAATGAGATGCAGTTGTTCTTACAGCCTCTGGCAATTTGGAGAGGAACATGCAGGTGGAGTTTGCTTTGCACATGTTCCTGCTGTGTGCAAGGGTTGTTTACTGCTCAGCTGAACAAATTGCTGAGTGTCCTTCTGGAGGTCTCGAACAGTTTAACAGAGAAATCAGAAATTATGTGGCAGGGACTGTTGTTTTTCACTACACGCGAAGTCAAACAAATAGTTTTTGAAGGGTCACTGCCTGCTGTTCCCACAGAACCTTGGAGGAAAATCCCTTCTGGCATTATTTCTACAGAGGTCTGCGTTGTTTCCTACTCTGATCAAGATGAAGGACTTTCCTAAGTGCTTATATATTTGCTAATAATCAGTCTCCATAATAGAGGTGTGCAGACTTTTCTTCCCTTTCATATCTGATTTGATTGAACTGTTTACTTTGGGGTATTTTTATCTTCCCATTACTGTTCTGGTTTGATTTTTTAAATTAAGAAATGCCAGTCTCAGAGAGGTTAGAAACAAATAAATTATACTGTACTTCAGAGTCAGAACAGGAGGGATATCTTGTTCAGTAGTTTTGCTAAACTTTATGCAACAAGAGAGACACAATTTGAGGATCATACTATCTGCAAATATTGAAACATTATACTTTTTTTATTAAACAAGGTAACACCCAAAGTTATTTTGGTTGAAAGTGGCTACAAGAAATAAAATAAATTTTTTCTTTTCTGTCCTTCTATGCAGTTATTTTAACTATTTCCTCAACATAATTAGTTACATCTTTGATTCCAGTACCCACAACTGAAAATGTAGGTGTTACCCCAGGAAGGGAGAGTATGGAACTCCTGCCCTCGGGAGCTGAGTGTGTAAATAAAACATGATGGGGCTTTCTGTGAAATGGTGATGAGGCAGAGACACAATGAATGACTTTCCCGAAGCCACTCTGTCAGTGTGACAGATTTCTGTTGAGAGGAGAGATATTTGGCAGCACCCCCGAGTCATTTATTCATTTATTCCCCAGTTAATGGACAGGTCGAGCTGTCGGTATCAGCCAGGCTGGTGTCGGAAAGGAAAGGGGAACTGGGAAAACAATTCAAGAAAACTCTTGTGAGTACAGCTACAGCATGTGTTTGGAGGGTGTTTCGGCCCCAGCCTAAAGAGGTTAATCTGTGGGGAGCTCCAAAGCCCCGGAGAATGAAGGATGTCAGAGATTCCCAGCCTGGAGCTGTGCAGCTGTGCCGACCCAGTCAGTGCCTGCAGTGTGTCTGTGGATCCTGGTGACAGAGGGACAGGTGACCCAGGTGCCTTCCCCTGGCATCCCTCGCTCCGACAGTGGCTCCAGGGACAGCCCTGCAGTGCTGCAGAGGTGCCCGGGGGCCCTGGCCTCCTGTAGGGGCAGGAGCTGGGCTGGCAGCTGCTTCTGCTGGGCAGAATTTGAAAACAACCCGTGGGGAAAGTAAACTTCTCATAGGAGAGATCAGTGGTCTGAATCTTTACTTTGAAATAAACCACCTGAATTCTGTTACTGTGATGTGAAAATCCACTGGGAGTGATCAGACACGAGGTCAGCAGGTCTGAAGGGTTTGTTACCAAATTTAGCCATTGTATACATCCTGCTGGAAGCTCTCTCAGTAGGATGAGTGTTACAGAAAAGCTTGGTTGCTGCTTTAGAGGTGACAAGCTTTAAAGGATTTGTTATATTTGTTTCAGAGGTGAGAGGCCTATAGTAAGAACACAAGATAGTAATTAACAGGAATAAAATAAAGCCAATATACAGAGGGAAAAACTATTGTGCAGCATAATGAGGAAGAGAGTGATGTAGTTCTGCAGAACCTGATAATTAAACTCTTTCTGGGGGGGGGCATTTAGAGAGCCCTCACATCTTTGTACAGGGGACACAAGTCCTACCACATCAATTAGAATACTTCAAAAGTAACATGAGGAAGTGATATTCTTTTCTTTTCTTTTTAAACAAGAAACAAAGTTCTGGCCTGTGGTGCTTCTGCTAGACCTGAGAATGGTGTTAAAGAAGTGCTGATGACAGAGGTTTTATTCTTAATTTCCAAGCAGAAGCGTTTATTCTCAGAGACTTTCCAGCCCCTGTGGATGAAGAACAATCTCTCCACATGGCCACACTCATTTGTTCAAGGGCTGGAAAGCAAATTCCTGTTCTTGAATGTTCCAGCCATATTGTGGATGTATTAATGAGATTAAAGGTAGTGCCTTGCTCAAGTCCTTGATTTCCCTTGAGGGGTTTGTTAGAACACAGACCCAGGCCTGGCTGTCGTGCCCAGCTCTGCTCTTTGCTGGTTGCTGCTGCTCCCCCTCGGAACAGATGGTGCTGCTTTCCTTCTCTTGGGTCCAGTCTGACCATTTTTGTTCCTCACACAAACCTCTTCAGGCTTTTATTCAATTTCTAGGGAACTTTAAGTCTGATCCTGCAGTCTTATGCAGTTCATGTATTAAAATTCAGATTAGGAAATGAATACATTCTGCTGTGTCATTTAATTTACCATTAAGCTTTAGTTTAACTTTTTGCTGTCTTGTTCGGGTTGATACACCTTCTAAACGGGCTCTTCTGCTCTTAAAGCTCATTGAAAATCAGGTTACCTTTCTTTTCCCCAAAAAGAAATATTGGCATCATCATAAAAGTATGGTAATTATGTATGAATGCCATGTTTATACCAGTTAGTAGGAAAATATATTGGCTTGCAAAAAGTATGTGCTTAACCTGAGGCATATAGATTTATTTCTTTTTTTGCTGAGTTTTCCAAGTGGAACATACTAACCAGCTGCTGGCTCAGTGTGAAATATACACATGTGACATTCAGCATTAGAGCTGGGTGAAATACCTGTAGTAAAAGTCTTATTCATTGCTCAAGGGAATCAAAGAATCAGAAGGAAATAGAAAGATAGTGAAATCTTTTACAAAAAGAAGTAACAGGCCCCATTTTTGTGTGTGTATATCTGGCTGCAGAATAAATTCAGTCTCTGCTACAATCTGATATCCTTTATTTATGAATTTATACGACTCCACATGGAAAATAAAAGGCAGTTACAGATCAACAGGTAGGAAATGTGGGCACAAGAATTTCATTAAAAAGAAATGCTTATAACTTTTCTTTTGCTGGTTTGTTACAATAAACATGAGCAGACCAGTTGTCTGAAGGAAGATGTCCACTGCTAAGGTATTCTTGACTAAATGTTAATAATTCCTTTCCAATAGGAATCTTGAGAAATTTGTGTATTACAAAGTTGCCTCTATTGCAGAAATTAGGATGAGATCTGGGAATGGAAGTGTTGATATAGAAATATCTAGATGGAAAACAGAACAAGTTCAAGAAGTCTGCTACTTCTGTGCACAAAGGAGGCCAAGCAGGTTCACAGACACTTAAATTCATATTTAGAAATAGCTTTCTGCTTTTTCTTCATGTGCTTGTCTGTCCAGCTATAATTATCCATCCTCCTTTTTCTCCAGTTACATGCTCTATAATGTTTAGCAGCTATTCCAAGAAGCAGCTTATTCCTGTGTGACAAGATTTAATTAAACTTCCACTGAAATAATTAGTGAGGGTATCTCAAAAGGCTTTTTAAAATCAATGCAGTACTGAGAACCAAATAGAGTTAACACTGTCATCAAAGATCAAAGTCACCAAAGAACGTGACTGAGAATTAAACCCCCAGCAACAGTGGAACGAAGAAGCATACTGAAGCAGTTGTGATTTTCTGCCTCTTGGGTCCTACCTACAAATTGATTTGACACGGGAAATTTCCCTCAGGAAGATTAAAAATAGTAAATTTCCATTAATTACATAGCAAAGAATGTTCTTTCTATAATTTATAATCCATTAGGAAGTTGGTTTGTTTTTTTTCCCGTTGCCTCTTTCTCCCTTTATCTGGGTTTTCTGCTTTGCCAGGAGCGTGGCTGGGGCTGGTTTGGGTGGTTGTGTTTGCCGGAGGCACCGAAAAGGAGCCGAGGAGAGTAAAGTGCCTGAGGCATGAGATTCCCTGGGCACAACAGAAACCCCAGGCTGCAGGTGCATCCTTGAGATCTCGGGTGGCCACGACATTTATTCTGCAGCCATGTCCTTGTATGAGTCACTCAAGCCTTACTGAATATGCTGAGCACTCAGATGCAATTTTCTGTGCCTGCAGGATCAGGATTCCTTCAGTGTTTCTGTTCTGCAGAAAAAAAAATCCTTTAAAGCCTCCTTTAAGAATTTAAACTAAATTATTAAAATCAGGAACAATAAGCTATGTTTTTGATATGTAGATAGGTATGTAGGTATGTGAGTTTCTGTATCTGTAGGTATATAAATAAATAAAATTGAGGCCAGTCTGTAAGCAGTAGGAGAAAGCTGGCAATAGGCACAGTAAAGTACAGTCCAAGCAGAGGTGGTAGAAAGTTACTGCAATCTCATAATGTTTTTCCCCAGTGACTTGGCACCTTCAGAGAAAGTCAGTGCTGGAAAGTGGCTAAAAGGCTGGGTTTGGGTTTTGGTTTTGAAGTGGGCATGAAAGAGCAAAAACTTAATAATTAAAGTTGTAGCAACATGCTGTTAATGTACAGTGTTAAATATTACAGTTATTTTTTACACCCTGCTAAATTCCTTTGCCAAGGACAAACATCTTTTACAACAAATGATAGTAAGTGGAAGGCTTGAACCTCGTAAATTATCACATCTGTCATGATATTCCAGTGATTACATTTTGAGGTGCTCTGTCTTCCATATACGTACAGGGGTAAATCAAAGCATTGACTGATAAGTATTCAGCACAACTCCCATGCAGTGTGGGATTGGCAGTGGAGACAAGAATTGCTCATTTTTTGAAGGTGAAAACCTGATCCTGTTGAAAAGCCTTCACTGCTGAGAATCCTCATCCACATCCATAAATTTTGTTGTGTTCAAGCAAGGGAGGTTGTGGTGCATTCTCTTTGAGAAATAAGATGGATTTTTAAAATAGACATTTGAAATATACTTTTGAATTAATCCTACTTAAGATACCTTATGGCTATATGTCTATGGTACTATAATAGATTATTATTTTAAATATACAGTCAGGTATTTAGATATTTTTACTTCTGTCCACTTAGAATGATTATTTTATGGTCTGATTCATCTGCATTCTCATACTTGGGCAGAAAAATAAGCCTAGGACTTTGCAATTTATTTTTTTTCCTAGGTTCTCTGCTGAAATGTTTAGTTGTAGGGTCTAAAATGGGTCTTCTGACAGTAATAATTAGACAGGATGAGACCACAGAGGAGGGGAGACCTGGTATTTACAGAATAATGAAAATTACATCTGCCTAAGTGATAGCGGGAAAAGAAGAGGATTTAAAGATTTTTTTTTTCTCATTTCCTAATTTCTAAAAAATTGTGGGAGAATGTGGCAGTCACCTCTCTAATCACACTTGATTGATTTATGGATAACCACAGTGCAGTGCTCATTCATTAAGGCTTACATATATATAACAAAAACATTTTCCTAAATGCCCCTTGGATAATTAAATAAATGTCTTTGCCAAAGCAGGCTTTGAATCAGGATAATGTCCTGGGAGACTATCATCACTTCCAGCAACCATAATCATCATCTCAGAGAGTGGAAATACACCTAATCAGCAAAGCCTGCGGCTCGCTGTGAACGAGCAGGGGAGCCGGCCCGCAGGCCCTGGCTCGGGCTGGGTGAGTTACTAAATGTTCACAGTGAACTGTCCCTGTAGTGCTGGGAGCTGGGGACTGCCTGTGGAGCCAGGGAATGCCCGGGCCTGTGGATGGCAGCTGCACGCAGTGCTTGCAGTCAGCTTGGTGTCCTGCCTGAGCTGCCCAGTGAATGAATATTCCTGTTTAAGGGTATTCTTAGGGCAGCTACAGCTCCACGGGGAAGGACTCCAAGTATTGCACCTGTGTTAAAGTGTAAGAGTGCTTTGAGCTGGGTGAGCCACAGTGTTGGGCTGGAGCACCCAGGACATCCCATTTGCTGCAGCTGGTTGTGTGTGCAAATTTTGGAACATTTGAGGCTAAATTTCTGGGCGATTTTCTGTTCTTGTTCTTAATTTTTTGTCTCTTTCAGGCTGTTGCTATCAATACTGATTTTAGTATCTGTCAATTTAATTTCTTTGCTGCAAGTACCTTACATAATAGCTTACCGTGGTGTAAATGTAATGATTTGTTACATTTTTATGCTGCCAGAAGTTTACCTATCTGGGACCACAAGTCTGTTTCCTATTGTTTATTAAACCAGTGTCTTCATGACAGAAAGCAAAGAGGCACTAGCAATGCTCGAGCTCAGTCACAGTGCTCCAGGCAGGAGACAAGGGAGCGCAGCAGGGAGGGGAGAGCCTGGCCGGGCGTTCTGCGGCAGATCCGGTCACCGGGGCAGAGCCAGCGCTCCAGAACACCGTGCTTCCCACAGGAGCGGGCTGGGGATCGTCCCAAATCCACATCTGGGGTGCAAACTGCCGAGGCGCGGGACACACAGTGTGGGACACACAGAGTGGGATGCCTGAAGGCAGAGAGATGCAGACCAGAACGACCTCTGGCCACGGTACAGCAGGATTTGGGATATTTGAGTGAAGTGCTTGGGCTGGGCGTGCCATACAGATCATGTCTGGGCAGTCTGTGGCTGATGAAAGAGCCTGTGCACCTTAGAGATGGGCGAGTTAACTTTTAAAAAATAGAGGCTGAGATGTGAGCAGATGAAGACAAGACACGATTCGTGTACATCTTTCGAAAAGTTAGCTATAGGGGAAATATAAATCGTGGTGGGTAAGTTTGGGAGGACATAAGGCTGTTGTCAGTCACCTGGTGAGGCTGTTCCCAGAACAGCTGCTGCTGAAGAGAGCTCCTTCCCCCTGTGTTCCTCTGGAGCAAATCTTTGCACATGCTCTTGATGGCTGCTCTGTAGAGATTTCTTCGGAACCCATCTGCTGCTGGCAGAGATGCCTGGGAGACTGTGAGGGAGGTGGCAGCACTGTTTTAGCAAGCAAAACCCAAAACTTTTTTTTTTATTAACAAAATGTGTGTCTGTATGACTAATGGAACAAAGAGAGAGATCATCTTTCTGCTAATTCAGTCATTCATTTTTTCACTCCTCCAGCAGGTTTTAGGTCAGTCCAAGAGGGGAAAATATCCACAGGTGAAAAGTGGGACTTCTCAATATTTGGTGACCCCCCAAAGCAAGCATCTGTAGGCAGAAGATATATTGCCATAGGAACTATTTAATAAATTAAATGAAACATGTCTTTTGATTTGTTTTAAAGGGCTTTAGAAGAGTTCATAATTCTGGGGAGGTCATCATCATTGAGTTCTTGGTCCATTGCTCTATTTCCTGTTGGAACTAGAAGAAGGAAGCTTATCCTAATGAGTCTGTTTGGTGAGAAGTTACACTTTGCTACCACCTGGAGATAGGAGCAGGTACAAGGACAAGGGGCATAGGGCATCTAGAGACAGCTGGTGTCTAAAGTATCATTTAAAGAGATGAGATACTGGGCTAACTGTAACGTAGAAAAGGAAATGCAGGGTGCCTGAGGGACTGGGTGTGATAGGAGTCTGTGTGTATTGGCAGTGTCATGTAAAAGTGGGAGATAACGTGCACTTCCAGACTTGGAGAAGCAGATGGGATTGAAAGTGAGATTGTAATTGTTTTAATGTTGTGGGATGTTTAATGTGTGGATGAAATTTTAATGAATTAGTTTATCCGTAGCAATAAACCTTCTAAAAACACTCTTCTTGGTGAGCCCCATTTCCAGTATGCAATGGAAGTTACAAAATAAAGCTGAGGGGAAATGCCATGCTGAGCGCAGCTAATGTTTGCCTGACAGCAGTGATAAACAGCCAGAAAGCTGTTTCTATGCATGAAAATTGTCCTTCTGGCTTTAGTTACTTTAAAAAAAGTATTTTGCAAAATAGCCTGAGAAGTCTTTTTTTCCCAGCACTCTGTGGAGTTCGTGTTGCAGCCTGGCACTGGAGATCCAAACCCACAGAGCAGAGCACGTTATGTGAAATAATTGGAAAATGGAGCTTTGTAAAAATGTCTTTTGAAGCAATGTGGAATTGGCTGGTTGCCTTCTATTTGCTTCTAAGTTCTCCAATTGTTTAAATACCACCTTTGTAACAACAGTGCCATTCACTTGACTGTTTGTCTTTTTATTCCTGATAATATGCATGTTGGATATAAAAATAGCCATTCTAGTTGTGATCATCAAACTTTAGCTGAATTTCAGACAAAGAATTTGGCAAATCTCCAGATAAAATTTTACAGAGCAGCTCAAGCAGGCATTAATATTTGTTGCTTATACACTTTGTGCTTTGAAATCTCTATTGCTTCTGACATGTTCAAAAAGAACAAGCTATTGTTCCCCTGAAACACAATTTGAAGTACCTCTGAATGGAATAGTGCATTATTTTTTGCATGGGGATGTGTCTAGTGGAACAAGAAAGACTAAATGTTACAGTGCAGGAGGGTTTTGCAAAGCACCCCTCTCCCTGCTGCGGTTTGCAGGGCGCTGGTGTAGCTCCAGCTTGGCCAAGACACTGCCAGGCTGTCCTGGCTCCCTCGGGAAAGGAAGGACTGGACTGGCACATCTGCATCCCTGGGCAGAGCTGTGCCTGTGCAGGACCCAGCTCTGTGTAGGACTGAGGGTCAAAGCTCGAGGTTGAGAGACCTGTGCTGCATTTTCCAGTGAAAACCTGGACATTGGCTGACTCGATGGAAAAATTCTTACCTGAGTCTCATCCCAGGCTGTGGTCAGAGGAGTGAGTGCTGTTCACGCAGATCATTTTGTCTAAAAGCACGTGGTCCCAGTCAGGCACGCACCTGTCTTGTGGCTTTAGTGGGATGAGTTGTGTATTGAAGTTACTCAGGTGTTGCAGAGACTGGAAATCTGGTACTTGGAATTTCAGTCTTTTGCTCTTTTGAGACACCCTTGGTTTCTCTGTCTCTTTGAATGTTATAAAGGTAATTCCTGATTTATTATCTCAGTTTCTTGCAGTTAATGAAATTAAAACTACATTCATTTTGAATAAATAGAATGCAGCAAAACTCTGTGGGTAAAGTTTTGCAAAGCTGTGTTGGGTACAGTAATCCTGACTATGAGCCCAGTGAGCAGGACTGCAGAAATAGTCCTAGAACTTCACCACTTATTTTCCAAAAGCACTGGAATATACAGATTTCTTAATCACTCTGAATGTAATTAGCTGTAAAAAATAAATGTACCTGATTTCTGGTCATAAATCCATACTTAAATTATGGGATATTATAAAGCTACACATTTGAAGGATTAGAGAGCGGAAGAAAGCAGCATTGTTTCTTTATCTTCAAGCCACATGCAAACTGTGGCATCCAAGGACTGTCTTTTTGATAGGCTCAGTATGGCTTATCTCCCAATAGAAGTATACATTGTTCTTCCCTTTAAATGTATTCTGGGATTCAGATTACTTTCAGCTGCTCCCTTTCTCCCCTTCTCAGTCTCCAACTTCGTTTTGTTTTTAACATGCAGAGAAAATGGTTTGCTTCAAAATATGTATCTTTTCATAACATAAATTCAAGGAATGGATGGGGAAAGACGTATATGCTTGGCTGAGCTAATGAGAAAATGACTCAGTCTGTGTGTCTAACATCTCCTATCACACAAAGTGGTTGACAAAGAAAAATGGATTTGCTTTAAATACTCAGAGCCGCCACAATAACTGATCATATTTTGTAGATTACAATGGGCTTAAAGCAGCAATAAACCACGAGCCTCACTGCCTGCTCTCTCAGAAGTTTATAAATACCAAATGCAGCTCAGTAGCAAATCCTCGAGGCTGTGTCAGAGGCTGCACTGGGCAGGGGGCTGGAGAGCTATTGGAAGGAAAATATTAAGCAATTGGAAAACTGCATTTTCCATATCTTTAACCTTTCATTGCAGTTGTTTCTTGCCCATCGTGCATCCCCCACTGGCAGCAGCATTCTGGGCAGAGCACAGGGTGGGCTCTCACGCTGACCCAGAGGGGGGACCAGGGACCTGCCCGTGCTGCTCAGACAGGAACGCAGGGCTGTGGGGACCAGGGACCTGAACGTGGGGACCAGGGACCTGCCTGTGCTGCCCAGACAGGGAAGGCAGGGCTGTGGGGACCAGGGACCTGAACGTGGGGACCAGGGACCTACCTGTGCTGCTCAGACAGGAACGCAGGGCTGTGGGGACCAGGGCCTCTGAACCCACGTTAAGGGCCCTCAGGAGCTCTGTGAAGGAGATGTTACTGAACTCCTTGCTGCTGGGGAGCTGGTTTGCATGTAGATGCAGGCCTTTAAATACCATTTACTGAAATTAATTAGGTAGCTGCTCCTTAATTCTTTTGACTGTAATCCTATATCACAAGAGCACCATATTCAATCTGGCACAAGTCGCTGACAGGAGAGGCCCAGACCTAAACTAGCATCTAATCTAAATTAGCTTTAACCACTTGAAGACTTGCTCATCTAGACTGGGTTAAAGTCATTAGTGGTGAACTCTGAGAGTGCAGTGCTTTGCCTGTGATGCAAACATCTCCACAAAGGTTATACTTGTGTTTCTTTGCTGCTAATCATTTGTAACTGAATTATACAGTTTTATTGATGTAGTTTAGAAAGGCAGGAGTAGGTGGGATTCCTGAAAACCAGGGTGAGAATTGAAATTTCATCTGTCTAGGATTCAGGGAGTGGTTGTGCTTTAACCAGAGTGAACCCAGGCTCGCTAACGACATCTGTTCAATTGCTCTAATTGGTGAATGGTTAGATTAACCATTATTAATGGTTAGTAAGGTGATAATTTCCATTTACTAATGGGTGGTTCTGCTGTTAAAACATAAAGCATATCGGAGAAATTTTGCTTGGAGAGCATTTTCTTCTTTCCTCGTGGTTGAAGTCATATAGTGGAACAACTTAGACTTTGTGCACTGATGCTTAGACGTAAATACCAACTTTAGGAGCAAAAAAAATCGTTCAAGTCAACCCCACATCCATTTGTGATTATAGCAGACCATTATTAGAAGAAGTGGGGCCAGAACAAATAAACCCTTCATAAATAGAAGTATTCCTCTGAGTGAAATAACTGTACTGAGGTCAAAAGGTCTACTTTTATATGTAGTGATTATTTGTGTAGTTATAGCTTTATGCTTCAGCTTGCAAAAATTTACATTGCTTATTACTTATAAAGAACATTGTACTGCTGAAAAAGTTGTTAGTCTGGTTGTACTTAGCTCTAAATCTGACTTGAAGTAGGGTGGGTTTATTATTTAAATAGCTATTCATCTGTGAATCCTCAAGATGTCTCAGTGCATGAACTATTGGCATTTTGCCATTTTTCCTTATGATCAAGGGGCTGATTTGCAAGGCAAGAATCCTGCATCCCTCCCAGCACATGGCAATGTGTACTGTGCCTTTGGATATGGAAATATGCCTTACAACAGATGGACAAATATTATCACTAGGCAACTGCATGAAGACAAAATAATCCTTCTACAAAATTGCTCATGAAGCTTTATGCAGTCAGAGGAGGCATTTTGTGTGTGTTTTTGTGCTAGGGAAAAACAACTTTTTGTTTAGTTTGTTGTCCTGTAACAGGGATGTTTGGTGGTCTATGCCACTGCTTTGTGGCTGGTGTAAGAAATACCACAGCGATAACTATGAAAATGTGATTTTTTTTCCCCCCCGCCCTTACCTTAACAAACACCTAATGTAGCAACTGGCAGGAGGAAAATTTGGGTTTGTGTCCAGGCTGTTTGTTGCTGTTACATTTTGTATTGCAGTCGCATCAGAGGTCCTCCCTCTGAGCTCTGGGCGTCTGTTGCCTGGTGTTGTGCAGCCTCAGAAGGGTCTGGTCACTGCCCTGATGGCTCTGTTGGGTAGCTGGATGAGAAACACAAAGGCTTGAAAACGGGAAAGCAGTGATTTTCATCACAGAGGTGAGCACTACCAGCCCAAGAAGAGTGTGATTTAATAAGGTGCCGTCGGAAGCCAGACTGGTGCCAGCCAGACCAAAGACGTTTGCATCCTGTTCAGAGCCTGGAGCACGATAAAGCTCTGCCAGAGCCCGAGTGGGGCACAGGAGTGCAGCGTTGCTTAGGAACGGGATCCCTCCTGCTTTCCCTTATTTGTTTGTCCTTGATAGCAGCACAAAAACTGGTGAGTGGCCTTGCAGAGGAGAACGATGTCACCATTATCTCTGAGGTTCCTATTACCATCACTGCCATAGAAATAAGATTTTCCACTTCTATGATGTTTATTTAAATCTCTTTTCACAGACATTATGTGTGAATGAGGTATTAAATATTATGACTTAGATTTGAGAACATGGATGGATAAATTGCACAGAGGAGAGGCCCTTATTAAGGCTACTTTCAGATGAGGTCCTTAAATCTACCTGATCACAGTAAAAGAAGGGTGATGGTGGTGTGAACCAGGCCCAAAGAATCAAGATGGGAATGAGCTTTTAGCAAGCTCTCTATTTCTTTGTCATTTCTGAATATATGGATCAGCTACCTAAATTACTTATATTGTTACTCAAGGTATCTTTTTTTGGTTTTGTTGTTCATAATCAGTTGAAAATATCTAATAAAATAAAATGCTTTCAAAAATTTTGGTAGATCATTATTTAAAAATAATAGTAAGTTTGATGTAATGAAGGGAGCATGCAATGGAGCAAGTAAGGGGAAAAAAAAAACCAGTGTTGAGAACAAATAATTCAACATTGTGGTGCCAAGAGGAGCTGTGCTTCTCTACTGACTGCTTCTGAAGCAGCTCCAACCCCTTCATATGCTGCTAATACCCCTTTTTCAGTGGGGTCTTAGTGGGCCTTGGGTCCACTATACCCTGACTCCAAAATCCTGGAGGTTACCACTGAGTTCCTGGCTTCTCCAAAGGCCCCAGGTGGGACCATCCCCTGCCCCAGGTTCTTCCATCAGCAGTAAAACGAGCTGGGTAAGGACAGCAAGTCGTTCTGGCTTCCATTGCATACACGGTGGTGACACATCCACTCCCTGGCGTGGCAAACTCTTCCTCAGTCACAATCACAACCACAACTCATGCTGGTACCATGTGATATCTCTCAAATATCAAAATTCTCCACGTGTATCAGCTAAGATTGTAAGAAATTGCAGGTCTGCTTTAGAGGCGAGTGAGCAGAGGCAGAGGTCAGGGGAAGTGTGAACTGAAAACTGGTGTTTGTGGTTCCAGGAGTGCTGTAAGTGCTCTGTTATACAGCCCCTCAGTCTCCAAGGCTTTGCCTTTTGCATCCGTTTAACACTTGCTAACTAAAGCTTCAGAAATACTCTTTCTTTTCTTCTGAATAAGTATTAGGGAGAATCTTGATATATAACATCAGTGTTCTGTCACCTACTATATAAATTTACATTTAACCTGTTATTGGAGAAGTGTCATCTTTCTCATGGCCTCCAGAATGATCAGGCACTGGAAGGATGCAGCTGGGTCACTAAAAAGTAAATCAACCTGTGCATGTGATGGTGACATCTCGCCTAGACAGAAACTTTGCATCTCCTCTGAACTTAATTCCCTCCTCTCTGCCTCTCCGGGCTGTGGGCACTGAGATTACTTGGCAGCTGTTTGGTGTAGTAGTAAATTTGGAAATAATTCAGTGAGCTCTAGTAGGAAGCCAAGGCTTCTGACAATTGCCCGAGGCTTCTGCAATCCTCTGGTGCCACAAATCATCAGGAGCTTGCGATGCCACTCGACTCCAGAGTGCCAGAAGGGAGGAGTGCCCGACGCGCCGTGGTGTAGGCAGAGACATCAGCCTCTGTCGGTGCCTCCCTCTTTCTGCTGCGACCTAATTGTTTGGGGAATTGGGAGAACCATAAATAAGAGAGATTAAATTCTGCTGCCAAGACAGAAGTTTGGCTTTAAAAAAATCATGAGTTCCAGAATGGTCATGCTTGTGTGCAAGATGGCTGTGTAATTCTGGGACAGGTAATCATAATTTGTAGGTAATTTGGAGCCTGTGACTGCTTGTAAAGCCTGATTTAAGATGCTGAAGTTGTTCTTTTGGTGTGGCTTTGTTTGGGGCTAATGAGTGTTTCCATGACACCTGTTGTAAAATAACATTGATCCGTGATAGCTGTTGTTCTTGCCAATTTTTTTAAAGTTACATTTGAACAGGCGTGTCTGCTGACATGTCTGTTCCTGAATCAACTGAGCTCTCAGGGGATAAGTACCCACTGCAATTATGAGCATTTAAATGTTTCGCTCAGTGTAAAATATTTACATATTCTGAAAGCATGAGGAATTGGTGTTTCCTTGATATGACTCTCCTTGTCTGAAATGTTTCGACTCTGTAGTTTACACATTACACATCAAAGGTTTACACATCAAAGGTTTAGAATTACAGAAATTACACAAAAAAATTCTGATTAGAATTCAATAAACTTGGTAGAAAGTCCTTGTGCATTGTGTGGCTCAAAATTACACTTGGCCACACATTGGGTTTGTAATATCAAAATTTAGTTCAGATTGATCAAAGCCTTTGTAATTTCTGAGATAAAGTTGGTTTCAACTGCAGGTTTACAAGAAAACCTTTACTCAAAGCACTTTCAGGCATTGTTACTACATTTTTTACAGCCTTTTGCTATAGCCTCTGTGTTTGGGTGCTTGATTGCTCCTGGAGTGAATATTGACTTTCTGCTGAGACAGACATGGCAAGCTGATGTGTTTTGTTTAATGCTTAAAAGCTGCTCAGGCAGCCTGAGGTTCACATCCACCTTGGGACAGGAGGGAGAGAACAGAAAAGCAAGATGGAAAGAAAAAAAAATCCAGAAAAAAAAAAATTCGTAAAAACAGTTCTTGTTCAATAAATTCAAATCTGTCTCTGAATAATAGAAAAGCAGATTTTGAATAGCTTCTAAATTGTTCCCTGAACTGGGGTCAAGGAAGAAAATAATGCCATTCACAGTAGAACACAGATCAATAAGAAATCCAAATAGGATGGTGCTTTTTATTGTGGTTATGTTTGACAGTGTGAGTCGATGTGGAGATGCAGACCCTCTCAGTTCACAAGCCTGAGTTTTTCTGTATAATTGAGTGAGAGTTGTGCTTCCCACAGGCCATTTGTGTCAAAGATAAACGCCTCAAGTTATGCAGCTTCTCTACGTTACAATGTTTTGTTTGATTCTGCATCTTAGCATGGCAACACACCCTTGAAAACTTGTGACACTTTACTGTTAGTATCACATGCCAAAATCCAGATGTGTTTTTTTCACCAGATGTGGTTAGAGTCTCAGCAGCAGAAATTGGAGCAGCCAGCACAGTTGCATCCCCCTTGGTCCTGATGTACAAAGTCTACTAGCCCAGCTAGTCTGTATCTGTGAGTGCAAAGATAATCGTGGTCTAAGGTTTGAGATGGGAGAGTCTTCTGGCCCGAGTGATCTGCACCTGTGCAGTTGCCAAGACAACTTTTGAGAAAGTTTCTTTGAGCTTCCTACTGCTCTGGATTCAGCTCTTCCTTGACTTCTTCCCTCTCTTGCACTGAACACCGACCAGGCTGTCCTTCCACCAGATCTCCTTCTCTTCTCAGAGATCTTCCCTCTGCTCAGCCTTTCCCTCCAGTCCATCTTCCCAGTGTGGTACTCAGAGCCACCTTTTGAAAATTTTCCGTCCTGCCACTTCCACACAAGCCCATCACACCATCAGGACTGAAGTGCCTCAAAATATTTCTGCTGGGAAAAAAATGTGGGACACTTGGCATTAAACCACTAAGCTTTCATAAGGCAGTGCTGTTTCTTCATGCCTCAATCTGTTTGGTATTTTAAAAATATTTTTCATATTTTAATTGGAAGTTATTTGGGAGAAAGAAAAATATTCATTATTTAACTTCATCCTATTTTACAGAGTACCCACCAAACTGTGATATCTGCCATGCCTGGAGGTCTTTCACTTGTTAAAAATTAAGAAGAACTCGCAAGTGTTTGGAAGCAAAAAATGAGTAGCTCAGTTTTTGTCTCCCTCCCCCAACTGGCCCAGCTTTAGTTTCAGATTATTAAAATTCAGTCATAGTAACACTAAATATGGTTAATTCTGTAGGAATTTAGATTAAGTGTTTTGCGCCTGCAGACCAAGTTAGATTAAGCAATACTGCCATGTGCTAATAAATTTTTGTCTTTCAGGATTCTACCCACAAAGATATTACATTAGAAAATTGAGGCAGTTGCTAGGGTTTCAAGCATATAAATTTGGAAGTATTCTAACTTTGAAAGATGTCAAAAAATGAGCCTGAAATGATTCTCTGTGTTCTATTCTCATCAAATTAATTCCATTTGAGAAGCTGCATCTGTGGAGTTTCATTAGCATTGCTTCCAAACCCAGTTACCACCCTGCTTTCTGGTTCTTGACTGATGGAGTTATTGAATTCCTCACTGGATGAGGTTATCTGGAGCCCTGAGGATAAAATTCAGAGACTTTATTGCTCTGATAGAATTTGTATGAATTACTATCACCAGACTGTTTCTTTGTTATTTATATATATGTTTACTACATCTCATATAAATTTACAAATAAGAACAGGATAATAAAGGTCACTCATGAAGGGATTTCAGTGGCTAAAGCTCCATGGCTTGACATGGTCCTTCTGTATCATTTTAGCAAATTGACTAATAAGATGTTAAATGAGCTGTTCGGTGTTCCCACAGTCTTCAAGGTGACTGAAACTTGGATACAGTCTGTATTTTGCATAAACTTTCCTCTTCTTCATCACCTCAGACTGACTCTCCAATGTGTTAATTCTTCTCATTTATGATTTTTGACATAATAAAAACAGCTTACATAGCAGAGACAGCCTTAATTGCACACTGAACTGCCTTCTTTGCTGAGCTGAGAGAACTCAATATAAGGCAAATTTGAATTAAAGTAGTGCTGGCCATGCTCAGAATTCATTAGCTGTTTAAAAATCTTAGTACTGTTAGCTAAACTGATGTGGCTTTGAATGCTGATAAGGCTGGAGGCATAAATGTGTGCAACACTGCTGGGCTGTAGAAAAAATGGCTTAACCTGAACTCTGTCTTTTAAATATGCCTGATTTCAGTGGATTAATGCCTGTAAAGAGAAGTGAAGATTTCCTATCAATGCAGAAAAACAAAGCATTCCTTGCTCCTGACAGACTGGTTCTGCACTGCCCCGCAGCTGCCTGGGTGCCCATAAAACTGACACCAGCCTGCTCCCAGTGACTGGGAACGTGCTGGGAGCAGGATCCTGCTGCCCGTGAGAGTCACAGCAGCCTTCAACACCTCCAAGAGCCAAACTTCTCCACTCCTTTGCTACTGGATGACGTTATAGAATGCTGATGTCCATTTAGAAGCAGTAAAACAGTTTAATAACTCTAAGTTCCAGGTTTTTTTCTTAGCTAGACACATGGGCACCATCTACTACCCCGTAGCACTTCCTTATTGATCTCTATTGCCCTGCATGAAATAGGCCAAGCTGTCATCGAAGGCACCTGGTCTGGCTCCAGAAAGATGATGAATTGATAGGTTAAATTTAATTGATGTGGTGTATTATTCTGAATGACTAAACCTGGCCGTATGTTACAGTGGAAGTGTACCTTTTATCTTTGTTTTCCTGGGTCTTAGGCTATAAAACTCCAGGCTACATCCTTTACTCAGGCTTACTGTACATTTCTGATACCATAGTGCTCTAATATCTTGCTGTATGTCACTGTCATCTGGGCTGCAAGACTAATGCAAGAATTCATCTTGGCTGTGTTGCCCATATATCCTTTGCACAAGGCAAAAATATTTACCAGACTAGAGATAGAAGCAGCAGTCACTGAGTAACGTGTGTGCAAAATGATCTATGAATGCAGACCTCGATTGACTGGAAATGAAATACTGTGATAAAAATCCCATTTTTGAAATGGGTGGTTGTGCCAAGGAGTGCATTGCCTGCTCTAGGTTTTTATAGAAGTTGTACGGTTTAAGCATTATTTTTTATATACTAACTGGAACATTGAGAAAGTGTACTAGAGGGTTTGGAAAAACAGTTATTGTAAGACTATTGCCAAATTACGCAGTCAGACTTCAATGTATGCACTTTACAGCCCTCTGTTTCTTATGCCATTCTGGATTAGGAAAGCTTTTAAACAAGGGAGGGAAGGTGTCAAGAGATGGCAGATTTGTAGAAATGAAAAAATTTTAAAAGTAAAACATTTGTGTTACGTCAAGCTTGTGATGTTTGTAGTAAAAGATCTCGTTTTGAGATGCTCTTTAAGTTGGCAACAAAACAGCTTATGGTAAAAATACTGTTTAGCTTTTAGATGTGCCTGTTGTTATGCTGATGGATGGGTAGTCTAAAAAGCATCACACCAGACTTAGAGACTGATACCCATACCAGCTCCCCTGACATGGACTAAAACCAGGAAACTCTAAACGTACGTTCTCTAAAAGTAAGTTGAAGTATCCAAAGACCAGAGTGTGTCAAACAGAGGCACGGTGTCAATTTGATTTTCATCTGTCATTTGAACAGGGATGGAGGCACCTAAAAGCAGCAGCAGTGCAGCATGGAAACCAGGAGAAAGCACAAAGAAAGAGGCAAATGCAGGAGGGCTCGTGCTACGGCCCGTGGGCTGTGTGGAGAGCTGTGGAGCTGGGAAGATGAGAGGAATCTGTGCTCCAGAACAAGGGCTCCTGTGTGGGGACAGCCCTTGGGATGCTCAGGGCCTCGGGAATGTGTGACAGCTCTTTCTGCTCCTGTGCTCGCCCCGTGCCCTGTGGGCTCAGGGCACAGGAGATGACTCCGGCCAGGGACTGCTGATTTCTTACATTTTCCCTGAAAATCGGGTTCTGCTCAGTGAGGAGTTACTTGCTGCACGGAGCACCTGTAGAGCTGCTGAGGATTTTCAGGAACTGGCAGTGAAGGGAGGGGGCAGGAGCTCGGGGCTGCCAAGTTTGGGCCTGGCAGTGTGGTGTGATGAGAGCTCTGTGGGCGTGCAGAGCTCTCTTGGTGACACCTTTGCAGGGATGCTTTGATTCCTGGCATGTTGTGATGAGTTTTGGAAGGTTTTCAAACTCCGAGTATGGGATGTTTGAGGGCATAAAAGCTTTAATTGCTGTGGGTGGTGTTTGGAGAGCCTTGGCCCCAGAAAGGAGAGTCAGGGACCTCCGTGAACCCGTGTGAAAAGGCGGGTGGGCCTTACTGCTGCTTTAAAGAAGTTCCACTCCTTGGCTTTTTAAAATTTCTGCCAGAAGTTCAGTTTTGCTTTAAGTATGATACATTATGGAGAAAAGCTCCTGTCTATGGAAATACTTTCTCTTCTAAAGTGGCCTGGAGCCCTTCAGGTCCAGGCCACTGTGGTACAACCTGCCCAGCCAGAGGAGCGGCTGGGAAATGGCAGCTCTTGCTCCCAAGAAAGGGGAGATTCATTGAGAGTGACCTTTCAGCCCTTCAGACATGTCATAAATGTGCTCTCCTGAGGTGCTGTTATTTAACTACAGGCATCAGAACGCATTCTCCTGCTGGCTTTGCAGCTCTTGCTCATTGACAGGTTAGAGCAATCGACTCAGCTCCTACCAGGCCACGGCTTTGGAAAGGTCATGCACGCCCCAGCAAAGCCTGTCCCTTGCATTTTAAGAACAGTAGGAATCAAATCTTACCAGTAACTGTGACCAACAGAGCTACAGGAGATACAGCTTAATATTCTAGTATGGATTAGAGCTGCTGGGGAAACCTCTGAAGTAAAACAAGGAAGAAACAAAAAAATAAATAAAAAACTCCTTAAGGCTGAAGTCTTTTAGCATCTGGTCTGTCAGTACAGACTCTTTGGGATAATGTGTTGTGGGTTTCTGAAGAAAACACACAAGGATTTCAGTGAAAAATCACTAAATGAACCATATGCATTGTGTAAGCCACAGGTACCTCATGCTTCAGGAAGGTGAAAATCTGCAGAACACTAAGCACATTAGCTGGTTTGGTATCTGTCATAAGTAGGTGTGCTCTTAAAAGGAGATTCTGTTCCCAGGGTGGGAAAGTTACCTGAAAGGATGTGAAGCTGAACTAAATGAGTTGCGTGTGCATTCTCAGTCTGAAGAGTTGTGGTTGCAGATAAGAGAATTTGTCACCTATCCAAGCAATGGGTAGGTTATTCTGATTTGCTTGGCTGGATTTGTCTAAGGTACATTATTAATAATAGAACATTTTGCTGGCCTTGAAAATAATGTTTTAAAGCCATTCCCTAATTCTGGAGAATCTAGTTCATGACTTCCATAGGTCTGTTTGAACATCAGTGAAGCTACGTACGAGTATAAGCTGCTTCTGAAACTGGTGCTTAGCACTTTTAAAATCCTGCTAAAATGTATAAGCTGAAGCATTCAGAACTGGAGGAAGGTTTTAAATTCAGTTGTCCTATGTTCATTTGTAAAATGAGTATTAGTTTTCATAGAGTACGATTCAGGAGTGCTTTGAGGGCCTCTGTCATATGAACAGATATATGTAGAATGAAGAGGGAAAAGGAGGTTCTCCTGTCTGCTTTGGCATTTGGCTTCAGTTTGATTTATTTTTTATGTGGCCCCAAGAACAGAGAGTGTGAGATGAGGTTCTGCCACCAAGGTTATGCACGTTAAACGTGATGGAAGGCAACAGAAAAGGTTGCTAGCAATGGTGTCTATTGCCAGCCATAAAGGCCTGCACAGTGTTCTTGCATTACATCTCACTGCCTGTGTTAAAATGCACTTGGTTCCTCGCAGTCATTTCTATCTTAATAAAAACCTGCTGCTTTTAAAACTGAAGACAAATTCAAATGGCAGCTTGGTACTTCTGGTAATAAACTGCTGCTACATTCATCCCATAAAGCAGCTACAGCAGAATTCTGGAGCAGCCTCAGCCAGGGCCCTGCACAGCCCTGCCAGGCTGGCTCTCCTCTCCCTGCTGCTGTAGCAGTGCTGAGCCAGAAGCAGGAGCTGTAAACTCTAAAATATGACTTTTCAGCCAGAAAGCCTTTTCTTGCAGCACTGAAAGCCTTTCCTGCATTTCAAGTGAATGGGAGACTGTTTGCCCAGTCAAAAGTCTGACTCTAAATACTGTAGCAATGAAAATTAGGCCATGCATCATCCTAATAGTGGTTTTCAAAGAATTCTTTACAGGATCAGTTCAGACCATACCAAGCAGTAAGGTTTTGAGCCCAGTCACTGAGAATATCAGTCACCACCATGAATGTATCACAGGATGAAAGGGCCTTGGGTGGCAGGGAACAACACCACAAAACTGCAGGGACAACATGGAGGGGAGGCAGCTGCTGACTGTTTCATCTGTTGGTTTGTGTGATAATGCTTGGCGTTATGGTGCCTTCTCCATGGCTTTTATCAGAACTGCATTTGCTGTCTCATCGCCTTTCCTGGGGAAGCACAGCACGACTGGGGTTGGAAGGGATCTTTCCAACGATCCCTTCCCAAAGGGATCTTTCACGATCACCAGGTCACACCCGCTGCCGTGGAGGAGCTGGGTGAGAGCAGGGTGTGTAGATGTGAGGGGTGTGTGTCTGCCCAGTCAGCCTGGCTGGTTCTGTGTGCCAGGCTCTTACCAGGACACTGCAGCCTGGCTGGCCTCAGAGCACTTCAGCGCCTTGCAAAGGGAGCTGAAGGGAGCTCGCAGCTCCACGGAGAAGTAAAAGTTCTTGCCAAAGCAGTGAGGATGTGTAAATATACTTGATTAGGGTTCTCTGGAAATATTTCTTTATATAAATAGCTGATAGGCAAGTCTGCAGATAGATACAAAGTTAAGGCCAAATTTATCATACCAGTGGCTTTGCTGGGAGTACTAAATATTGATGTTCATTGTTAGCATGTGCATCACATCATGTGCCATTCATCTCAATATAAATACTGAAGCGTCTGACAAGGCATTACTCACCACCTATAACCTGTCAGAGCATGTCACTGTAAATCATTCATACTGTTGCAACCTCATTAATTAATGGTTAAGGAAAAAAAAACCCAAGAGATTTTTATTCCTGCATGAGGAGCAAAGTTATGTTTTATTAAACCAGTCACAGTGTGTTAACCTCGTGAAGTTCCCTGACTAGTATTATTTGTTTCTGTACACATTTATGATCTTTCTTATAATGTCCTCAAAGGTGGGGTTTTTTTAGCATTTTCATAGTTGAAAATAACATATCTGATATGAATTCTTAAATCCCTGGGAAAAATCCTTGGGAAAAGTCAATGAAATGCTCTTAGATTTTAAGGACTAGTGCAGCCTAGCAAGGAAGATCTTTAAATATATTAGATTACCCTAGATTAATAACCCTAGTGCAAATAACCCTAGATTTTTGGTTCACAGACAACTTTTCTGTTAAAGAGTAGAACTTTATATTAAATATCTATGTAATATCTCTTGGATCCTGCTTATAAGCAGGCTCTTTGCTGCTGCCTGAGTGATGGGAGTCTTCTCTCTGGTGGAGCTCATGTACCAGCACAGGGGCAGAGCTGCTGTACTTCACTTGGTTTTGGTCATTTGATGCAACTTCTCTCCCTTCCCCAGCTTGGATTTTTGTACACGTGAAGCTGAAGTCAATTGGCTATAAAAGGTTATCAAACACTGGCTAATCTATCCAGTATTTATAATTAGAACCTAGAGGAAAGGATCTTGTGGAAGCACTAACAGTCCTGGAGAAGATAATTAAACCTGAAATATGAATACAGTAACACCCCCCAGAAGGGGAAAAATCAATCACATTATTACATTAAAAGAAAGATTCTGAACCTTGACTCAGGTACCCTTTGTGTTCTGAATCACACAACCTCCACCTGAATCTGATATTTTTAGAGTTAAATTAACTAGTAGGAAACTCTCATAGCATAACAACTAGTGGACTGTGATTGTTTGGTTGTTTTTTTGGGGTTTTTTTAAGAAGGAAAAACTTGTTATTTCCACTTGACATGCAGGAACTGGGAAGCCCAAGTGTCAACTCCTTTTTGCAGAGCTGCAGCAGGAGGGGATCTGCAGCATTCAGAGTTCCGTCAGTGTAAATAAGGGCAGAACAAAGCTTTGGTGGGGTAAATATTCCCTTGGCAATACCAGCTCCTGCTGCACGAGAGGTGCCATGGCAGGGCCATAGCAGTCCTGGTGCCCCATGCAGCCCCACCAGGACCTGTGCTGGGAGGGTGTGCAGGGGCCAGCTTGGTGACACAGGACCTGTGCAGGGAGGGTGTGCAGGGGCCAGCTCGGTGACACAGGACCTGTGCAGGGGCCAGCTTGGTCACACAGGCCGTGCTTGATCTCATCCAGGTGTGCCACCTGCACGTCCCGTTGCCCCTATGGACATCCCCAGAAACAAGCCAAATGTTACTTCCAGATACTCCAGGGAGTCTGAAGCTAATAATTTTGCTTTGTTTCATTAGCCCAGCTGTAATGTAGCAGAGCTAATGCAGTCATATCCCAGTTAAGGTACCAAGCAGCTTTAGCTGCTTATCTGCCATGGAAAGAACCACATTCACTTTTGCGATGAAAATTAAATGTGGAAATAATTCCCTTTTCCTCTTTGGAATATTACTGTGCTATTAAATAGGCTTAAGACCATTAAAGAGTAATGACATGAAGTTCCATGCATCATTATTTTAAAGGAGATTGAATGAAAATATACTGTCTATCTGTTCCAGCCCTTGCCTAATCCTCAGTTTAATAGAGATTTCTAAGGGCCATGATGCACAGCCATTTAGTAATGAAGCAGTCTTCAGTTTCTAAAGCAGGAGGTTTAGCATCTACACTATGAATGAAGTAAGCATAAAAGACATCAAAGATCCCGTTTTCTCAGTCTCAGTAACTTTAAAGTTTTTCTATTAAATAGTGTAGTCATACCTAGAGAAATGAAATGCAAAATAATAGTAGAATATCAGATCCTTTGCTGTCAGTTACTTAATGTAGCAGCTGCTTACAACTGATTTCTGTAGTTACCTGTACTCATTAACTGCTTTTGGCTCCACTGCCCTGGCTTGAGCAGACCGGGCTGGTGCAGCATCTGGTGGCTTCCCTGTTACACCAGTGGGGAGGTGAAACAGGAAGGCTGAAGATCAGGTCTTAACTCCAAAATCCCATGTGGTAACTTGGGGTACTGAATCTGGGTCCTCAAAGTCTGTCAGCTGAGCTTGGACTCTTAGCTGTGGTTCTGAAAATTAAGGTTTTATTCGTCCCTGCTGAATGAATGACAAGATTAGAGAACGGGTCATCATCTCTTACCGCTGCTGACCTTGCCTAAGCTTGCAAGCTGTGAGTGTGTTTGTGGGAATCAACCATTCCATGTAAGGAAAAGAAATAACCCAGAGATCCTTCAGTGCAGGGCTGTGCAGGAAGCCTGACTTACACCCTTGTTCATCAGTGCATTTGATGTATGAGAGCTGCCTTTTGTCACAGAACAAAGTTGGTGAGGCTGAGGGAATCGTGGCCCCTTTTCCCTGCAGGTTTGCTGCCTCTCCTGTGCCCGGGCTCACCCAGCTTGTCCTCCCCTGCCAGGCTTTGGGCCAGAGCTGTTCGCAGCTCCTGGGGCCCGTCAGAGCACACGGGGGAAAACAGTGGGATGTTTGTCCACAGAAATTTATAATCTTCCTTTTTGTACATCTAAATTGCTTGGCCTGGTTGATATTTTGATAAATCTCTCCAGAGTCTTGGATCAAGCCTTCACTTAGAAAATAGTGCAGTTTCCTTTAGGTGGCTGAAAACTTGGTAGAGGTTCCTTCTCTGCTCCTGCTCTGAGAGAAAATGATGCACATGTAGACACAAACACAGAGCTCTCTGAAGGGCTGCAGATCACCTCACTGCCGTGCAAAAACCTTCAGCAATGTTATGTTCTGTGCTGGCAGCAATTCTGCAAACCATGGCGAGGCAGGTCCTACCCTGTGACTTTCAGAGGGCTGGGAAGATGCACCCAGGGCCTGACGTGCCTGCAGTTCCCCCAGCCTGTGGGTCTGAGGCTGGAGAGAGTTGGGAGGATTTGGGTCTTACGCACTTCAAATTTATTTTGATTTAGAAGTAGAACTAGATTACATCAGTAAGAAATCTTCACATCTGGGTTTCCTTCTTTCAAAATAAGGGCTGAAATGGAATAGGTGATATTGCCAAATAACTGGAACACGTACTCAGAATAAAATATTCATACAAGGAGGAAATGGGGTCTGTGCTTAATAAAAAAAGCGATTGTATGCTGTGATAGCAATTATGTACATTCAAATATTGTGCTTTTCTTCAAATCTTGGTTATAAATCCAAAATATATAATTAATGATCCTATCAATAATGCATTTCTAATCTTAAGGTATGAAATAAAATCCCCTTGCTTATTTTTATAGGCTGGCCCTTTAAGAAAAGTCTTTCTTGGCCTTGGGTGTTATCACGAGACACAAAGAAAGATCAAGAGGCTGAAATCTGTGATAAATTGACAGGGAAGTTCCTGTTTGGAGAATGCAATATGTTTGAAGTTTTTACAGATCCCAACTTTCCTTTTACCACAAACGAAAAAAAGTGATTGCAAGATGAAAGGACCTTGTTGGCTGTGCAGACCCGTGATGGAATGCAATTTTATCTCTTTCAGGCACCATTTCTGCTCTGAACAGGTTAAAACAGAAATCCATTAATGTTTGATTGCTGCATGATATAAATTGGTGGGTTCAGACTCACTGAGAGTAGACCAGCTGCCCATTTTATGAGAACTACCCTTACAGGTGACTCAATTGATGCTTTTGCGAGCTGTCTCAGCTCGACAGTGAGTCTAAGGCAGATGAGAAGTGAAGGTTGCCTTTGTCCGGGGGCTGTTTCTGTCTCTGTTATGTTGGTTCCACAGAGCTCATTGCTCTCCCCTGATGTCCTTATTCGCCGTGACACATCTTGGGGCAGTGCTGTCCTACAGGGTCCGGTGTGAAGCGTAACAGTGGGCACCAGGAGGAATTTCCATGGACGCTCACCCCTAAAAGGTGCAACTTCAAAGGTTGCCATAGTTCAAAAAGCTGTGTTCAGGTTGTTCTGGAGGTAGATTGACAAGTGGTTTGGCTTAAGAAAAACATTACAGTCAGTGTAAGGCAAAACCAAAATAGAGAGTATCCTCTCTCTTTTTTTTTCTTTGCCCTTCTGCCTCCCTCCTTTCCCTTACTGTTTGCATGTTGTTATGTTGTTCAACCCCTTTTCCTTTTCCAAAGCCTCTGTTGCATTTAAAACAAGTAGTTTGTTCTTTATATCATCAGCTGGCACTTATAGCAGCACCTTCTGCTGTGTAAGCCAGTTATATTTGCAATCTTTCAAGGCTCTCAAACTTGCAAAAGTGGCCAGATAGCATTTCGGGAAGTCCAACATCCCCACCCTTCACACGTTTGTGGCAGTTAACATTGTTGCATTCTGTAAAGTTAACTTTCTCAGGTTTGCTCCTCAATTTAGAAGTTTCTCAATGCATGTTGGGCATTCCTTCCCTATTTAGCAGGATTTCCAGCAGTAATATGTCCAAAAAAGCGTACAAGCCCAGAGTTTGTAAGTCTTGATCTTGCAGATTCCTCTACTGCTTTACATAATTTGTGTTATTAATAAATAACTGCCCAGTTTTGTAGGAGTGTGGTACAGTTTATCTAAATATTTTAATCTGCTTCCAACACCAATTAGCACAAAACCATGATGAGGCAGAGCTGC
Organism: Daphoenositta chrysoptera; assembly: GCA_013397915.1. Lineage (NCBI taxonomy): Eukaryota > Metazoa > Chordata > Aves > Passeriformes > Daphoenositta > Daphoenositta chrysoptera. The sequence goes on along the minus strand of VZRO01001393.1, from coordinate 466,709 downwards.
GAAATGGAAGTGGCCATGCCAATTGTCAGAACAAAAATGATGGAGAAGCAAAAGAGGCAGAAGTGGAGTCAGATTTGCAGGTGGCCCTGGCAAACACTGCACAGCTTCTCCCAGCCCTGCTGGAGAGAGTCACCCGTTCCCCCGTGACAGAGGAGAGCTGGAGCTGGAGCTTGGCTCTCTGGGGCTTTGCTGCTGCACTGGAGCTGCTCCTGGGGGTTTTGTTACACAAAAACAGTTCTCCAAGCCTAGAAGCATAAGCAGGGCTTAAGCCACTTTTTAAACAAAAAACTGTGATGAGACAAAGTGCAGTCTAGGTGCATCTGGGAGCCAGATGAATGCTTCATATAAAGAGACACAAAGGTGAAATGCTGCAGACATGCTCACCCTTTAGAACAACATCTCACTGCTAACAGTAAGCATTCAGTGTGGAATCTTGATCACTGGTAGCTCAGGAAGAAGTTTTCAAAGGTGCAAAACAAAGAGACCAGAATTCACAGCTGAAGTGCTCTCTAAGAATTTCACTTGTGTTCAACTCATCTCTCAAACTGAATTTGAACAAATGCCTCTCTTGGAGGAAAAAAGGAAATAGTCTTTAGCTGAAATTGTTTGTGGAAGTGAACACAAGCAAGAATGCAGCTGCTGAGGAAAACAATTTCTTGCTTCTCTCTTACCTAGAAAGAGGATTCTTGCTGAGGTGAACAACTAACTAACAGGGGATCTGATCAATAAAGCTTTTGCCTACCTGGAAAGTAGAAGACTAAACACAAACTGTTAATTGTGTGATTATAAAAGGAAATGGGCATTGAACTTCTCATTAAGAACTGCTTGGAGAACAGAGACCCATTGTGCTAGAGCACCGTACAAACAAATACTGCAGGAGACAGTGCCTTCTTTGAAATGTTTATGATCTCATAGGGAGCCAAGAGGATGGAAACACGCTTTGAGAGGTTAGTCTTCAAAAACCTAACATGCAGGCCATGTAATCAAACACCCACTGGGTTATTCACTGATTGTTAGTCATTCACAGTTGACTCTCAGTGACAAACAAACTTATTTTCATCGTATCCCTTCATTTGTATTCATGGACGTTGGGCATCTGTGAAAGGGAGATAACTGTGAAGGTGGCCGTGCTGCGGCCATCCCGCTCTCCCGGTGGGATGCAGCAGTGGGATCATGCTTGCAGCAGTGGGATCATGCCTGCTGCAATGGGATCATGCCTGCTGCTGCAGTGGGATCATACCTGCTGCGGTGGGATCATGCCTGCTGCAGTGGGATCTTGCCTGCTGCAGCAGTGGGATCATGCCTGCTGCTGCAGCGTGCCAGCCAGGAGCAGCCTTGGCAGCACAGCCTGCCACTCTGCATTCAGATTGTCACCAGGTCACCGGTTACTCCTAACATACGGGAGAGAAGTTGATTTTTCAGTTCAAGCCTAAAAATCTTTTGCTCTGTTGTGATAACGTGATGACAGTAGGTAGAAGCCCAGTTTTTCGTTCTATAGAAAGCAAGTTGAATGAAAATATCATCAGTGTGGAGGTCTTCAGTATCATTTTTCTGATCCTTACCTGAGGTCGTGAATTACATGGATGTAAAATGAGTATAAAATAAAGCAGAAAATAGAGAAGTAGCTGCTGCATAGATGGAGAGGATAGAGGAAGGCAAAGATTTGTGAACTGTCATAGAGTTAATGAATTCTCACAAAAGCTGATGCCTCCACTTGGGAACAAGGCATTCCTGTCTGCCTTCATGCTGCCGGAAAGAGGCAAAAGCTGTTGCAGATGATGTGGGGAGAAAGGGACCTGGTAACACCCGCTGTGTCCCCACCTTTCTGGCTCTGCTGAGTGGTTTCGCAGTGCGACTGAGTTATTCTCTTGACAGAGTTATTTATACACTCTGTGACTCAGCTGTCTTCTGAGGGATGGCAGCTTGCCTGCCTGACAAAGAAACTTTGTGCTGCCACTTGTGTTTTTTTTCCTTAAAATATTCATTCCATGGTGTTAGATCAGTGATGGAAGTGCTATAAGCACCAAAATGGTGATGGGAAAAAAAAAAAAAAAGATGTGTAAATTGTTTTATGTTAATCATAGACTGAAAAGATGGACAAAAGTGATTTGCTGTTTGTGTTTTCCTTCCTTGTGTCAATAACAAAAGATCTGCTGCTGCAGGAGGCTTGAAAAATAGGGAGTCAGTGTTTGCTCTTGAGCTTGAACTTCATTTTATATCTGCAGTTTCTGTCTTGATACAGTAATTTCAGTGGGTGCTGTGAAATAGTTCCTAATGTATAATAACAATGAGAAATCAGGATCAGTGCTTCCTTTGTTGCCATGCATTATGAAATTATTTTCTTTTGTGTGAGGCACAGGTAGAGCTTCATGAGATGTTCCTTGGAGTTTTGCATGGGCTGTTTCCTTGAGCAGGCAAAATTCAGGCTGGGAAGAATATTCCCATTGTTCTTGGCAGCACTCTGTAAGTCTTTGTGTTACACCACTTCACCTTGGGCTTTGTGATGTCATTTTGCTGCATGTTTTCATTCATTTGTATGCAGTAAGGTCGTTTTTGTATTTTGGGGTTTTTTGGGGGGGCAGACAGTATTCCTCCCCATATCCTGTGGTCTTCTTTTATTCTGTAACAGTAGTTGTTTTGCATTTCCTTGAGGCAATGAGCCATTCCACTGGTGGGAGATAATCTTTTTTTCTTTGCGGTGAGTTACGTGTATGAAAAGGCAGAGTATGTGGATTGGGTTTTAACCTTCATTGTTGGTTTTCACCTTTTTCGACCTTCTTTTCACACTGTCTTTTTAAACCTAGTTTCTAGTGATTTTGCGGTGTTGCCTTTGTTTTTGCTGCAAGATAACTGAAGCTTAGCTTTGTCAGATGTTTGCCTGCCTGTTGCTCTAATCCAAGTAAATTCATCTTTATGAATTCAAAATCATCTTCATTCATATTGTCCTTGTTGTTAATTTAAAATAGAAATCCCTGCAGTGCATTCAGTAAGAATTCAGAATATTTTCAGCCTGATTGTTTTGGTTACAGTGTGCTCATATACCAATGCCTGGAGCCTCTTGGCTGTAATACCTGTTCCTGGGGGGGAAAATCGTAGTAGGTGCTGAGGATATGTTCACCTTTGGCTGCAGCTAAACGTGCCAGTCTGTTTGGTCTTCAGCTCAGTTTTTATTTGCTTCAAGCTTGCCTAGCACGGGTCTGTTGCAGGTTCTTTGTGCTGCTGGATCCAAATAACCGCAGGTGTAGTGGGTGGAACTCCTGTGCGGGGGGGATGGATGCCGATCACCCCCGTGTGAGTGGTGACCTTATGTCCTCGAGGGGGGACTCTCTTAACCTTTATTTTACCTTAGAATTGGGGAAACACTGCTACTTGTAATCAGGTTTCCTCTACCGCACAGGAAATGCTGAGGAACAAGAGAAACACGTTTCTCTCTTTTCTGGATTTGGTGTACTGATTGTACATCATGTCCTTGAGAAGGACGTTTGCTTCTCACGATGGCAGTGTAGGTGGCTGTGGGTGGCTGCAAACAATACCTACAGCCAGGAAGATCAGAAGGGACATTTCACTTGGGCTAGATAAAAATGGAAAAGTCAGGCTAATTCTAATGTTTCACAGGTGGAAAAGCACAAAATATTTGACAAGACGAAAGCTCAATGTGATTTCAGTTACACAGACACTAATGTCAAATATGCAATTATACAGAAGTCAAATTTCTCCCGTAAATTTGTAACACACTAGAACATTATGCATAATTGCATTACGTATCGTTTTAAGGATGAAACTCATATTCCAGGCTCCATTAGCTTTCAGAGTCTTTGTAATATATCTGTTGAACACATCCTAAAAAGTTAGAGACAAGATTATCATTGATTTTTATTCACAGCAAGACATTTAGTGGAGAATTGATGCTGCAGTTTCAGTTCTATTTCTTTAAATACCTGTTGTCTTAAATTTTGATATCTCTATCCTCGAGATCCTCGCTTTACCCCAGTTGTGATTCTGGGTACAGTTTTTGACCCAGTTAACAGTGACACAGCCATTGCTGCTCCTGGGTTCCAGCTCTGCCTGTTGCCAGAGGTTACAGCCTCTGCAGCTGAGATGCTGGAGGCAAATCTCTGGTTCTGTCTTGCCCCTACAATTCACAGTCTGACATTTTTATGTGAATGGCAGTTTAAATATCCTGGACCATGGGCTGGAGTGACTGAGGAAAGGGCCCTTGGGATAGTGATCTGAATGTGAAAGTAGCTTAAAATCAATTTAGTCACCTGGAATCCCATTATCCCTTTTCTCCTGGCAGCTTCGGACCAAACACTGAGCTTGTTCTGTCCCTGTCTGCACTAAATGTTCGCTGTTTCTGCACACATAATGATTATTATCTACAGTCAGAAAGTTGCCTTGGAGCTGTGTCCATCTCAGAGGTGTTGTGGAGGAGATGACCCATGGAAAAGACTCTAAAGTTCAGCTGATCATCTGATGTCAGATTACATATAAGGTTATTATTCTTCTGTATCATGAAAAGCTGCTGAAGTGTGTGGTCTCAGCTGTGGTCTCTTAGGCCTAAAGCTGAGAAGTTTTTTGTACTGTTTGGAGATGGGGTGGTGGCTCTGTTTCGCAGTATTCATTGTCCTTAATGTAATGGTATTTCCATTAGATGTGTAAATTCTAAACTAGGAAGAGTCTTATTTCTAGACAGTGTTAAATGCACATAGTGTTGCTCTGAATCAATAGGATTAATCAATTCTTTCTGTCTCTTATGTTCTCTAATTTCTGCTCTGAATTGTTTTGTTTTGCTGACACACTGTGTCAATTTAGGTTTGTGGTTCTGGGTTAGAAATGGGGCTCCCTCTGTTCCCATCAGCTCTTCAGCTTTCGAAAACTGAAAGCCTTTGATATTGCTCTCTTTTCAAGCCTATTTTGTAATAAGAATAATACAATATAAATTGCTGTCTAAAATAGCCTTCATCTGAAATGTGGTTCAGAAACAGAAATTCAAATCTGAAAGTCGAAGTGCTGATAGGAAAACCAGTAGATTCAGAGTAGAAAAATTACTAATCTTATTTCAATGCAGAATTATGGTTTAATGACAGACATTCTACAAATGCTGGATAATATAAAAGAAATAAATGTAAAAGAAATAGAAGACATGTATTCCTACCTACCTTTACAGAGATGAATACCTGCTTTTCAAAGTCATGACCAACCTGTGGAAGCCATAACACAGCTAGAATAATACCCCAGAAATTGCCTGATCCCCATGGATTGATGTATTTAGTGCTGTGAAGCCTTGCCCTGCCTCCATTCTGGTCCAGTGTGGCAGGTGATAACGGGAGATACATGGTCACATAATGTTTTCTAGTGCTTTATCATATTCATAATTTCTGTATTGTTGTAGTACTGATTTTGTTGATCCATGCTGTGCGTATTGACCTGATATTTTGCCATCTCTGTCTCAATCACACTGTAACTAGAGGAACCACAGTAATTTTCAGGAATAGATGTGATTCAATAGCAGCAAAAGCATGTTCTCTATTTGCTATGTGATGAAATCTGTATGAGAATCCCTCTGCAACAGGCTACTGACCCTTATAAAATGCTTTTGTACAAGTATACTCATTATCAGCCACCGTCAAAGAAACAAATTCTTTCTTTCCTCTCGAGGTGAAGTGCTCTGAATGACAAGCACAGGAGAAATGATACAGTAATTTGCTGATTTAAGGTGTGGGAAGTTGATTCACAGTTTACAGAAACAGCAGTGATGTCAGTCTACCAAGAAAGGATTTTTAGACTTCAGATAAAGGGATGGTTTTGACTGTATTTTGGACTAGAGCTTATTAGATAAAAATACAAAATGAACACCTAGTTTGTGTTGTCAAAAGCCAGTCTTTGCATATACAGCTGTAATATTTGAAATGTCTCTTTATTCTAAAGATAGACAAACTTACAGATCCTGCTGGTGACCACTATCCTGTGATGGTAACAACTGCTGACAATATTACACCAAGCTACTGAATGCCTCCCCTTTTTCGCATTGTCTTCTGCAGAAGTATTACATGTATTCTGCAAAGGCCAGGTTGACTCATATAATTCATCTCTTTTGGCACCTTTATCAGTATTTTTGCCCTTTCAGACAGGTGGAACTAGAAGAATTTTGTAAATTCCTTGGGGATTGTTTTCATCTGTATCTGAAGGAGGAATTCAAGTTCAAGACATTGAAATATCATAATGCAAAAAAGGCAAGCTGAAAGATAGAGACAGATAAACCAGAAATCCAATAGATCCTCATACTATGTTTTAATGAATTCTAAATGTGAAAGATTTATCTTTTAGTATGCCCCTGGGTACTTTCAGCCATCCCTGGATCTGCTTACCAAGGCTGTGACATTTTCCAAATGACCTCTCTACTTCTTGTAATCTTAAATCCTGTTCAAAAGCATGTTATTGTTATGTCTGAATATTAAGTTTTAAGAGAGGTAACGGATTACATTTTGAAGAGCTGCATGATCACTCTCATTTTATCTGTGCCAGTTAAACCTTGATTTTTACCTTGGCTGGATTAGTTCCAAACTGACAGAACAGCTCTTGCTTGAGCTGGAGGAGGATCTTAGTCCTGCAAGCAGTGCAAAGTCACAGCCAGATGGAAGATGTCTCAGCTTCTGTGTCAGTGTTGCAGGTGCTTTTTACTCCTTTATTTCACACTTCCTTCCAGCTCAACCCAGAAGCTTGCACCTTCCCAGAGCAACATTGTACCGAGGTATTTCTGGTTGTGAGCGTTTAGGAAGGTGTCAGCTTTCCCGCCTGGGCAGTAGCTGCACCTTGCTGTTACAAATGTGGGCATGGAAGCACGAGGGGACACACGGGTTCCCTGGTGGCCACTGTCATCAGCACTGGGGGCAAGAACGGGGCCCAGCACTCCTGCTCCAGGGCCTGGGGGAAACTGCTGGAGCCACTCATGGAGGGGCAATCAGTGGTGGATTAGTTGGGAAAACCCAGCCAAGAAGCAAAATTGAAACAAAATTATGCTATTTCCTGGCAACTAGCAAAGCTAAATTAAGCCAGCCAATTCCTGATAAAATCACAGCAGGGAAAGCAGAACAAGCAAACCAGAACTCTGTTTTGCACTTAGGTCCTGTGCTATTTTTAAGTCATCCTGACAGCTTGTTAAATGGCAGTCTGGAGAGCAGCTCCGAGCACTGCTCTCCCTTGAGCCGTGTTCCTGGGAGGTGGCTGTGCCCTGAGGGGTGGCTGTGCCCTGAGGGGTGGCTGTGCCCTGAGGGGTGGCTGGCAGCAGTGCCCTGCGGGGGTCAGACCCCGGGCACTCGGGCTGAGTCTCTAAACCTTTGCTGTTAGTTCTCCATGTGGTCTCACCACTCTTACACGCTCAGATTGTGCTGCCTGACTTTCAGTGACACGTTCTGATGTTTCCAGACCTCGGTGCTCTCTGCAGAACACACTGCAGTAAATACAAGTTACACAGGCACCCTGAGAGGGCTTGGCTGGCCTTCTGGGGGCTGTTGGGCATCCTGGTGCCCAGCCACTGCCAGTGCCCTGGCTGAAGCGGTAAGAGAAGGAATTTTCTTAATATTCAAATATATTTACAGTTCTGGGAAAAGGAAAAAAAGGTTGAAACAGTTGTCCTAACTTCTTGGGAGGGACGTGGTATTCACACCTCCCAAGCTGCTATCACACTTAGGTGTTTGTGTGAGGAGGAGGAGGAGTTAGCAGTCTCTGCCAGTGGAAGATAGCACAGCGTGTCTCTCCTCTCCATCCACGGGTGCACTGCATTGTCTGTAAAGCTTTTCGTGACAGACTTTGAATAAGCTGGAAATGTCAATGGTAGAGCTGGAATGAGAATCCAAAAGACCATTTACAAAGGATCATAGGAAAGGAGTGTCTCCATTTTCCTCTGTGAGGCTTTGTGCTATTGCAGCCTCTCATTTTCTATTAGTGATGTGTTCTGCAGAGTGAAGCAAAGCTTTCTTGCACTGAATTCAGAGTAGCATCCCTGATGCCTTGTAAATCTGGTAAGAATTGAGCACAGGAGCACAGAGTCCCAAGCACGATAATTCTGTAGATTTCTTTTTTGTATCAAAATTCTTTTGGTATCAGAAGTTACATTGGATAACAGAATCCTATCACCATATATTTTAATATGGTGTAAGTGAAACCACATAATAACTAATTTATTTTTGAATACAGAATTCTTTTGTTAAATTTAAATATTTTCCTAGTCCTACTTCAGGCAGTATTTTAAGGGCTGGAGTTCGGTTTAGTCCCATGGGAGTTCCATTACAGACCTCTGACATTTACACTCTCTGAAAACTTTGATGCTGCTGCTGAGACTTCTTGAGCTGTCACCAGGTATGACACTAGATGACTTTGTCTTCCATAACAAAATAATGTACTTCTTGAATTTATCCCATTCTAATCCTTTCATGTTCCTCAGATTTAACACGTTCTGTGCTAGTAAAAAATGAATGTTTTTAGTGATCAGCTTCACATCAAATGTGAAGCCATATCATCTCAAAAGGCACCAACAAACTTCTGAGGAGATAAAAATGCCCAGAGAGTCCAGTGCTACAAGTCTGTACCTAGTTTTGTGTGCTCAGACTCTGTCTGTTGTGGTGCCAGCACAGCCAACGCCTGCGGAGCAGCCAGGCAGCTCTGGTTTGCTTTTTACTCCCACTTTGTTGAGTTGGAGGTTTTTATTATGCATTTAATGACAGCTGTGCTCTGGTGGCCTTGATTGCTAAAATTGATGTCTATTTACAGTGCCATTATTAGCATCCCAGTACATGTTGTTATTATGTTGTTTTTCACATCCTGAAGTTGTACAGCTGAAGGTTTCCATTTAACACACTTGGGTGCACAGTGTGCAGTACAGGATAGGATAATGGAACCCCATCTTTCCAGTTTTATTGGCCTCATCATCTCAATCTCTTTATTAGTTTATTAAAACATTCCTTCCCTCCCAGCCTATCAAAATGGTGCTGTCTAATGCACAGAGTGAGTTACCTTTACTTCAGTGTCTGTGAGTGTGAGCTGTTTTGGGGTTATTTTGATGAAATCTTTGTATTTTGGGAAGTTCATTTTCCTTATCAAATTCCATCCTTTATGACTCACTAACTCCTGATGACAATGTGTTGGAGTGGATCCTTTCCCATTACATGGCACCTACATGGTTAACCAAAACTCAGACCTGAATCAGATTTTATCTTCTTTGCTGTAGCTCTTAACTTCAGTTCCGTACCTACAGACTGCTTTTAATTTCCACTTGGAGCATCTTACATCCTCTCCTGCTCTCTGCTGCATCCTATACACTTGCATTGGTATAACCACAGAGAAGGGGTTGGCATCAAAGAAAGAAAATAATTTCATACATTCCTACATTGAAAGGCAGTTTAGCTACATGTCAGATTGAAGTTTCTTTCCCCAAAATGTGTTGCCCCACGGCAGGAGGGTTCAGAGACCCGCCAACAGCTGGTACCTTGCTCCCTCTTTAGAGGAAACATCACCTTTTTCCAGTTATATGTTTGCAAGAGGCACTAACATGACATTATTCTACTCCGTTTTGAAATCCTCAACTGCTGTGTTAGAGAGATACTGCTGTTGTGTTAGAAATGCATCCAGTAATAATAGCTCAATATTTTTACAGGCATCTGTGAATAGGCGTCATATTCATGGTTTCATTATTTTCTCATTTCTTCCTTTACAGCTCTGTTGTTTTCTCAGAACAGTTTCAGGGGCTTTAGGAGCTGTGTTTTGAGAAAAAGACTTCATTGTGGGTTTTGCAGTGCTGAGCCTAAATTGGTCCTTCTCTGGAGTCACCTCTCAGTGTCACAGGAGTGCATTTCTTGGAGCCTCATGTACTGGCTGGCTTCTAAAAAGAACTTCCAAAGTACACACATTGCCAGGGAGTTTTCACATTTACCCTTGCAGGATTTGGGAGTAGATTCCCAAGTGGTTGCATTGAGATCTTTTTAAGAACTCAGATATGAGTATGCTTTGCATAATAATTACATATAGATGTAATTGGTGAAGTCTTGAAAATAGGAAAGTCTCAATGGATGATTCAGTGAATTCATAGTGAGTGCAGTAACAGCCCCTGCTGTGTTTCCGATCCACCTTCCTGCAAATGGATTTTTTTATTTAACAAAAAGTTCATATTTATGCACAACTCTATTTGTGCTTGTGGAGTAAAAGCAGGAGAAACACTTCAATGGGACAAGTTAACATCTTACTCACCGTTAGAGTGAGCAATGGGGAAAGGTCGATACCAGCACTGGCATTGTCCAGTGTGACAAATGGTATTTTGAGCTCATGCAACACCCTTGCTGCAAAATGACTTTTTGAAGCAGGTGATAATAAAATAATCTGTTTGCAGAAGTCAATATTTGTACAGAAGTTCTTTGTTTCTTTTTGAAGGCAAAACTTTGTTTTCACCAAATTGTTTCTGCTGGTGTTTGCGAGGCTGTCAGGACCAAAACAATCCCTAGACCAGAAAAGACTGTCTGGCCCAGAAACTCGATCCCTTGATTCATCTTAAACTGCAGTTTCTGTTCTGTTCCCGCTGCCTTTATCAGTCTCCCTCTCAGGAGCACTGTGCAAGGGTTGGGAGCCACTGCTAGACCAGGACCTGGCTCTGAAATGAGCCCTTCGAGCAGCAGAAGAGATTTTGTGCTTCTGGAGAACGACTGGAGAGAAACACAGAGCCTGGGGCGTCCCTGCTCCTTGAGGGAAGGTTTTGCAGACCTGTGGCCTGTGCAGGGTTTTATTTATCATCCTAGGTAGTATTTAAAATACCCCTTAAAAGCAATGCATTTAATAACATAGGATTCAGTGGAAAATGCTCCTCACCTGTCTCCCTGTGTTAGCTATGGTGAAATACTTCTTGCAAAGCCCTGTGTGAATTTCATGAGTAACAGTACATAGTGAGGAAAAAGTCATTAAAATCTTACCAAAATATAGGAAGTGTCACCTGTGTGCGCTGTGTTTTTCCCAACTTGGCCTCTTATGTAAAACAGTAGCAGAATGTCAGCTGGAAGTAAATCTCCGTGCCAGGCCTGTCACACCAGCAGAGACAGCTCAGGCGTGAGCATCTGCTTCAAGCACTGCTTTCACTGGGAGTCCTGAAGCTTTCCTTCAAACCTTGGAGGGACTCAGCCACACTGTCCAAACCCAAACTGGCTGCCAGGCCAGGGAGACCAAACCTTCTGATCAGTACTGAATTAAAATTATTTTAGATAAAAGACTGATACTGTTTACATCTATTGGTTATTAGCATTTATTAAACAGAACTGTGAAGAGGCATCGGGAGACACACGATCTGTTACTGTACCCTGTGGAAAAGATGGCTGTATAATATCCCCATCCCAGGATTTGATTTTTTCCTGCAAGCAGAAAAAATAATCTCAGAAGGGAAACTGTTGGCTTGAAAATTCACAACAGCCAAGGTTCAAAGAGATAAAGGCAAGTTTGTTGCAGGACAGATTTTTTCCTTTCCTTTGAAAAACACAGAACTCATTTGCTTGGTCATACTGTACCAGAGCTGTGCACAGAGGCAATTGGATATTTGCTTGGCTGTTTCTCTTGTTTCTAGTGGAAATACAAATGAAAACTATAAACCATTAATCTTCAGTTTATACTTTTTGCAAAGTATTGAGAGCAGCATTTAAAAACAATTACTTTGCTTCACAGCAGCTGTCGTTAGATGAAGGGATTTAGCAGCTGTGTCAGGACTGGATTTGTACAGGAGGAGGGAGGCTCATTTCTTGGTTATATGGTAGGAGTTACAAAACAGGTAAAATTATTTACTTAGGCCTTCTATTTAAAGCTCCGCTAGAGTGTGGCTCCTCCTCAAAACAAACACAGTGTTCTGGGGATAACCAGCCCCTCTTGGTTGCTAGGAGATGCTTGAATCCCGGTCCTGCCAGCGTGCTGCTGGCTCCCAGGCACGTTAATGCTCCCTCCACTTCTGGAGTGCTCCAGTGTGGAGCAAAGACAGCGAAATCACTCTTAGGTCAAGGCAGAGAAAAGCAATGTTGCTGATATTGCCAGGGTTGTTAAAGAATGAGCAAAGGCATTGGCTCTTTCAGCATTTAAAGGTGTGGTTTTTTCAAAGTTATCAACATTTCTTTCATGTTGAGCTTCCAGAGACTTTCTTCCCTTTGGGGCATTGATTTGGTCTTCAGGCTGGAGAGCCCTTATCCAGCCAGCAGGAGTCATTACAGAGAGGTCCTGCTCAGTGGAGCTGTGTTCTGTGGGGTCAGGCACACTCAGGGCCTCCCCTGCACATCACAGACTTCCTGTGAGATAAAATGCACCTTACAATGGTCGTGGTTTTGGCCAACGTATCAGAAAAGTCAGAGGTCTTGATGTGTCCAACAACTCGCCAGTCTCTGGCCTCAGCTGCCTCCATTCACCCTCAGTGCTCACAAGAAAGATGTAAAGCCAAATAAAGATATGTAATAAATAGGACCTGACTAATTTATTCAGTCAATAAAACATCAATAGCCTAAAGTTAACTGAGCAAAAACAGACTCACACTAAAATGCTAAATTAATACCTCCCTGCTGCACAGAATCCACTGCTCGAGTGCATTTTGCAGAAGTTGAAAAAAGTGACATTAAGTGTAAACATGTTTTAAAGATTATTAGAAAGGGCACTCCTTGTGAGTAATTCAGTTTTCCATTATTTTTAGCATCATATTTAGAATATTTAAAAATAAATTGTATTGGCAACTCCTGAACTGCACTGCCTAGCCACAGCTATCTATAAAGATGTTAAAACCCAAGAGTTGTGCTCCCTTTTTTCACCACCTAACCAACAGTTGGAAATTTTTTGCCATCTGGTATTTATTACCTCCTTCTCTCTCCTGCGTTGTGTCTAGCTTTCATCCCTAACTCAGTGCAGCTCCGTGACTGTGCTGCATTTTGTCTTGCTCCAGCCCCTGCAGGTCTGAAATGTCCTCGGGCTGGGACCCCTGGCAGGGGATGGAGAGCAAACACAGGACAGGGCAGCTCCAGCAAACCCGACCAGCTCCCACTGCCCCGACCCGTCACCCAGGGTTCTGAGCATGAACAGGGGACAGGATCCAATTTATGTTCTGACAGTATGGCTTAGGTTTAAGTGCTTTGCATCTGGGCTCTGTCCCTCTCTTTGCTCTGAATATTGCCACGCTCTGCAGGCAGCCCCGCGGTGTCACAGAGGAGCTGGGGGCTGTGGATTTGTACAGGAGGAGCCCTGAGGGAAGAGTTGCCCCACTCCTTGTGTGGTGGTGCCTGTTGGCCAGTCAGGCTCTTGGGAGCTTGTCCTTTATCTCTGCAGGATGGCCAGTACCCCTTGTCAGCAGTGCTCGTCACCCTGAGGTGGCTTTCTGTGGCACAAGTCACTGCTGCAAATCCCAGAATGCCTGTTAAAAGGGCAGGCAATGTCTGTACCTCTCAATGGCCTGAAAAATGAGGGAATCTCAAATAATAGCTAAAAAATAGGGAAGGTTGGAAATTAGATCACTGAGAAGTAAAGTGAATTTTAAAGTGTGAATGTTCAATGGGCAATACAGCAGAGAGGGGAATGACAAAGCCATCCCTGAGCCTGAAGTAGTTCTGAGCTAACCATGATTCCTGTCCTGCAGATCTCGGCTGTGTGGCCTTTGCAAGCTGATAAGTGGCTCTTAGTAGCCTTGTACTATTTTTATTGCTTGCAACATTTGTTTTAGCCACAACAGGGAAGCATCCCTCTAAAAGTAAAATGCTGACTCGTGTGAAGGAAACCCACAATCCGTAACATCGTTTAGCACAAAGAGATTTTTATGTTGTTTTCTAGCCTCCATCTCTGTAATGCATTTTGGTGATGGATGGTGTTGTGAAGGACCCTGCCCAGTTCTGATGCTCTGCAATCCACAGAGGTGCAGCTGGACGGGACTGCATTCACCTGCAGCAGCAGAGTGGCTCCCCTGGGCTGTTTCTTCCCAGCACCACTGTTCAATCCTGACTCCTGCCTGCATGAGGGCAGGGGCAGGGAAAGTAGGGACCTGATGTCTTCCTCTGTGTGGTGGATCCTCTTACAGGATATGGGTGTTAAACATGCTCCTGAAGTGTGAACCTTGGATTTCAATATAATAATTCTTGTCTAGACTATTTCTCTAAGCTTCGTGTAAATTGCTAATGTCATTTTACTTATAAATTATAAATGTTTCTATAATATGCCAGGTAATTTAATACTCCCTAGAAATTAAGCCATTAATCCAATCTCCATCAGACATTTCTGTACTTTTCCCTATAATAACGCACAAGAACGCTCTCCTAAAAGCCAACAAAATACTGCATTGTCCTTTTTCAAATCTCTTCTTGACTTTTGTCCCTAGTGCACTGCCAATAAAATATTCAGCAACAGCTTGGCAGCTACTCTGCTCTGACCACTGCTTATTGCATTAGTCACAATTATCTCTCTTTATATCCTCCTGCTGTTATTCCAACTCTTGTGCCCTTTTCCAGTTGTGCAAATACATATGCATGCTCTTGAATTCATGAATAGGATGAATAATCACTTTGGAGTCTTTGGAACAACCTACCTCCTTCAAGATAAGGATGTGAACAAGTGTTCAATCACAGCTTTAAATTGTAAAGTCTTTGGAGCAGGAATTGGTTTCTGGTAGGTTTGTATAATGCATTTTGCACTAGAGGACCATAACTGGACTTCTGTCCTACTGTGAGGTTTAGAGGTTTAAAGCTCTTTATAATATAAAGTAAATATGAAGTTGGTGCTTTTGAAACCAGTAATTAATCACAGCAAAATAATTGCCAGCTAAGGCAGAGCAGTAACCTCTGAAGAAGTAATCAGGAATTAAAACCAGCCAGGGTGGTGGTGTTTCGTAAAAATGATGAAGTGATCCGTCTGCACCTGGAGAGACAAACCCCATTCCCCGAGGGGAGCCCCAGGCTGGTTCCCTCTCGCAGGCAGAGCTGTGCTTGCAGGACTCCCCAGCAGGGACCCCCTTTCCTGCGGGGTCCCTCGGGTCTCCGCACAGGTCAGACTCACCAGGCCGGGTGTTCTCGCCCGAGGGCCGCTGCCAGCTCCTTTCCCAGCGTGCTGGCAGCGTGTTGGGAGGGATGGGGGGATGCTGCTCTTGCACAGCCCCCGCTAAGAGGATTTGTTCTTTGCATTCTTAGCTCTCCCCGGTGTGTCATTGATGGTTTCCCCCTATTTCTTCCCTGCACCCAGTAGTGGTGTTGGCCTCGGCTTGCACACAGCTCTGGCAATGTCTGGCTGGGGTGTGTAAGTGAATTCCTCACGGGAATTGCCCGTTTGGGTTGCCTTGGGAGAGGAGCAGGGACAGGTGACAACTCACAGGCAGTTCTTCCCTGCTCCCGATGTAAGATTCTGCTCCCTGCAGTTCCATTCCTGCCAGGAGCGATGGCAGTGCCACGTCCTCAGCCTCACCATTGTCCTTGGTGTCTGTGACCCCCACGGGACCTCACAGATCAGGGACTGCCTGCCAGGTTAGGAGGACAGGGCTTCCACCTGAAAGCCTGACCCTGCCACATCCTTCTGGGGTTAAGTCTAAGCTCACAGAGTCAGTGGAAGACTCATTGATTTTAGTGGACTTTGGATTCTTAGCTCTGTAGTTACAAGGCAGTAAGTGCCTGGAAAGACAGGCTTTAAAATACCCAGGTATTGGAAGTATTGAGCTGCAAATGGAAGATGTGTCTTCAGATGAACTTCTGCTGAGCAGAGGGAGCTGCGGTCAGCGGGGGGAGTGCACACGCTGCTCCACACCAGGCGTGTTTCAATCAGCCCTCACAACATTTTGCTGAGCAATTAAATGCCCTCACATTAGTGGAAATCCGTACGCTTTCTCCCCAGTGATGATTTAGTGCATGAAATAAGATGAGGTGTAGGAAAGTTTTGGATTGAAGCCCACAGGGTGGAAGTGAATGATCACAGGACTCGAGCCATCTTTCACTGTGCTGTCATCATCTATTGGAAAGTTGGAGGTTGTAAGCAGCAGCTGTCCAGGGAGACAAATCAGTTGAAAAAAATTATGTCTTACAGGTTTCCAGATACTGACCCTGGGAAGATAATCAATTATAAAATCAATGTAATACACGGAACTTGGGATCTCATTCTGAGCATGCTGGGCTTTGAAAGATTCTGGCTGTGTTGGAAAATATGAAATGCTGCAGGAGTCATCCTCCTGTCTTTATAAAAGATGATTTTATAAACTGAAACAATCCTAATTCACACATGCCAGCACGTTGTCCTCCTCTGAGCACACTGACTGCAGGTTTTCAGCCTTCCCCTTGTACACTGCTTTTAACACATGTCATGAAATAGGTGCAGATACTGTGGTACTGGTTTAGGGACTGAATACAGGATCGCTGTGTGTTCAATGCAGAAATCTTGATCGCAGTAAAGTCAAGGGAAAACTCGCCTTTGGAGGGGCTATGTGTTCTTCCTATCTTCTCTTTTGGAGTTATCTGGTTTTTTTCCTACCTGGACTTTTAAATCTGCTATTTAATTCTTAAAACACTCTTTCTTACTCTTTAAAGTATGTAACAATTGTACCAGCACAATGGTTTCTTCCCATTTGTGCCTATTAAGTATTTCCTGGTCAGAGTGTTATGCCTGCTGTAGGAGAGGAAGAGAACGACAAATTGAGTGGCCCACAGCTAAAAACAAAGCTGGTGGCAGAGTTGGGCAGGGAGCCAAGGCACTGAGTACTGACCACGGGGATGCCCTTCCTCAGCTGCTGTATTGTTTGTCTTTCTGTGCTTTTTTTATTTTCAAAAATGCCAGAGAAAGACGGGATTATAAGTGTAATTAAAAGTCCTTAGGATAGATCCCTGACTATCCTGACACTTTTCTAAAAGCAAGGTCTCTACAAGAAAGTAGCTAATGGAAATTTGATGTCTGTTTTCAGGTATCTGCCTAAAAACACTTTAATGTTTGAGAATACAATGTAACTGAACTACAAAAATCAATATTCTTAAATATTTCATTTAAGAACCCCAAAACGGAATATCTAATATCTACTAGGTTTCTCTGAAATCTTTCTACTGAGTTCATAAATGGCATAAAAAGATGCCATTGCTAAAGAGCAAACGAATTCTGTTTCTGGGAAGATGATTTACAGCTTCCTATCAAAAAGATTGTGCCTGGCATCTGTTGAATTTTGCTGCCCACTTTCCCCAAATACAGAGAGCAGCTAGAGGTTGATTTTCATTTGGGATAGTTTTTGACCCTGGACAGTTCAGCAAAATAGTAAGGTTTGTAATTTGGCTATTAGTATGTTATTAATTAAATAATACAGCTAGGAGCAGAAAAGACTAAATGTAAGGTAAAAGATGCAATAAGTGAAATGAATTGGGACCCCTCTGCAGCTCTGTGTGAGTTCAGTGCAGGTGCTGGCTGTGCCTGCACCTCAGTCAGTGTCTGCTGAGGCAGGAGGGCTGTGTGTGACAGCTCCACGCTCCAGCAGTGCTGGAATTCTGTTAACATTCACATCACACTCCCCTTCTGTACCACGGGCATACATTCTTCCCACTGGTGCTGGCATTTTGCTCATCAAAGCCACAGATCCAGGACTGTGATCTTTTTCTCTGGATAGGGGAGAATTTCTTGGGTTTGAGACTGGTGTTGGAAGCTCTGCAGGGTTGCTCCTGGAGCGTGCAGGGGTGCAGAGGTGCAGGGGTGCAGAGGTGCAGAGGTGAGGGGTGCAGAGGTGAGGGGTGAGGGGTGCAGAGGTGCAGAGGTGAGGGGTGCAGAGGTGAGGGGTGAGGGGTGCAGAGGTGCAGAGGTGAGGGGTG